>CAJOBZ010000004.1:1270000-1592500 GCA_905332375.1 Pieris macdunnoughi | reverse complement strand
CACAACACCAAATGCTCATCACATCGATGTTCGTCTCAGCCGGGGATCGAACCCGGGACCCATGGATTCGCAGTCAGAGGTACTAACCACTAGACCAATGAGTCGTAAACCCATAGTTAAGTTTTATCCTTAAAGGTAAACTTAAGTAAAATAAATAAAACTGTTAGTACAAAGAAAAGAAATAAAAAAGCGGAAGAAACGTTTACAAAAGCCCGGGTTAGCACTTATCGTCTGACTGTGACGGTCTTGAAGTACACAGAACTTAAACCGCTATTACGAAATATTATATTAGAAAACAAAGGAGGGACAAAGTTGTTAGCTCGTTTTACGAACAAGTATTATTTGTGTTTTAAACCCATGTAGCTCACTGGTTGTAAATTTATTTGAATGCGTAGAAAATATGTATACTAGGAAATTTGGACATGAAAGGTTTTTTGCTTCATAGATTCCGTCTCATTGGTCAAGTTACTAGTGGTAAGAATAATAATAATAATAAAGCCCGTTTTATTTCGAGTCATAAGAAAAACAAATTATAATATACAGTTTAGTTTTTTTATTTTGCTTGTTATCTTATATCCTAGCTTCCTTCAGTAGGTAGCGTCGATCGGAACCCCTTCACGGGTAAAGGCCTCTTCCAGCTTTTTCCAACTGACTGTGCCTATGGCTCTCTTTCTCCATTCGTTTCCTGATACCGCTTCTATTTCTTCTATCCACCTTTATTTGGGCGACCTCTTCTCCTTCTTTCCTTCTATATAGTTGTTTTTAGGTCCACCTATTATCTGTATATCTTGCTATATGCCCCGCCCATTGCCACTTCTGTTTTAGGGCATAATATAAGGCATCTATCACTTTTGTTCTTCGTCTTATTATTTAGCTTTTAATTTTATTTATGTGTCGTGGTTAGAATGGTCAACTGCAATGCATGAGCTCCCGGGTTTGAAAGGGACATATTAAGGTGACTTCACTGTTCATTTTATTTATAATCGGCTTGAACAAACCCACACAGGGCAAATGGCAAGAGTGGAGCAAGAACGTACTAAACTGGTACAATACAATAAACGAAAAAGAGTAGGACAATTTGAAAGTGGATAGACCCAATTAAGGAAACAGACAGTACATGACAGACAGTGGCACAGTGCAGACTGTAATAACGGAATTTGGAGGAGGCGTTTTCCAAAAAGGGCACACACATAGTTTAAAAGGATAAGATAGAAATATAAATGTGTAAAGTGTAAACGTATCTGAAATAAAAGGATTTTACTATTATTATTGTTATTATTAAACAAACCCGAGGTTATGAAATATATTTTTTGTGTGTTCCGTCGTCCGTGGACTGATCTGGATCAATACACACAAATAATTTGGATGTGCAGAACATTGTTTTATACATAATAGACAACCATACATCTCGTATACCTATAAATAAATTAATTATGGATACGTTTAATTTTCTTGGATACGGGACCAATAAATAAAAATAAGTACTGTTATTTAATTCTTTTTAATGTATATTTGTATATAGTGTATCACACAAACAATGTCTGGGCCTCTGATTTCTGTATATGTTTCAATCTAATAGGCAAGTAGGTGATTTGCCTCTTGTGCCTGACACACGCTGTTCACTTTTTGGAACTCGACTTAGGCAAGCCGGTTTCCTCACGTTGTTTTCCTTCACCGTTCGAGCGAACGTTAAATGAGAAACATAGAAAGAAAGTTCATTGGTGCACAGCCGGGGATTGAACCTACGACCTCAGGAATGACAGTCGCACGCTGAAGCTACTAGGCCAACACTGCTCAAATGAAAAAAAAAATACATAGGATAAAAACACTTTTGTACAAATAATAAATAAAATATTAGTCCTAAAGGACTAATATACAGGGTGGCCAAAAAGTCGTGGATCAAACGCAAATAGGGGATAGATGAGGTCATCAGCGGCAAAAAATTGTTCTATGGGAGGTCTCTAAGGTCAACCCCTGCAGAGTTATGATTTGGCGGCGTCCATGCGTCGGGTTGTCTCGCTCCCTAAAATATGGCGAGGGGGCCGATGGCTGGCCATGCGTCATACTCGTGAACGGGTGCTACTTGTGGTGACTGATCGTACTTGAATTCGTGTATGCGGTGATGTTAATTATTTCGACTATGTGTTTGCGTGTTGTTCCCACGAGAATGTAAGTGCGTGCTCCTATTTCACCATGCCTCCTGCTGATAGGGGACAAGTCTTTGTTTTTATTTATGTTATTATTATTAATTACTTAAAATGTCACGTGGAACATGGTGTAATGGTTGCAGCTCCTTACAAACGTTGTGTAAAAAAAAAAAAAAAAAAAAACATGGCGATTAAAAAGAGTGGCGGAGAGTTTATTGCCAGTTCTTCTCTTCCGTTCCCTGATTTGAGAACTGGCAGTGAATGTAAAATTAGAAGCATTAATATTGGCCTGTATATATAATCAATATTGTTCCATGTGATTAGTTACAATAATACTCAATGGATCTTAAGTAAATAGTACTTAAAGTTACCTTTACAATTTCACTCATTATCGCTTGTATGTGACCTACTTAGACGTTGAATTTTCTGTACGAGCTATACAGTAACCGTTATTATTCATGCTTCGTATTCAAAGACTAGTGTTTGCATTAGCGAAGTCATTCTCTTAAAAAGCGTGTCGTAAGATCTACGTTGTGGACTCATTTGCTCGGGAAAAATCATTAGGCGCTTAAAATGGCATTTTTAACGTAATTGTAATGTTTTGGTTATAATTAAGAAAAAAAATAGATAGGCAGTGTAAATTTAAGATTAATTAGACTAATCCACAACTTTTATCTATATGCTTATTATAATAAAAATAAAATATCATTTATTCATTTAGATAACACAATCATTAATTTCTTACGTTTGTTTTTTTGTTTCGTGTGTGAATTTTTTATTGGTTCATCTTGTCATCTTAGGACAAGCTTGTGTTTTTATAAATAAAATATGAACGTCAATAAAACAAATTGAAATGCTTCTAAATTTAGATTTAATTAACTTCACAATTCAAAGGTGGAAAATGAATAATAAGAACTGGTAAAATCGCGTTTATAATGAAAGAAGGTTCAGAATCACGTGAATTTCCTTAACCTTTTAAATAAAGTTAAATTTCGTATACCCTCTGGATACCTCAGCAATCCGATCATTATATTTGTCCCCCTTTTAGAACGTGCTTTGGCTAAAACTCAACGATGTCCAGATTGAGCATTCTGTTAAAGGAGCTGGGTCTGGATATCCACAGTTGCTTTTCTCACACTTTGAAATCGATTTTCCTTTGTTTATTAATTAATTTGTTTATATCTATATAGTTATGTTTACCTATAAGTGGTTGTCACATTTAAAATTGTATTTTCTTTTTCTATTACCAATGTCGGCGTGCCTAGCGTTGGCAAGCTTTATTTATTTATTAGTAATCTTACAGCTATCATCCATATTATAAAACAAAACAATTATACAAAGCCAAAACAGATTAGATTGATAAGTCAAAGTCAAAAGTTAAAAATCATTTATTCATATAGATAACACAATGTAAACTTATGAACGTCAAAAAAGAAATATACACTAAATGCTTCTAAAAGAGCTGCAACCACTACACCATGTTCCACGTGACATCTTAAGTAATAAAATAAATTAAAAACAAAGATTTGTCCTCTATCAGCAGGAGGCAAGGTGAAATAGGAGCACGCACATACATTCGCGTGGGAACAACACGAATAAACATAGTCGAAATAGCTAACATCACCGCATACACGAATTCAAGTACGACCAGTCACCACAAGCAGCACCCGTTCACGAGTATGACGCATGGCCAGCCATCGGCCCCCTCGCCATATTTAGGGAGAGAGACAACGATAAACAAGATATATGAAACAGAAGTGAAAAGTACATTAATATACAAAAGAAAACTGGAATTTAACATTAAACAAACGACAATTAATATTTCAAAGAAAAACTAAATTGTTACTGCTAAACAAAGTATTTCTTCCCTTCAATTATTTCCTCGCATCCTCTTTGGTGATGTGGAAAATATCAACATCTTTGTATCTCTCGTAATTAACTAACTATGACATAGTTACAATCCGAAACATTGGCAGGTAATTAGTGTTGGTACGAGGCTAGATTTAGTTTTATAAATAAATAAAGAATTATTCATCCATGCGTAAACGAAACATAGATTAATTCCTACGTAATACAAACGATAACGTTCATAGTTTTTAATAAGGCATTGTACTGAATAATTCCCAGTGAGTAATGTACCGTGAAGATGGCTTTTTTTATTATTTACCACATTGCGGTTGAAATCACAATACAATGGTGTGCTTTCAAAGCTTTATAAAAAGACTACGCCTTTGTGAACGCATCCAACCATGGCCATTAATCCTCCGCGGTGAAAATATTATGCTACCAGCGTCATACATGTGTAAATAATGCGTTATTTATTTTATATTATCCTTGATTTCAATACACTAGGTATCTGTCTGTGTGTGTATACAAAAGTACTCTATAGTTTCATTAACCAATTCGACTTAGGGTCCTTCAAGAAAAGAGCGTACCAATTCTTGAAAGGCCGGCAACGCATTCGCGAGCCCTCTGGCATTGAGAGTGTCCATGGGCGGCGGTATCACTTAACATCAGGTGAGCCTCCTGCCCGTTTGCCCCCTGTTCTATAAAAAAAAAAAGTAAAATAAATCAGTCTCGAATTACGTTAGGTTATTGGTTGTTGAATGTTCAAATAAATGAAACACTTTGTTCGAACTGACTTTAATCACAACAAGGGTTTATAACAAAATTAGTAGTAGTGGTGTTTTTGTGTTTGGACGCTGGACTAAAAAATGTAAATTGAGTTGACTGGGTTCTTAAAATTAAGAGCGGCCAACCCGTCTATCTTTTCATACAAACGCTCGTACGTGATTATGGCGTTGTAACAGATATTTCTTTGAAACTTTTGAACTATTAGGCATCTTGTGCATTATATCTAGGTTTCTTTTAAAACGCGAAATCAAAATTTTAAGAAACAAATTCAGTACTCCAAAAATCAGCCTTTTTGCACAAATATGAAGATTGGGCGTTTATAATGTACTCATTAATTGTAACCGGAAATAAATATTTGCATAGAAACCTTGAAAATTTAATGGAGTTTCTAAATGTAAAACTTTTTTTTCATAATCTTGTAAGGCTTACGAAAAAACACGTATTTCTTGGAACAAGTTTTATGAAATTTCCGCACACTATTTTTCTTTCAATGCTATCGCGTTCTCACTTGCTGACATTGCGCTGGATGAAACAACAAGCTTTTTGGCCATGCTCGCGTTGACGTTCGTCGGACGGGGAAGAGCGCTCTTAAGTGACAAATCTGTTACATATAAAGAATAAAAGTTATGTCAACCTATTGTACATTCTCTGAAACGAGTGTGTTATATTACAATTTATGAATGTATGAAAAACTAAAGGGCACTATCAAAACTGACGTTTTACAATTTATTGCCTAAAAGTGAAAGATACTCGCTACAACCTTTTCGCTACGCTTTTCTAGGTCTGCTCATCATTTGTCAAATAGGCAAGTAGGTGATCAGCCTTCTGTGCCTGACACACGCCGTCGACTTTTTGGGTCTAAGACAAGCTGGTTTCCTCACGATGTTTTCCTTCACCGTTCGAACGAATGTTAAATGCGCACATAGAATGAAACTCCATTGGTGCACAGCCGGAGATCAAACCAACGACCTAAGGGCTGAGAGTCGCACGCTGAAGCCACTAGGCCAACACCGCTCCATAGTTACAAAATATGCTCTTTAGTTATAACCTACAATTATATTACGACTGCTCCGATAATCGCACACGGGATTCGGGAGTGTAATGTTGAAAGCCAGTCAACCCCAAGCTGGCCAAGCGATACAGAATGTCAATTCGTACCACTGGTTGTGCGTTTTCAACCAACTTTTCAGCCTTCTAGGCGGTTTTGAGTAGGTCGTTACGAACAACTCTTCAAAGTCGTAGAATAGTGACGGATCTGACAAATAGTACACTTTACAGCGCAGCCATTTCCAAATAATATAATCATAATAGTTTTTGTCATAACTATTTTAATTCATATTCTGTTATTATGAAAATTTGCATACAAGTAAACAAAAGGGTTTATTTTTAAAAAAAATAAAAATTATAACATTAATTTAAACTGTTTTCTAGAAAAATCACTTTACCGACTGATTAATTTGAAATTTAAAACACATGGAACTTTTTATTAATGTAGCCGTAATATTTATTCAATGTAGTATCTAAATATGATAAAAAGTGGATTTCGGATTTTTTTCAAATCTGACATTGTTCTACGATCATGACGAACTTTTTGCTCTTCAAAACTGGTTTCCTGGAATGGATAGCTTTGAATCGTTAAATGCACTCGCATTCAATGTTATTTAATTAAATGTTACATATATATAGTTTCGGGTTTATGAATTGTAGGTAGCCATTATGAAGATAATTTTGCATTGAAAAATCTGTCAAGAAAAATATTAACATCTAATATAATAGGAAATATAAGCGTGGCTTCTTTTGGAATTGTTGTAATTTTTATAGACCTAAAATCAAAAACGTATATTTGTGAAACTCATTCAACGCAATATCCACTTATCGTTTTATTAATAAAATGAAATATCTTAATATATATAAATCTCGTGTCACAATGTTTGTCCTCAATGGACTCCTAAACTACCGAACCAATATCAATCAAATTTGCACACCATGTGCAGCTCGATCCAACTTGAGAGATAGGATAGTTTAAATCTCAAATTATAGTCGCAATTTTAATTTATTGCAAAATATTTGTTTATTATTTGATACAATTCTAACAGATGGCGCTGTGTTAAAATTATCAACGTTTCACATAAGCTGTCATCTACCTTTCACATAAGTTTTCCTACCGTTTCCCTTGAATAGTTTACTACTATGTAATATAACAAAAATCTTAGCCAGAGCAACGCTTCGCCGAGTCTACTAGTAGCTATATAAAACCCTAATAAAGCAAACCCATCTATGTCTGAAACTGTTATTATATTACGTATAAACTCCCCTACACTATGATAAAAGCAAACAATCAGAGATTTGCTTCAAAGAGCTCACATTATTTGCTATGAGTCAACTCTGAAATCCTTAAAGGTTTTCTTACGCAAACAATTATTGTGTTACGCAAACAAATATAGGATGCATTTTATACATCCCAACGATTTTGCTAGGTTTTTTCCTGTATCAATTTTTATATCGTTGTCTTTATCTTGTGTATCTTAGCATTTTTAAGAATGTTTTAGAAAATCAAAATAGGCCAACAATTATACCTGTATCAATTTTTTATTATCTTATGTATCTTAGCACTTTTTAGATGTGTTTTATATAGGCAAGGCAAGTAGGACGCCTCCAACCGATACTGGTTGATATTTTAGTCTAACACACCCGATTTTCACAGAATCTACTCCGTCATGGTGCTGGCTGCTTGCTCGGAATTAATTAATAGTTATAATTAGAAATTAAGTGGTTTTATTCCCGGATTCGAACGCACGTTAGCAGAGTTTTCCACGCTTTAACCAAAGTAATAGTAGAGCAACGAATTTATAACAAAGACAACTCGGCTTTCAACAACAATAAAATCAAGAAAAACGTTAGTATTGCCTCTAAAAATTGGTGAAAGAGCCTTGGGGCACACGGAAATTCACTATTTACGCTCCAAACGAAAAGCTTGTTAGTGACATTTATCCATAGTCTCAGTACAAAGGAGTTGAAACTTACAGCGTTATAATGTCGAGGAAAATAAAGGGCACCCATTGTTCTGTTTGTAACGAGTGACAACGTGTATGGGGGGACCTTTGAATAATTCTTATGTTTTAACTCATGTCAACCTAGTTACGTAATGTGGGACGTCAAGGGTTATAACTCTTTAAACTCTCATATTTTTAATTCCCAAAGCAAGAATGTGTACAGCCCTGCTATTCTGTATCTCACTTTTCGAACTCACACAGCGGTTTTCGCATCGGCGGTCGCTCTCAAATCAGTCGTGAAGCAGTCATTTTATGATTTGGCATTCTGAAAAGGTGGGAGCATGTAGTTTATTGTTTATCCAGATGCCCCCCCCCAGAATCGCAGGGCAGTTACATGTGACCTTGTTAGTGAGAAATAATTAACAAATATAACTAAACGGAATTACCAATAGCCACGTAATAAAATAATGCTATTTGTTCACGCCATTCAACTACCTATATTCCTCTCTGTTCTCATTTTCTTACCGCACCCATCCTTCATTCGCAAGTTTAACTAAAGTTAACATGATATTATTAGACTGTTAGGCGGAATGAAGTTAGCCGGGTCAGCTAGTCCTTAATAATAAAAAAAAATAACGAATTATTTACACATAAATGGCGCTATATTTCAACAGAAACATAAATAAAAAACACACGTTAAAACAAAACAACATACACACATACAAAATATATATTAAAGGTATAATTCTAAGGAATTAAATATTTAAGCTATTTCATTCGCATACAGTGATATTTTGTCGGTGAGAAATACAGCTTTAGTTCACTGGACACAGTTCTATTAAATGCTTAGAACTCTTAGTACTAACAGCACTCGTTTGTTGGGTAACTAAGTACTTGGAGCTTAAAGTTACATTGAGTCATGAAGTTATCAACTAAAGCTGCGGGAGCTTCAAGCAGAAATCTCTGTTCTATCGAAAAAATATTGTGACATTTGAGTGGCTCAATTGCGTCCTTGGCCTATGATTAATTAAATAATAATATTAATACGAATTGTACAAATCGTAGCTTTTTATTGTTTTGTGATTGAGATTTTCAAAAGTCAGTTTTAAAAATCGTATCTCGATTGTATTAACAATTATTCATTCACGCATTTGATGTGATTTGTTTTATTATTAATCTCTTTAATAAATAATTGTTTACTAGTATATTAGTAATTTAATTTAATTAGAAATCTTTTTGCATTAACGTCAATGTTCATCTAAATATATAAAACAAAGTCGTGTTAGTCAAGTCGCTCCAGATAGCAGAATAAGTAATAAAATATCGGGTAAGTTATCGAATAACAATAAATTAATTAATTAATTTTACGAATGCAAACAGCATGTGGTGCTATCTGTTGTCAAAACTACTCGTATAAATAAAATTATCGCACAGATTAACAAAGTAAATTATACTTAGTTAACCTTTGTATATTATGTACACAATTTAACATTTATTTCAAATGAAAAGATTGAGAAGTTATTTCTAAAACGGCTAACATGAGAAAGGGTTTTATGAAGAAAAAAAAACTGGAAAAATTACGGATACACCTAAAAACCAGTTTTCTTTTGCTGTAAGTGTGAACGCAAACTGTTTCTATGGGTCATAGCAAAATATACTATATGTTGGTTTGTAGCTACTAAAAAGGTAAGCTAATTAAAATCATATTAAGGCGGAACGAAGTTCGCGGGGGCAGTACGAAGTTAACTACTAGAGTTACTAATTATAAATAATATCATTATTAATATCATATAAATTATAATTAATTATATTTAATTTATATAATTTTGTTATTAATTTACTGTATTAAACTTCTCCAGTCTGTTTCTCGCTAACCATCACCAATACTTGAAAATTATCAACAGCCTTTGAAATGATGAAAGTCAAAGTTCTTTGAATTGAGAAAAGAGTAATAAATAATTGTAATGTTTCTGGCTTATACAGTCTGCGGCTTGTAAAGTCTTTACTTTAAATGGTTATAATTTACTGAAAATATGTAGCAATTTTTAAATGTAACTCAGTTCCGGTTCATTTAATTCAGGAAACCGCTATAAAGCCGCTCGACAATCAATGCTTTCGAACAAAAGAATGCACATAATTTATGACAGTCGAATATTAAAAATATCGTTTATACTAGGCTTATGTCATAGAACTAACTCTATAAAACCACGAAATATTTCATATATGTTACACAATGTGTGAAATTTAATGCTTATAAATTGACATTTACTGCTGTCAAATCAAGGGAAGTAGAACGGACTAGAAAAACTGGCGAATTTTTTTGAACCATTGAAGTATTTCCGAACCAGTTCAACTTAGGGCCCTTCAAGAAAAGAGCGTAACAATTCTCAAAATGCCGGCAACGCACTTTCGATCCCTTTTGGAGGAATCACTTACAGATGAGCCTCCTTCCAGTTTGAATCCTGTTCTATATAAAAATTGATTTAGCGCAAAATATAATTTATTCATATAGGTAAAACAATGTACGTATGGACGTAAATAAATGACTCTAAAATACCCTAGACCAGTGTTTTCCAACGTGGGACCCAGTCCCCATAGAGGGGCAATTTGATTGTTAAGGGGGAGCTATTCGAAAGTTTATTAAAATTATTAGGAATTTCAATTTCGGGTTTTTCATTATGTTTTGAAAATTTACTTACTTACGTTAATAATTTCATAGTAATTTCTTCCTAAACCTATCATTTAAGTTTTTTAAGTGAACAATTCAATTCTACTTTAATATTAAAAATTATGTATGTAACACAAGGGGCACAAGAGTTATAAAACGGTTAAGGTGGGGCACAAAAAAGGTTTAAAAACATCGCCCTAGACCTCTATAAGTCTTAGTAAAAAGTAATCTTCAATTTAAACCGTTAAGTATTCCTTTTCAGAGCAATCAAATATTCACTTAGTTTGATCCTCCGTCGAATTTGTATCATTTCAAAGTATTTGAATTCTTGATGTTTTATTAGACACTAAGTCGTATTACCATAAATTTTCTTTTGAGATATTGTGCTTCAAGATCGTCGTCAATAATTCAAGGTTTGAATTATTCAGTAGTCGATTTAGGATAATTCCCAAATTGAAAGCTCCATCGTTACCCCTGGACTATAATGAAGTAAAGTTTTTACTTTTTATGGGCTCTGTCGTGCGCAATATAACGGTTTTTCATGTTGATTTAAAGAGAAAAAGGACCGCGACTCATTTTTAACAAGTCAAGTCGGTTCCGGTTATTTTGGTAAAAGAAAATGAGACCAAACATTTTATAAAGTATAAATGTCGCAGCCAACTAGCTAAAGTAGCCGTTCAATTAACAGCCTAGTCTCTTTACTAAACAGCGCCGTTGCTGCGGCCTCATAGATATTCAGCCGTAGCATTTGTTACATTTAATAACCTGACTGGCTAATGCTTAGGCCATTCGTACGATCAAATTGCACATGTCAGAAGTGAAACTTCTTTGTAAATTAATTATTACTAAGGTAAAATCCCCAATAGATGATCATGTACCAGTATATGATCACTCCATATATTTGTATATCTATATTCACAATGTTTACACACTGCGATGCGATGCGAATTTCTGCGATACGATTAAGGGCTCCCACACAAAACTGCGAATTCGCATCGCATCGCAACTATCTGCGAATTCGCACGAACGCAACGCAAGAATTTCCGATCTGCTTCGCATCGCACATTCCTGCGATTTTACATCATCCTTGGTGACACCATTTTAGTCCGCTCTGAGACAAACAATTAAAATGTCAATAAATACATTTTGTTTTACTTTACCTGATAGTCAGTCCCAGCATTTCCAAAGGCATAACAGGAATTCTTCCCTTGTACGATCGTTATTGAAGGCATGGTGATAATATACTCAAAAGCTCTTCAAATGAAGATATGCTCATTCTAAAATAATCAAAAAATTTATCTTCAGTTCTCAACGCATAGTACTTTTGAATAAAATAGTTCCCATCAGAGTTCATAATCGGAATGAATGGATGAACCCAGAATCTTCTTTTTCTTTTATATCTATTTAATAATAACAGCAGTGCAATAATCTTTTTGCGATCCATCTTACGCTTCTTAAAAACACGTTCAGTACGGCTGGCTTCGAAAGAATGGTCGCCCTATCAAACGGTTTGACGCACTAAATCGTATCGCAAAAATTCGCATCGCATCGCATCGCAGTTTTGTGTGGGATCCCTAAGGACAAACCGTTTGGTAGGGCGACCATTCCTTCGTAGTCAGCCGTACTGGACGTGTTTTAAGGAAGCGTAAGATGGATCGCAAAAAGAATATTGCACTGCTGTTATAAATCGAAGATTCTGGGTTCAGCCATTTATTACGATTATGAACTCTGATGGGAACTATTTTACTCAAACGTACTATGCGTTGAGAACTGAAGAAGATAATTTTTTCGATTATTTTAGAATGAGCATATCTTCATTTGAAGAGATTTTGAGTTTATTATCCCCATGCCTTCAAAAACGATCGTACAAGGGGAGAATTTATTATAATTTATTTTTTATAATGTTCATCACTTGTGTCCCAAAGGACGAGACGCTCGTCAATTAAAGATATTAAAAAATCTATATCATATTCCGAAATTTTTTTTAAAACAAAGAAGGCGCGCGTCTTTCTATAAGCTGTCTCAGAGCGGACTAATATGGCGTCACCATAGATGACGTAATATCGCAGGAATTTGCGATGCGAAGCAGATCGGAAATTCTTGCGGTGCGTTCGTGCGAATTCGCAGATATTTGCGATGCGGAGCGATGCGAATTCGCATCGCAGGACATTGCGATGCGAAATTCTGCGATACGATTTCGTGCGGCAAACCATTTGGTAGGGCGACCATTGCTTCGTAGTCAGCCGTACTGGACGTGTTTTTAGGAAGCGTAAGATGGATCGCAAAAAGATTATTGCACTGCTGTTATTGTTAAATAGATATAAAAGAAAAAGAAGATTCTGGGTTCATCCATTTATTACGATTATGAACTCTGATTCAAACTTTCACAGACGCTCTTCCACGCATCTTGCTTAATAAATTTATATTTATAATGTTCATCACTTGTGTCGCAAAGGACGGGACGCTCCTCAATTAAAAATATTAAAAAATCCATATAATATTCCGCAATTTTTTATAAACAAAGAAGGTGGCGGAGGCGCCGCGCGTCTTTCTCTAAAGCTGTCTCAGAGCGGACTAAAATGGCGTCACCAAGGATGACGTAATATCGCAGGAATTTGCGATGCGAAGCAGATCGGAAATTCTTGCGGTGCGTTCGTGCGAATTCGCAGATATTTGCGATGCGATGCGAATTCGCGGTTTTGTGTGGAAGCGCTAAGGGCTCCCACACAAAATTTGTGTGGGAGTGGCGGAGGCGCCGCGCGTCTTTCTCTAAAGCTGTCTCAGAGCGGACTAAAATGGCGTCACCAAGGATGACGTAATATCGCAGGAATTTGCGATGCGAAGCAGATCGGAAATTCTTGCGGTGCGTTCGTGCGAATTCGCAGATATTTGCGATGCGATGCGAATTCGCAGTTTTGTGTGGGAGTCCTTAGTGAGGGCCAGCGGAGAATCCAAAAAAAAAACAAAATGTGTTGAATTACTTTAATTAATTATTACTTTTACAATAATGACTTAACTAAATATAACTATTTAATCGGCCCGATATTAGGTGCGCGACAAATAATCTTTATTATAAACTTAACTAGTTGAGAATTGACCGGTCCGATATGAGGTATCCGATCAAAAGCTGCTGTCTCCGTTGTCCGTTTCCTTATATAACGTAGTTGGTTAAGAGGGGTACTGGTATTGGGTATGCGGGGCAAAGGGAGTGCAATGAATATGTAACATGCTAATGATAATATAAATAAATAAAAAATCTGCGTTTACTGCACATGCGACAAATTGCCATCTAAAGTTCTAATATGTACTAAACGAATACATCAACCAATAGCGTGTATTTAGCCCTTTCTCACTCTCAATCGGTCTCAATCGCTCTCTCCCATTTTTTTGACAAAAAAGCTGCACATCTTCGTGACGCTAATATTATTATTATTGCGTTTCATGTGTAAAAAATATACCCTCATGCGCCTAAAGATTTTTTACTTTAAAAATCTTTTAACAAAACAAAGAATGGTTTAATTAAAACTAGATCATCATTCATTACTCAAATTACAAGTGGGTATATTCTTAATCGACTGTATTGTACGAAAGTTTATTAAGCAATACGAAAATATAACCGATTATGAATTGTTGTAAAAGCAAAATGTTTCCACTCAACTTCATAAGCCATCATTAGAAGGATGATTTCCATATTACATTCAGTGAACAGAAATGTTGCCGACATTTTTAACGCCCGCACGCGTTCACCTGTCTAAGAAGCAGCTTTGTACCTCCACAGGTAATTATGCTTATAAGAATTCACTCGCGGGAAATATCAAGGGTTATTATATTAGGTCCTTACATAATGAAATTGGCGTTTTGTATGGGAGGAACAAAAATATTTTTTTTTAAATACAATATATTTAATTAATCAAAGTATGAACCATTGTTTTCTATGCACTTTTGCCATCTCATAGGTAGTTCATTGATCCCTTTACTAAAAAAAACAGTCGGACGGGAATCAATAAAATCTGTGAAGGCGATTTGGATTGCCATCAGAGTTAAATTTTTTCCCTTGCAAGAAGTTGTCAAAATTTCGAAAAAAATGGTAGTCTATTGGAGCAAGGTCCGGGGAGTACGGAGGACGTCTTAGACATTCCAATTGAAGCTCTTCTAATTTGGTAGCCGTCTGTTGTGCAGTGTGTGGTCTAGCGTTGTCGTGAAGTAGCAGTGGCGTGGAGCGATTGACCAGCCTAGGTTGTTTAGCCGCTAGCTTTTCCATCATGGTTTGCAATTGCTGACAATAGCCATCAGCCGTAATAGTCTGGCCAGATTTGAGAAAACTGCAATGAACAATACCGGCACTAGTCCACCAAACGCTTACAAGTAACTTTTTTGGGGTTAATTTTCGCTTGGGGCAGGATTTGGCTGGCTGGCCAGGATCCAACCATTGCGCTGAGCGCTTCCGATTATCGTAAAGAATCCATTTTTCATCACAGGTAATGATTCGGTTTAAAATACCTTCATTATTGTGCCGGTTCGGTAATGTAACGCAGCAGTCGACGCTCGTTTGCCGGTTTGCTTCAGTCAATTCGTGAGGTACCCATCTTTCAAGCTTTTTAATCTTCCCAATTTGCTTCAAGTGAATTAAAACAGTTTTATCACTAACACCGCTGACTCCGCAGCACTAGTGCCACGGCGGAACTCGTACTCGTAAATAATGCGATACTTTAAGTTTTCCATTTTGTAAAATGAGTGACGCAAACAGAAAAAAACAAATGAATGACGGTCATCGAAGCACAAATAAATGAGTAAATAGCTGTACAAATTTGATTTTGGAATTCCTTACCAAAGAGAAGAACATCGTGATTAAGTGGCCAGTACGAAATACGCCAATTTCATATGTAAGGACCTAATATTTGTACGTTTTCTGTCACTTGCAAATTGGGTCTGATGCTTTAATAGATATTTTATGTTTTTATTCCGACCGTCCCAGTCTGGGGGTGAGGACATTGAGTCAAAGAAGTCAATATAAATACTACTAAGAATATATAAAACCAATTAGTATTTATCTTTTGATTGAACATACAATTATATTTCCCCTCTAATTAATCAGTTGCTAGGCAACGTCCATCCGGCCAATTTCTATTATGAAAGATAAAGATTTCCTGTGTTAATTATTTGCTATTATTATTATTTGTTTTATTCTTACATAATTATGTTACATTGTATATTCGCGGATGCTTGGCCGATCCATGCGACTTCTTCGATACAAAGAGTCCCCGAGTCGTGCTGCGATATTGCGGGCTATCGATTGTGAGGAAGTTGCATGGATCTGGTTATCGCTGCGATCCCCGGCTGTGCACCAATGGACTTTCTTTATATTTGCTCGAACGGTGAAGGAAAACATCGTGAGGAAACCAACATGTCTTAGACCCAAAACGTCGACGGCATGAGGCTGATCACCTACTTGCTTATTAGATTTAAAAATGATCATGAAACAGATTCAGAAATCTGAGGCCAAGACCTAAAGAGGTTGGAGCGCCACAGATTTTTTAAACTGATTGTGCTCCTCATCTGTGATGTTTGTGAGCAAAAATAAAATAAAGACAATAAGATAAAAAGCTCCGAGGTTAGTGCGCTATGGTTTTTTTTCGCTACAATAATTCTAACTATAAAATCAAACATAGGAATATTTTTATTGAAATAACCTTACACTGTAAATTTCTCTCTTAGAAAAGTATTACACATTCAATGGGAACAGTCGAAATAAATCGTTATACTTTCTTGTATCTGCGCACTTAGAACTTGGAACGTAGCAGTATATTTTATCGGCTGTGCCATAAATAGTGAACTTGCAAGTGGATTGCAACTAATCTAGATCGTCCATGAAGCGTGGCGGTTAATTAGGTTATATAAAATACTATACAGGGTGTCCCAAGACTATGAGACATCAAGGGAAAGTACCTTAAATATCGTACATAAGTTATTTTGCAGGAAGATTTTATTTTGAAAAGTAATTATTATTGACCAAAAAAAATACTTAAACAATTCTTACAGGCTCTAAGGGGAAGCCACTCTGTTCGTGAGTAATTTTTTTCTCCAAATAAACCAATAATAAACAATCAAAACGATTGATCTATTACTGTAATAAAATCGTTCATAAAGTCTTGTTAACTGTTCGATATCGAGCTGTTATTAGGAATAATTCAGAATGCACCACGAAATTAGTTTCCTATTTGTGTGCCATCAACTGAACTAATTACAAAATTTTCGCCTATAGGCCCAAACTAGGCTATTTTAAGTGGCCCAGAAAGTACTAACTCAATCAAACTCAAACTCCGTCCGAATGATTAAAGCTTAGTAAGTATAGCTTTAAAAATCAGGTTTTATACCCAATTTTAATACATCCGGCCCAGTATGGTTATTTATAAGTGGTATATTTATTTATAAGTTCTTGACCAATATATGTATAAAATTATACAAGAAAATATGACGTGAATGAATGGACATTTATAAACTTAGGTTATCTGTTGCTAAATCTAGCAATTCTATAAAATTAATTCCCGGCACTAAAAGTTAAATCTTCTTATATATATTTATATAAGAAAAACGATCTTCGTTTGAGGCTCCTTCACGCCTAAACCACTGATCGTATCGACATGAAACTACTGCCATTTGATGCGATTTTTTTCCTAGGTGGTTTATGGCTATTTATTTTTTAAATTCCAACGTTCCTTCATTTTTTATTGCTGTTTTACTTTTATGAAAATTTATACATACGGACTTCACCGCGGAAACATTCGGGGAGGCTTCCTAGAACCTCAAAACGTTAACATTTTTTACGAGTCTACAATTTGTACCTACCAACACCGCACCTGTTAAAAACTCGATTTTCGAAAATTTTCAATTTTCTTAGCGGGAAGTTAAAAAGAAGAATATGAAAAATATGAAAAAAATAATAATAATGAAACATAAAATTTTATTTATTTCCTATTTTAATTCGCCCAGCAAAGCGGGCGGGAAACGGCTAGTATTAGATAAATCAAATTATCACTTCACACAGCTTGATAATCAAGTATACTTATTTTTTATGTGCCTGTGTGTGGGTACACACAAGCCGGCAATTCGTAAATATATTACGAATAATGTTATAAAAATCCACAAACAAATGTGCAAATTATCCAGCCACAAGTCAGTTGAACGATTTGTAATGTTTCATTCGGTGATAACCCTTCGGTATTAAATTTCAGGCGAGAACAAAGGAGTTCTGGACTCTGTCGAGCGATAAAGAACACAAAATGTGTCCACTGCACGAGTCTACATTTTGTACCAACACCTGTTCCGATCTTTAACAAATAATGCAAAGCTTCAATAAAAAGCTTACCCAATGTAAAGTGCAGTCTGAGATACGCCATTTTAGCTTGAATTTATGTGTCTGTCAATTTATAAATATTAAAGTGAATTCGCCTGATCTGTATTTACCAAAACTGGTACATTAAGTGTTTTACATAAAGGGACATATTATGGACATATTTCTGCATCTGATAACTTTTCGGTGCCAAGTTTTGATTATTTAGGACTTAAATTGTATGTGTATATTTTATTTATTTATATATACTTCGTTATAGTAAAATAAAAGCTCGCTTGTTAGTGATAAGGCCTTCCTTTTCCCTTTCCCTTTGCCCTTTATTATTTATTTCATTCGTGAACCACCTGTGTGTGTGGTTCTCTCTATAATGCGAGTGTGTGCGCATATATCGCCATGTCTACCACTGGTAGAGGCTAAGTGTTTATCTTTTTCCATTGAATCATAATTAATTCCATGACAGAGGTGCACAGCCGGGGATCGAACCTACGACCTCAGGTATGAGAGTCGCACACTGAAGCCACTGGGCCAACACTGCTCTCATACATTACATATTATTAAACAATATACTGAGTGGTGGGGAGTTTAGTTTTAGTTCTCGTCCGTTCTACGCCCTAGATTTGCTGGCAGTAAATTTGCTGATATTTTGTTATTATTTATTTATAAGAAAGGAGATTTTTTTGTATAATATGCTAACTAGAAATCTAAAACTCAACTCTTGAGTCTTGACCATCGCCATTAAGTTGCCTACCTTTCTTCTTTAGATTGCACTCCGGAGAATGCTCCATAGAACTACACAATCTGCTTCCATCATCCACTTCAAACAACGCTTATAAGCACGCTGGAGTTTCACCCCTTCGTTGTGGACATCCGCCGGTGCCGCACTGCAATATCGTTAGTCGTTTTTTGTAATAAAAGTAAAGGATTGGAACTTTTTTCACTCTTCCATCTTCCCTAGACAATATAATATGGGTTCATTTAAGCGGCAGTTAAACTGGCATCTCCTGGACTGCCGTGCCCTCCAATAGGCCACAACTCATTTATCATCAGGAGGGATTACGGAGTTCTGTATATAAAAAAATAGACTATAAATACTTTATTATATACATTACTTCTTAGAGCGTGCTTTCGATTAAAACAAGAAAATCAGTGGTTAAACTTGTTACAAAGTACTTTCTAAGTCTAGGTTATCTAAGTTTATCTTGAAGGTAAACCCTTAAGGCAACACACGACACGGACTCCCTATAAAATCAACGCAGCCTTAACCGCCTCGCTACGAAGTTAACATCTACTTAAGAATAGGTTTTTTATTCAGAAAAGGCGTTCTGAGCGTTAAAGAATGGTTCGCTCATTTAACGGTAAGATTATCAACGTTTTTAGTACTTAGTAAAATATATAAAGACTAAGAAATAGTTGTTTTTTTTCATCACAGTGTAAAGTCAATTTGGCAGAAGATGTATTTAGTCAAACAGGTCAGTCTTATTTCTCTGTTTTAACTTCAGTTTTCAGCTGTCTCCTTTCATCCCAGCGTAACACATAGTTTTACAGTTTTTTTACGAATATCTACAGTTGTATCTCTAATCCAAAATATTTTGCATGTTTTGAATGGCGTTATAAATATGATTAAGACGCAGACTTAGTTTAAACATGTGGAAGATATTTATTTCGTAAAAAAATAAGTATTGCTTCTTACTCTCCTAAATGAAACGTTTTTATTCATCACGATCATACTTTTTTTTTAATAGTATTTTAATTAAAACTCGAACTTTTCTAATACTTTATCGCAAGGTGCTTAACAATATCACTTACCTACTTAATACGAAAAAATTGCTAAATAAATGCTTTATAATCCATTATAATTGTTTAATACGGTATGGTTAATAGAACAGGAGGCAAATGGGTTGGAGGCTGAACTGATCTTAAGTGATACCCATGGACACTCTCAATACCAGACGGCTCGCGAGTACGTTGCCGGCCTTTTAAGAACATTTTTCAGACAATTATTTTTTTGTCGTGGACCACATTTATTATAAGATAAAAAATATAGTTTATAACCTACCGACATACCTACCAAATTACTAAAAAAATATGAAATTCAGCAAAGCCTTTTCGAAGGAGTTTCTTTACAAACAATGAACCGAGAATGAAATGAATTTTATTTATATTACATCCTAACATAAACCCAATATGTAATAACATACAATAACAGTAACGAAATAAGAGCAAAAAGTGGAGTTAATAACAAGATAAACAACCGTTAAAATACTGCAGCGCCCGTTAATACCCAGCGAATAATTTATTTTAATTAACCGCTAGCGAACGATTCCATTTTTTGGTTAGCCGATGTCGCTCTTAACTGAGACATTCGAAAAGTTTGAAATCAAATTAAAATCGCCCCTTTAACAAAACTCAATTTTCTTTCACGACTTCATTAAGCGAAGCTATTTTGGTGAGCCTCAGTAATGACCTCAAAGGCGTTAAATCAAGATCGAAAGGAATGATAAAAAGTAACTGAAATATAAAACTTATCATTTCTATATTTGAAGTTCAATTAACTTTGAATCTTCGGAACCGATTGTCTTTAACAAAAGGTATTTGAGCTTACTTCGGAGACTATCTTTTTTAAAGGTCTTTACTAAATTACGCGTGTAATAATTTGCATGAATATTATTTCTAGTATCTACTTGTTAGTAGATTTATAAAAATGTTTAATGGTGAAGCTTGCTATTACGAGGTCATGTGCTCAAATCTAATAATTATAATTATTAATTAATAATTAAATTAATAATTATTAATTGTTAGGAAACTTGATTAAAACGCTTTAATTACCTCAATTATAATCAGATTAATTATTTAGTTTTTTAACTGTGATTGAAAGAAATAACCTATCGTACGGATTACGCAAATTCACACCACACATTTAAACAATTTATTTATTAACCATAAATGGGGGCATTTATATTTTATATTACATTGAACAATATTGAAAACTTCTTTAAAGAACTATTACACCAATTAAATCCATAACAATATATGTTTCTAGGACGTAATTTGGTTATATTGGTTTAATTTGCTTTAAAAATATTTATTTTACATTATAAATTATAAAACTATCCAGATGTTTGGCACGGTAGCATTTCAGTTGTAAAGCAGGATTTTTTAGCAATATTACTCCTAAACATATACTTTAGTTAAAAACATGTAATTGGAATGATGTTTAATAAATAAGGGCGTAAATTTAAAACAGTACTACACTGTTAGTTCTGACGTGATGTGTCTCATCAAACGGTACAGATGTATACGTTATATATAATTTTTAGATATATAGATATATGATATGTTTGGTCTCGCTAAATTGCGCTTGTATATCTTTCAAAACGGGATCAATCAACGCCAGTTCTCGGATAACGATCGCCAGTCATCGTGCATTTATTAAACAATCCATAGACTGCAGTGCAGAGAGGCTTGGCACGATTTATAGGCAAGTGCTGAACTGACTGATCGTCGACTAACCTGGACCGTTATAAATAACTGCGCCTTCTATGTCCTCCTTTTTGCATGCCAATGTTAAAGACAGACTTGACTGAACTGATATTTAGTGCTTTGGTTATATATCGTGAAACGCAAAATAGAATTTTGCCTTGCTATTATTGATGATTGAGCTGTGTTGGCCTAGTGGTTTCAGCGTGCGACTCTCATACCTGAGGTCGTAGGTTCGATCCCTGTGCACCAATGGACTTTCTTTCTATGTGCGCATTTAACATTTGCTCGAACGGTTAAGAAAAACATCGTGAGGAAACGGACATGTCTTAGACCCAAAAAGTCAACGGCGTGTGTCAGCCACTGGAGGCTGATCAACTTGCTTATTAGATTTAAAAATTATCATGAAACAGATTCAGAAATCTGAGGCCAAGACCTAAAGAGGTTATATATCGTGAAAGTCAAAATATTATTTTTGCTAATATTGATCATTATGAAAAAAATTGTCTGCTAGCATCTGCCCGTTCTCAAATCAAACGCATAGGATGGCTAGAATATGCCCGTTACGTTTTGTTCAAGAAGTGTTTGCTTCTCATAACATGTGATGAATTTATCATGAAATTTAATAATGACATTTAGAATCCATACTAAGACGATAACAGGTAAAAAGTCTTTCGACACTTTGTTACCAACGCATCCAGTTTTATGAACATGTAACACTTTAAGATCCAGAAAATTAAAAAAAAATTATCGTGACTGGCAGAAGGACACCAGACCTCAAGGCCGATCCCTTTCGCTGGACCGATCAAGCAAAGGCCCTTACAAGTCTTACCATCACCCAGGTGCAGAGGCTTGCTGAAGATAGCAGGAAGTTGTACGGCGCCATATCATGACCTTCAGAAATGAAGACCGCAAAGAAATCTAGAATCATCCCATAGTCAACTTTTAGATGCGAAAAATACATAGACATAACTATTATTACATACGAAACACACCAAATAATAATAAAAAAAAAGGGTCCGTGTACTTATGTACGCGCGTAAGAAGTTATACTTCTTTGCCAATATTAAAAATAGTTTGGCTTTGTTCCACCTCCAGTTTTTGATGTTTCACAGCGATAAGATGAAAACTCTTTTTTTGTATTCAATTTAGTGCAGTTACACTGATTCATCAATTGTTTTTTGTCTCTTTTCCTTATATTTGCTAGATAAAATCAGAAAAATTACATGTTTTGATTAAACAATGTGGTTAATTTTTTAATCAAAACATTACTCGATAATAATAATAATACATACGGATAGTTAACCTCAATTGTATTGAAGCACTTAGGAAGGTTGATGAGCACAGTTTTTCACAAATATTAATTAGTATTGGTTTAAATATTCAATTTAAATCACTTCTGATTATAATTCAAAAAGCATCGCTAAATTTCTTTGAAAAAATAATTAAAACTCCGTTATTTGTTTAAAAGGTAAATGACAAATGTCATTATGGTCATTCAAAATTGTTGGCATACGAACTTCACGCATATTCTATTTCTTTTTACTTGTAGATTGTCTTATTCCTATCTCGCTCGCGCACGCTATAATCACACTCCTAATTTTGTGTCACGGGTGCGCGCGCATTGTAAAATTTCACTCTCATAAATTTTTCATAACGCGCCTAAAGAAGTATAACTTCAAAAAAACATTTTTTTTTAAGGAATACGGTACAATTTATGTGTGTGTAATGTGTGTATATTGTGGTTGTAACTGGCCCTGGCTCAGAATTATGCTGTGCAGCAGACGTGTTCCACAGCGCTGGTCATTCTGTCATAAAACAGTTACAAATAGTATTGTCTTTTATTGACATAACTTTTAGACATAAAAAACACTTTTTTACCTGCAGCTGTGATACTTTTTGACATTCAACACCTTTTGTCTACAGTCACCGTGACCATGCATGCTGTAAAGCACGCCAAACGTCGGTTAAATTTAAAATAATTGTAAATTTATAATAAAACATAACTTCAAATCCGGTAAAAGTGTTTCTTTATACAACAGTTAGTTTGCGCCTCAGACGCAAAAACAGAAAAATAATGTAATAATAATAATACAAAACTAATGTAAATATTAAACTTTCTGTGTAACTCTATCGATACGATTTATTTTAAGTAAATATCGACGTCGCTAGACCATCCGAAGCAAAAGTTTTATCCGCATTTGTTTGTTTATAAACTAGTAACATCGAGTGCATGCAACTATTGTTAGGTTCCTATGAATGAAACCAACTTTCGAATTGTAAATGGAATTTGAGATTTATTCTCGAAATCCTGAATGTTGTCAACTGAAATAAATATAGGTGAAAAGTTTCGTTATTTTATTTTCAAGTGTGATATCAGCTACATCCGCATGCTACGCCGTAGCACGTAGCAATAGCGTAGAACATAGTTGTTATCGATTGATGTAGCATATAATTTGGTGTAATTAAAGTGATATAAATAAATTTTTAAAGGCAAGGTGTTATTATTGTATGGGAGAGTATTTAAACGAAAAGTTTTGACAAAAATTATAAATAACTTAACTGTTATTATTGTTATGACATTATGATAATTCATAAGACACTGCATGCCTATTTTTATATGGCTAATTATACGGATTTTTTATAACTAATCAATCTGAATGTACCACTTTATTTGCATAGAAACGATTTATTTATTTATTAACATTTATTACATAAGTGTTATAGCTACTTGACTGTATAGGGTTTTAAGCACGACTCGAGGGTATCACACGCTATCACTGTTTAATAAATGAAAAATGTAGAAACGTTTAAAAAAAAAAAAACATTAGCTGAATAATAAATGCAGTGACAAAAGCCCCCGGATGGCAGGTTTTAACATTTGATTATGTTGCCTGGGCGTAAATAAAAAACATGATAGGCAAAAATATTTACATATAAAATGTTGTTTGTGGCCGGACTCTGCCGCAACGGTCCGACTGATTTTTCAACATTTACGCTTAATTTGGTAGAAATTATGTTCCCTCTTCTTTTCTGGAGGACGTCTTAGTGGGCCACACAACTTCCTCCCCTTTGCTGCTCTCTACCTGTAGGCGACTTTATTTGATCTGTCCAGCGAGCTCCGCCTCGAGGTCTGGTGGTGCCTACCACTCTGCCAGTCACGATGAGTTTTTCTAAACTTTTTTAAAAATCGTCTTTTTACCTGTTACCATCTAAGTATGGACACGTTTGTTTATAGGGATCCCTAGCCCCATCCAAATTTTATATTCTTTTGAATTGACTTAACGCTGGTGCAAAGATTACCATAAAATTATCAAAGCATTTTAGTTTTGTCTTGTCCTTTAGGCCTTTGAAACACATTTTATCACGTTCGGATACGGAAATTCAATACAAACTCAATTCTTACTCAACTGGCCGTGTGTGAAACAGACGAAGCCGAATAAACCACAGAGATAACAAGATAATCGCGTTCGGAGTTACCCATTGTAAGTCGGGTGAGACAATTTAATCTTGTTTATGGTCATCGTAGTTTTTAAACGTTTAGTGATCTTTGTACTTTACTGTGGCTGTGTCAATTCAATATTATTATTATTACAGCTTTATTAATGAATCCATACAACAAATGGTAAGTTAACATTTCTTAATAAGAGTATTAGTTGTGTTAGTATAAGTTGTAAAAATTAAGTAAGTTTTTTAGTGGCCTAGTATTGTGTGGCCTCTTTTAGGGTAAAAACCTCCATATTTATCTATCTCTTTATTTATTTTCTATCTTCTCAATACATTGTTCAGCTCTAATTGTCTTGTTTTGGATGATAGGGATCTTACGTTGATAGTGCATAAATTTAATTGAACTGTGACGTTGAGCGCCTTTTATTATTGTTTTGTTCCTTGATTTTCATATTATTATTATTAATTAATAGTATATATATTTTGCTATTATACAATATACAAGAGTGCTGATACAATATACTAGTATTTAATGTAGTGGTTTAAGCATTTTGCGTCTGTGGTTAGATTTTTGACGAAATAAATTTGTTACGTATATAGTATATATACTCACCACCTGTTTAGATTTTAGTAAATTCTAAGAAAAAATCGTTTTAAATTATTAGCTTTCTTAAAGTTATTTACCGTAAGTTTCATGTTATATTATGAGCTAATTGTGTAATTTATACGCGTATTCAAATCTACTTTATTTTTTTATTTAACAGTGGGCAAAATGTCTGGAGGCTCATCTGATGTTAAGCGATACCGCCCCCCATAGACCGACATTGCCAGAGAGCTAGCAAATCCGTTGCCGGCCTTTTATGAATTGATACTCTCCTTTTGTGAGGAATAGAAAGGATTTCGAACTCTTTGTGTGTTTATATAAATACAAAAAATAAATAGAGACAAAGGCAAACATCGAACGATAAGAACAAATCTGTAAAAATAGGAGACCACTTTCAATCAGTGCATCGGTTCAATAAGCAGCTTAAACGATCGTCTTATGTTCTCTGTATTTTTGTACAGACAATTTCTGTTTACAAGGTTTGAAGATTCATATTATAGAGATTTCTGCGTAAACTTCTAGCGTCGTTTTTGTACACAACGGTTAAGGTTGGTATTTTGTTGACCTAATAATGTATTAGACAGTTGAGTGTTTCAAGGAATTAAGCAAGCATTCCTGCTGCATTCTTTAGGATCCTTAGGTGTATTTACGTTTGGCTGTATAGTCGCTTAATTTATGTTATCGATCTAATAAAACCTACCACGACTGCTTTGGTAAGAGCAAAACCAATGCAGATTTGTATCATCTCCATCATCTACAGTACAGTATTTTTGGCTCTGCGGTGTTCCCCAACTTTTTTTATGCCATGCCCACCTTATTAAAATTCTTGTGTATACATGACTTTTAATATTAAAAATAAAATTGAATTATTCACTTAAAAACTTAAAAATAATGAAAAACAAAAATTTAAATTTTAAATAATCTTAATAAATTTTAAACAATTTGCCCCTAAGGAGCGTGGAGTCCCATTGGGAAACACTGGTCTAAAGCATACCATCTTGTCTAACACTGTCTGCGAGGCTAAAACTTTCAATCGAAAACTTATTTTTGTTTCATTATATTTGGTATAAAAATGCTATATTATTATTATTATACGATTATATTTATTGATCAACTAAAATCTACCACAACTGCTCTCGTAAGAGCAAGAGCAATGCAGAGAGCCCAATTTCTATAATCTCCATCATTGATTTAAAAAACAAATCAGTGGCGCTACAACCTCTTTTGGTCTTAGCCTCAGATATCTGAATCTGTTTCATGATCATTTTTTAATCTAATAGGCAAGTAGGCGATCATCCTCCAGTGCCTGACACACGCCGTCGGCTTTTTGGGTCTAAGACATATCGGTATCCTCACGATGTTTACATTCACCGTTCGAGCAAATGTTAAATGCGCACATAGAAAGAAAGTCCATTGGTGCACAGCCAGGGATCGAACCTACGACTTCTGGTATGAGAGTCGCACGCTGAAGCCACTAGGCCAACACTGCTCCCATTGATTACTTTTAAAAATATATTTTTAAATTTTCTACTGTTAGTACTTTCTCTTACTGTACCGTATATGTGGGTCTAAAGCAAACTATCTTACGAAGTTCTGACACTGTCTGCGAGGCGAAAACTTTCGATCGAAAACTATACTTGATAAGAGGTGCTAGAGAAAATGTAATTATTAGTTATTTAAGTATGTATCTTTAGTAAATATAGATGAATGTTTCAAGGAATACAGGAGACATTATTACTATTATATTGAGAAAATTATCTATTAAGATGCTAAGTATTACTTAAATATAGTGGAAAAGAACTCGGGAAAGTCTATTAAGTAGAGTGCCGGCTCTTGGTTTGGAATTAAATTTAGATTGAAGCCATTCGTTAGACGGACAAGCCACTGTGGCACTGTTTTTCCAATGCTTGATTGCATTCAGTAATGTTTTCATGTAAATCTTTTGAATCCAGTTTTTTTAATGATTAATGGTGAAAGACACTAATCTAATATATAAATCTTATAAAACTCTAATACTACATGTTCTAATAAAAAACTAAATAAACGGGTCTGTGTAGGTACAAATATGTTTACAAGTGCCAAAGAAAACTTTGTGACGCTGCAATTATATTCTCTAGATATTACTATCGAGGAATGTGGAGAAGTACATAAAATAATGTACATTATTACAAGAGACTTATATACTAAAATAAAACCATATATAAACAACCATTTATGGGGTACTGTGAAACAGATGCCTTTATATTTAAAGAAAAAACTGTTTGACCGGATTGAAGTTATGTATTATTATAAATTTACAACTATTTAACATAATTTTAAATTTATCCGACGTTTCGCGTGCTTTACAGCGTGCGTGGTCACGGTGTTTTTTGAGTTTTTTCTTTAAATGTGTAAAGGTTATGTAAATCAAAGACAATACTATGCCTTTATATTTGTCATGTACTGAAAATATGAATTATACGATACACCAAAGCGGTGGTGGTATTCGCTATTAAATTACTGATAAATCCCATTAACATAAAAAAATATTTAACTAGTTACTTAGTCACTGCCGATCCGGATCAAAACACTTGTACCCGCCCATTGTATTTATTCATAATAATTTCTATGGGCTAAAACGAACTCCAGAGTGCGCTAAGAATTTGCGTTTACCATGTATCTCATAAAGTTCTCATGTATCTCAGTTAAATTAATAAATTTATCGTTAAATTTTATGAATTTATGTGCCTGTCTCTTTTTAATGTCGCTTTTTCGTTTCATAGACTTTCAAACTTTAATTATTTTAATTTTCATCGACTTAATCGACTTTCAAATAACAACGATGCTTAAGAAGTTTTCATTTCATAACAACACAACATTAAACAGTAATAGATTAAGAATAGTCTTCGTACAGTATAGGTACTGACTGGCGTAGTCTTGCTCTTTCGTGAATTTTGTAAACGTTGTTGACATTCATAAGCATGCTCTAAGAAGCATCTAAATTGAATAAACGTATTTTGATTGATTTGATTTGATTGATTGACATGAAGCAGACATTTTATCAATTCACTCAACGGACAATTAAAAACGTCTGTTAATCTCTGCAGTTGATTAAATATTTTTATACATTGCGTCATGTATGCCCTTTTCGAGAGGTTAATTTTTGAAGGTACTAATAGTACCAGCGGTCGATGTTGCCTCTTAACCATCATGAGGCCTAGGCACTGGAGCACTGCGGGATTGTTTTCCTTTCCACGTAACAACTTTATGAGATACATGGTAAAAATTCTCAAGCTCAAATTCTCAGCGCCCTCTTTAATTGTTTTACTTTTTATCAAAGTTAAAGATTGATATTAAACTTAAAAATTGAAATAAAAATTAATTTAGATAGTAAAAATAGGCTAATTTACATATTATTAATTATAAAAACTTTTTTTAATCCAAAATTTTTGAAGATTTCACTTCTACCACGTGTGAGTTGCACACGTCATGTTTTTATTTTTCTATGTGTAATGTGATCTAAATGTAAATGGGTACAGCATTAGAGTAATCTGTAATAGTAACTTATTGTTTTAAATAAATTGACTTCAATACACCCTTAGTCAAATTTTGACACCGGATTTTGTCAAATTGTCTGATCTTCACTCCCGAAATACTAGGAACAAAAATAATTTAACAGTTCATGCTACTCGCCTTCATAGAATAAGCAACTCGTTCATGGGTCAATGTATACGCTTTTACAATAAACTTCCTATGGATGTTCGTAAACTTCCCCTTAAGAAATTTAAATTTTTTATTAAATCAAAATTATTAACTAAAGGATATTACAGGATATCCGATTATTTAAATGATAGAAACGCCTGGGATTGAGCTGCTCGCTTATACAGCTATCGCTTGTGTTTTTTTTTTTTAAGCTGTCTTTCACTTCTTTTTTTTTTTTTTTTTGCATGTTGTACATATTTACAATCTGACATGTCTTGTGCTTTTGCATATGCATTTTATTTTATTCTATTGACATGTTTGTGCTTAGTGCATATTCATTTTTTTACATTTTTTTTTCTCTACATTACTGACATGTTTTGTGCTTTTGCATACAATATTTTACACTTCGACATGCCAAGTGAATAATGTTTATATTACGATTATATTTTTCAATTTAATTATTTTTCCTTGCTTTAAGGTACACCTTAAATATACATTTTGTATCCATTGTAAGTGTAAACATTATGCGGGTATATCATAAACTCTTTTGCTTGATTTATAATTTGATACATTTTAGTCTATAGTTATTTTGGGCTGGCGATCTGAGTGAGTTGTTGCCCCACATATCTTTATGGTGCCTCTGGCGGTATTGTTGTGTACCGGGTTGTGCAGCTCCCTCAAAAATGGTTGAGCTGCATGAGCTATTCGGGGCATGCTAGCCGTCTGCTGGCGCAGGCTTGCTCAGATCGATCTGGTTCTTTCTTCCAAAGACCAGTCCAGTAAATTACTCTGCATTTGTTTACACCAACTTATTAATTTATTATTGTATTATCTGGACTATAAAAGAGACTAAGACCCCCGAGTTTGTTTCGACATTTCTTCTCAGGGCAGTCAGTTAGGAAATGTCGACTTCATCTAGTTTAGGAAGACATTGTAAAAGTGATTTATATAGTCCTACTTGCAAGAATAAACTATTTCATTTCATTTCATTTCATTTCATTTCAGTAGATGCAATAAACTTATTACATTAAATAAGTTAGAGCGTGATAATTTTGATTAGAAAATTCATTATGTTAACATCAAAGGTCTATTGCCTGGTCAAGTTTCAGGAATCTTATTAACTTGCCTTCATTTAAAATTACAAAGCTTAAGATTCTATTCATGCCCCGGTGCGTGTGTTCTATTGTTTAATTAATTAGTGGCTTGCAAATTCTGTACTATGAGGGTGACTTGCAAACTTTGTTTAGTACATATTGTAAAGCAATATTAGACATAGACAACTAAATGTGTGTGTTTTTATTAGTAACATTTATTACTAACTAACACATACACACATAAACACACAAAATAACAATAATCAAAGAAAAGAAATGTATAATGAGAGATATAAAAAAAAATTGTTTCCCTTTTCCCATTCGGTTCGTTTCAAGTGTGTAATGCATGTGTGCTGTGGTTGTAATTGGCCCTGGCTCAGCATTATGCTGAGGAGTAGAATGTTCCACAACGCTGGTCATTCTGCCAGAGACCACAGCAGTTTGCGCCTCAGTCACAAAAAAACTAAAGAAAAGGAATAGGATTACATGTATTTATTTACACTTCGTTGCAGTAATACACATACAATTAAAATAATTAAATAAAATGGAGGGAAAGTGGCTGGCCTTATCGCTTTTGAGCGAAGTAGTCCAGGGAACCACTGTGAGAAAAAAAAGGGTGCGTGTACTTATGTACGCACGTAAGAAGTTATACTTCTTTGGTATTATTAAAAATAGTTTTTGATTGCATGCAAATAATTAATAACAATTAAATAATCAAATACTGGAAAAGGAGTCATTAAAGTCAATAAAGTTCAAAATTAAATAAATAAATAGTTATTATTATTCTCTTACAATAAGTGTAACATCTATTCTTATTCGAATGTTGTTTTTAAATTATGTACAATGCCGTAGCAACTTCCGTGGGCAACTTCATTCTGTTAATTTTGTGTCACGGTGCGCGCGCATCGTAAAATTTCACTCTCATCAATTTTTCATAACGCGCCTAAAGAAGTATAACTTCAAAAATTAAATTAACAAAAGATGTAAAATTACTTAGACTAGTAATGAACCAAAGCAAAGCAATTAAAACATATGTAAACAGTGAAAGGGACAATAATAAAAAAAGGACACATGGAAAAAGAAAAGGATAATTGTTTGTAGACTTTAGGGCTTATCTATGGATTTTGTATTTCTTTACTACAGAGGCCTTAGTATCAATTTTCCTTTCAATTTATATTAACCTTTCATACCATTTTGTATAGTTTATATAAAATGATACTACTTTTCAATTACGACAGCTACTTGATTTTACGTATTGTACGTTTGAAGAACTGGGAGCACCGATTTCCAATGATTACTAGCCTTCCAATAATAATAACTTCTTCATTTCTGATTATATGCATATGTAGTTTCGGTTAATTAGGCTATAATGCTACGTTAGTATTGCTTAGTAAACAACAAAAATGTTTTGATGAAAGAAAGAAAGAAAAACTTTATTATACACAATATAATAATAATTTATTTATTGCAAGAATATGGTAGAAAATGTTAAGGTGATACAATCGTAAGTCGTTCGCATATTCTGCCATGCACGATGGCGCGCAAATTTGTCTTAAGGAATTTTACATTGTTAGTCAAAGTCAATTCTTATGTTATCTAGTCTATTATACTATATACATTACATCATTAATTTTATATTAATTACGCAAATAATCATTTATTGAATAGTACATTTTTTCTAAAACACTTAGTCGCTTTTTAAAGACTCTAGACGGAAGATCTTTTAATTCTTTTGGTAATTTATTGTAATCTTTAATTGCCATACGAAAGGTGTTTTTCCGAAACAGTTCCTAAACAGATTGATTTTTGGCACAGCCAATTTCTTCCCATGTCTACTTCTTACTTCAACTTCTACATTCGACTTAAAAATATGTATGTTTCTGTGCACGAATAAGGATATTTCTAAAATATAAATACATGGAAGACATAAAATTTTGAGCTTCTTAAATAAAGGTACGCAACTATCAAGACAGTTTGCTCCACAAATTGCTCTAATACATTTCTTTTGAGCCTTAAATACCCTTTTTACTTCTATTTACTTATACAGGATATTTACGTAAAGTAAAGTGCACTGAACCCCCACACTAGGATTTTCTGTGTTGAGGGCAGCCAGTCTCTTCCTTTTGACATGTAAACATAATATATTAGGTCCTTACATATGAAATTGGCGTTTTGTATGGGAGGAACAAAAAGTCGAATATTTTTAAATATAATATATTTAATTAATCAAAGTATGAACCATTGTTTTCTATGCACTTTTGCCATCTCATAGGTAGTTCATTGATCCCTTTACTAAAAAAAACAGTCGGACGGGAATCAATAAAATATGTGAAGGCAATTTGGACTGCCCCATCAGAGTTAAATTTTTTCCTAAAACTAATTCGGACGTGGTTTGCGATGGATCCGCTTCCACAATAGCATTCAATACTTCATTATCAACTTGGGTCTCAGGCCGTCCACGGGGCTTGTTCTGCAGGTCGAAATTTCCAGAACGAAAACGTTGGAACCAAATACGAACTGTGTTTTCTTTTGCAACATGACCGCCATACACATCATTCACCCTTCGAGTCGTTTCCGCAGCACTAGTGCCACGGCGGAACTCGTACTCGTAAATAATGCGATACTTTAAGTTTTCCATTTTGTAAAATGAGTGACGCAAACAGAAAAAAACAGAAGAAAAAAACAAATGAATGACGGTCATCGAAGCACAAATACATGAGTAAGAATTAACCAAAGAATTCTTAATATTTGAGGTCAAAACGTAAAACGCCAATATCATATGTAAGGACCTAATATTTAAACTATTTTTGCACAATAAGAATATTTTCTGATAGCATAGGACAGGTTGACAAGATATTGTTTGAGATTTTTAGTTAATGCATGTAATAAGCCCCTTATTTGTAATCAACAGAAGATACCACTAGTTCTATGCCTAACACGATGTATCAAGGATGTCACTATTTTCCGTACAGTATTAACAGGTCTTGGCAAACATACCATACACTGCAGAACTTCGGCAGACCTAGCAACCTAGACGCGTTCTGCGTAAAACGGGCCCATAGCCCACAGGCACGGCAGTACGCCTTGAACATAATAACTATGACTTCTGGCAAAAAGGTGCGATAACTATGAGGTAACGAGTATCAAAAGCTAATCTTGAGGGCTTGATGTTTAATTAGAATTACAGTACGACACCGTGCTAAAGTCACGCGTTAAAACAATTATTATTCTAAAAATAAAAATATGTTTATCCATAAGTAGATATGATGATGTGTAAGTTTCATTTCCCACCTCTTCGATAAAAAAGGTTAAGATATAACACATATACATGTCAGGGAATGCTTGGATTATCAGGAAATGATCTGATTGAGTCAATTGACCGTTGATTTTATTTGTTGCGAGGGTAAGTAATTGAGATTCCTTCTATTACTTTTAAGAATCATAATTTGATTCGATTTGTTTGTTTTTTTATTTAATTGTTTCATATTGTGGAATAATTACTTAACGAATATTGTTACGACCTCCTAACAACGCAACGGAACGTATTCCTCGAGTGGGGTCGAGGCGCCATCTTGACTTTGTGCGTTCAGGAAACGCAGGCGGCAGGACACTACTGATTGAGTATTCGGTGGAGCATTGAGGTGTAACGTTGGACTGAATATCTATGGGATTTGTGGGAAGATTGAGATTAAAAGTGAGATCAGTGCCTTCAACTCGCTGCTCGTTATAATTTAAGCTAAAAGTGTTATTCAGTTTTTAAATGTGTACGATAATTATTCGTGTCTTTTGTCCTCGCAATTTACCCACATGGCGCCTACTAAAACTGCTAATAAAGATCAATATCGATTGAGTGACGATATTTCTCCGACATTCTTTTTAATTACAATTTTTTTAACTGTTTACAACAAATTCTTGCGTGATGCACTCATGAGTGAGTGTGTCAGTGTAATGTGCACGAATGTGTAACTACATATTAAGTCTCAGTAGCATCTCAAACTCTGCGTAGGGTGTGTTCTATTTAACTTATTGTATATGTTTGCCGTATAATATATATTATGTATTAAAAGGAATTCATAAAATGATTCCTTTTTTCATCGTTGTGCATAATAAAAATAATATCACCGTTTTTGGATATCAAAAGTAATTCCATTTAATACAGAAAGGACAGTCTCGGTAACCGAATAAAAATTTTAGTTCATTATCGGCAGTAGGCTTGCTCTCCAACCACTCGTTACGGAAACATGGCTTCATGAATAATTTACGAATAAATGCAAATACCGCGAATCACCTGTATGTTTTAAATGGTGGGAATTTTCTCCTAGTTTCCTATCCTTGAATATTTTAGTTTTACATAAAGCCTTATATACGGCTTGTACTGAATAATTCTACGACAATTACATGGAAATTAGACCTTTTCGGATTTTGTCTCATTTACATTAAGATACGTGTAATTGTTTAATGAGTTGCTTTCTTGAGTGGTTCGGTTTTGTATACATTAATAATAATAAAGCTTTATTTATCTAAATCTTATTAACAAACATTATATAAAATTAAATATATACAATTTTATTACTCTAAGATGCGGCCCCAGCAACTTCAACAACAAGGAGGCTTCCTCCAACTTTTTCCACCTTATTTTATTTTTGGCCAACATCATCCAATTTTCGGTCTGCTCATCGCTTTTTTGGTCTGACCTTGTTTCTTTCTGCTTTTCAGCCAGTCCATTCGGCTACCGTTTTTGACTATCTGCCATCTGTATAACGGGCTACGTGCCCTGTATGAAAAATATGAAAAAAAAATCACGAAGAGTTTCTTGCCAGTTTTACCATCTTGATTTGTGATCTGGCTTTGAAGCACTTCATTGACGGGAAAGTTTGGGTTACATGAATAAATAATTCAATTTGATTTAACCTTCCTTAATATTTGAATGTTATCCTTGTTCCTAAGTCTGAAAATAATTCTCCAGTTTTTATATATATAAAAACTATGTGTTATTTAGAAATTCCGACCACCGATAGACCCTTTTATACCCATTGTCAACTTTCATTATATATATTTAGTTGTTTCATTATGTTTAATACATCATTCGTATTTAAGTATTAACTAATTAATGTGTTTTTTTAAATTATTTATAAGTTATCTGACAGCTACAAATATCCATATTATAAAAGAAAACATAAGTCAATTAAGTACATTAATAGAAAAAAGAAATTACAAATTATAAAAAAAACTGACACTAAACATTAAACACACGACAACTTAATATTTTAAAGAAAAAACTAAACTGTTACTACTGCTAAAAAAATAACGTCGAAGGTGAAATCTGTCAACATCATAATTTGTGTTGTCCGCAATATCAGAGAATGGACGGGAGTGGCGGTAGAAGCGCATCAGCTTGGCGAAGAATAAGAAGAAGTATGACGAGCTGACTGCCAATCTCCAGTAGTGGAGAGGCACTAGAAGAAGAAGCTAAATCCCGAAAATTGGCGAAAACAGCAGATATTCACACATGGAACAATTGTGAATATGTTGCATACGGGGCAAATTTTTTTGAAGAAATAATAAAACGACGTGTTGCACTCCGGGAGTGCCGGCAGAAGTAAAAACTTGAATATATATATACGTTGTAAATTTTTGATATTTTGGAATGGTATGGGAATAATTTTGCCATACCATTCCAAAATATCGCTAATAAAGCAATTCGCTTTAACTATCAGTATAAAAGTACTAACATTTATGTGGTAGAATACAATATTTATTTATTTCGCTATCGTACACAACATGATAATTTATATTACATTAAATACGCCGCGCCAGCTGTCTACTCTCCATCCGTCGTCACTCTGACTAAATCGTTAATAATAAAGCTTTAGTCGTTTCGCAAAATTAAACCTTGATATATTGATTTAAGGTCAAATTCCACATGCATCAATGTATCTGAAGAATGAATTAAATGAATTAAAACCGTTACTATATAGCACGAAGGTTCATAATCCTTTAAAATAACATCCGTCTTACGAATTTGTCCTGACGCGAGATTAACATTTTTTACCCATTCCAAAAAAGTGTACAACGCCGTTAAAGAAATTTTCACTTCAAAAATCTTCTTACTAGGCCCGTGGTATCTAAAAGTTCTGAAGGTTTATCGTTAATTACATTGCTAGAAGCAGTCCTCGATTCTGTACTCTCTTTTTGAACACAAACGGGGGTTTTTTCCCGGGGGGGGTCTCCCCTCCCCTTTGGGGGGGGGGGGGGTTCATTTTATGATTTGGCATTCTGAGGAGCTTGTAGTTTATTGTTTATCAGAATGCCAAATCATAAAATGACGCTTCACGACTGATTTGAGAGCGACCGTTAAACCCCCTTTTTAGTTCGACATAGTGAGTACAGAATCGCAGACAAGTGATATGGATGGTGCTGTTTATTTCAATACAAAAACTATTAAGCAATAAAACATTCGTAAATATTTAATTATTTTATTACCCACAGTTTAAACACTAAAACTAATTATACTGTGCAAACGCTTACCCAATCAAATTATAATTAGTTTGATATAAGAACCTCGTTTGAACCGTATGGACCGAATAGATAAATGGAGCCTTTGGTAGAATTTTGTAATTCTCTAAGCAATTTCTAATAAATTAATGGAATTTCTAATCATTTTTGAAGTTATACTTTTTTGGCGCGTTAGGGAATAATGGTGAGAGTAAATTCTAACACCGTCACAAAAAACCGACACACTGAATATCTGTTCAAACGTCGGTAAAACAGTCTGAGCCGCTAGTTGGCGCTTGCTCTGTTTTATCGACAAGTTGCATTGTCTGTCGTGGCGTAGTGTTTTTCAGAATCGTGTTTATTTAAACTAAAATAATGATATCTACGAGAAAGCCCGTTTTAATGTGATAAAAAACATAGTGTTTATAGTAAAATATCATAATATGATTAGTACATATCGATTGGAAGTGACCATTCAAATGGACAAGAAAAATGCAATTCGAAAAGGGATACGTCCCTCTAACGTTCTCGAAGAAAATTATTACGCCAAAGAAGTATAACTTCTAACGCGTGTACACACGTTTTTTTGTAGAATGGACCATAATTTTTTTTAAATTCAATACGAACGCTACGAATGCGCACACAATTGTGCTTTTCCGTTGCCATGTTCAAAGTAAATGTCTCAATAGAGATTAAACAATGCGGTCTGGAGAATGTTTCAAAGTAAGTTAGCTGACAACGATTATCCTTTACCATTTGGAAGTATTGGGTTAGATCAGTCTTTCGCAACGTGGCCCACGCCCCACAGGGGGGCAATTCTATTGGTAAGGGATACACAAATTTACTTGGATTTGGAATTTCATCTTTTCACTATGTTTTGAAAAATTACTTCCTATCATTTTAGTTTCTTAAATGAACAATTTAATTATTTTTATAAAAAAATATGTTTGTATAATTCAGTATGGTCATAAGAATTTTAGAACGGCTAAGGTGGGGCCACAAAAAAGGTTGGGTAAGATGGACATATTTTTGGGAATCTTAAAAAAAAACGATGAGAAATATTAAGGAGAAAATATCACCCCTTTTTTATTTATTATATTTTTTGTAATTACTTTTAGTGTCATTACGTGTAATTAATTATTTCTAATTGTTAAACTCAATTCCGTAATACTTAGACGTGTTTCAATCCGTTTTAACAGAACACTCAAAGGATTTTATGATCAAAGTCCCCATAAAAGGCACAACAGAGGTGATATAATCAATTTAATGAAAAGGGAATCGAAAGGTCCCGTAGGTTTGAATTTACGACGGCCTAAGCTTTAATTGGAATTTTGAATCGCAATAAAACATCATAAATTAAATTAAACTAAATAAAAATAGTACCAAATGAACTTATAATAATAAAAAAACTTTGAGTTAAGTGCGACTCTGAGACCATAGAGTTCATTTGCAGCTATCAGGCTCTTCGCTTGTATGCTGAAGGAATGTCTTAGACAAATAAACGTTAGGCGTCACGCACAGAGCCTACACACCTACTTGTGTAAACAAAAAAGTATTTATCAGAGGGAGATCTCTAGCCATAACCAAGACATTATTACGATATACTTGGATGTTCTATATATTAGCGGTGTTAATCATACTTACCTTAGTCTAATATAAAACATATAAAAGAAGCTAATTGATACGTTTTAAAAAGGTTTAATATACTGGTGTGACGGGCGAATTAAATGCCTAAATACTGATAATAATATTATTTGTTGTTACATTATAACTGAGCCTATGCCTTAACCAGTATTAGCTAAATTGTTGTTGACTATTACATATATATACTACGAAGTATATTATTATAGATATATGGTGCTCACATATTTACGAATATTGCAACTATAGATGTTACATTATTCTTTATAAGAAAAGAAATGGCGCGGTAGTAGGTACAAAGAATATGTTTGCTGACGCGAACCGATGATTTATTTGCGATCAGGTAAAAAAAGTCTGCGTCCGCCCAGACCTAACCTAACAAACATGTCTTCAGAATAAAAAAGTCTTCTGCAAAGAAGAAAATTTATTCATTTTTCAATTTCTCTAAGATCCATGAAGCTTTGCACCAGAATTAAATACCTATTATATAATGAAAAATTGTTTCACCAAGATTTTAATCTTACTTAAAAATATTATTATTACCAGTGATTATATAATAACTACAACACAGATGAGAAATACCCTTAGACAAATGTAGGTAAACAGATCCCTTGTAATCACCAGATTACAGCCTTCAGTGCCTCAACAAGGTAGGGCGTTGACAAATTCGGTCCACTTATTAGAGACACCTGCTATTTTGTAAGTGGGTACGTAGCGATATGGTTTTAGGGATTCGAAATCTTTGTTAGTCATGACCTCCAAGCCACAGTCTTTGAAGTCAACCCCAAATTTGTTGCGCAGGTATAGACAGTACAAGGTCTGTGTACACTAGCACTAAGCTAACTGTGGCCGTGTCTGGGATATTTTTTATGTTTACAAAACACATTTGCTTTTTTTGATAACATTGGTAATTATCGCTTTAATAAAATAGATTGCTTTATTTCTTGTATTTTTTATTAAAGAACAGGGGACAAACGGGGAGGAGGCTCACCTGATGTTAAGTAATACCGCCAACTATGGACTCTCCATGCCAGAGGGCTTGCGAGTGCGTTGTCAGCCTTTTACGAATTGGTACGGTCTTTTCTTGAATGACCCGAAGGAAGGAAGGAAGTCGAATTGGTTTGGAAATACTGCAGCGGGCAGCTGGTTCCACATAGTGGTGGTGCGCGGCAAAAACTGCAGTGAAAAACTTTGTGGAACGGCAGACGTCGAGGTGATACAGAAATCTGAGGCCCAGACCATTATATAATAATTATAGCTTAAAAATAAAGCCTTCAAAAATAAATGTACAGTACTAACGGAATAGGAAACATTGAAACTTAATACAGTTATTACTATTTTTAGTCGAATAGCAAAAAATTGTTTTACCCGAAATCGAATCCGATATGTGGACTAAGGAGGTATTACTTAATTTAATTAATGTACAATTATTTAGACTTACATAATTTTGTATGATTTAAGAAGGTTCATACAAGGACTCCTTGTAACTCATCTTATACTCAGGATATGAACAGATTAGAATTTCTCAATTATGGCATATAAAATGTGTAAAAAAAAAGAGAGAGAAAGAAGAGAGCTAGAATGTTATGTATAATGTCTTGTATAATGTAACGTATATGTATGTATTTAAAAAAAAAAAAAGTTAATTCCCAATTTTCTTGACGATGTCATTGATTTTCCAATTGTAGTCTTGTTTTAATTTTATCCATCCATTGTTATTATAAGACTAGAAATTCTAACCGTATAGATGTCTATTCAGATGTCTATTAAGTATATTAAGTTTTTAGTTTATTATTAATTTTAATATGTTTTTTTTAAAACTAAGTTTAGAATAAACCTATTGTAGTTTAATTCATCATAATTATGTAAAGAAAGATAACAAGAGCTGGTGCAAGATGTAATGTTAATAAAATTAGACACTAATAAATTTTGTATATAGATTGTAACTGTTCAACAGATTCTCAAGTCTAATCACAGACAGATAACACCAGCCGTCATTGTCATCTTATCCACAACACAATGCGCCATTGTTTATTTTTTTTAATGCACCCTATTTGTCCAGGATAATTTTATGCTACAAGATTTTATAACGCATCCAATCTATTTTCTTTTGATTATAATTACCAGAACTAAAGCTTAATATAGTGAATGTCTGTTCATTAAGCGTATTTGCCTATTCATTTGAAATTCTCAACCATGCTACTGTGTTTTAACTACGTACATACATATTCAATAGAACCTCATACATCGAAACCAAAAAAACATACAACGAAAGATCTGTGTAAAATTCTTCCCCGCAAAACAGGCAAGTCGGCAGAACGTAGAATTGTTCAATTTTGACCAGGTTAGCTATAAAAATGCTTTTTGTGTATATGTTACCGGAAATGTATGTCATTATATACATTTCCTCAGAATTGTATGTAATTCGTAAAATCACACGAAAATGTGTAAAATAAATTATATTAGACACATTTCCTAGGAAATCTATACATTGTCTAAATAGCTATCGGAGATGTAAATATTTGAGATATCAATGGGTAGGTTAGGTTAGGTTAGGTTCTTTTTATACATTTCCTAATACGATATTGGATTTACATAAAATTCCTAGGAATTGTGCACATTTACTAGGACATTTATGTATTTAATAGTTTTAGAAACAATATTTTATACATTTCCTAAATAGCTTCGGAATTATATAAATTTCCTAGCATTTGTATACAATTCCTAGTTTCATAGATTTTCGGTAACATATATAATAAATAATTGTTATTTTTACAAACTAATCAAAATGTATATATAACCCAGACATTTAGAGAACGGCCAACACTGTTTAATGTTTAATTGAGACTCTTATATCTAGGGCTAACCTTCTGAAAAGGGCACATATAATTCGGTGTATTAATTTAATTAACGAATTATATAGTCTAACGGACCTTTTTTACTGTCCGTTGGGTCAACTGACAAAAGTTCTACGTAATAGTTATAAATGTTTTGTATTATTGTTTAGTGTTTAATTTTTTTTGCCATGCATTCTTGTCAATTTAGTGTCACCTGTTAAGAGAGGATTGTGTTTTTGAAGTGAAAACTTCTTTAGCATCAAACATTTAAAGTTCATACACTGTATAATGCTTCCTATCTCATTTTCTCTCACGTTAAATTTAATGAATTTATGTGTCTGTCTCTTTTAACTGTCGCTTTTTCGTTTCATCTACTATACTAAATATTAAATATTATTAAATTGTTTACGTTAAATATTAATTGTTAATTAATTATATTTAAAAAAAATAAAGAAAGCCAAAGAAGTATAACTTCTTACGCGCGTACATAAGTACACGCACCATTTTTTTTAATCATTGTAGTTTTTATTAAAATTAAAAACTGATATTAAATTTAAAAATTAAAATCACATTCTCATTATCTTAAAACCAAACTTTTTAAAGGTTTCACTTCTACCATGTGTGAATTGCACACATGTTTTAATAAATATATTCTCTCACCAAAAAGCAGACTGAAATGATTCAATTGTCGTAAAATGATTTGATCATTTGTACCCTTGTAACTTAAGACATAAATCAATATCTTAAATTAGTCATAAATCGATCACGATTCCATTAACCCGAAGACAATGTAAATCACAGTACAATATGGCTATAAAGATAACAAGGGCGGTGAAAGGTGGGCCGCATTAATCTTCGCTTGTTCCACCGTTTGTTCTGACAGCGTTCATTAAGGCACAAAAGCGTAGTCTATTCGTGCTATGCTTTTCAAATTGGTATAAGCCGGGAATTCTAGACCGGGACCGGTCAGTTTGTGAGTTTCGCGAATTAACGTTTCATGAAATGGCCAGGCCAAATCATTTATTTATTTATTAGTAATCTTACAGGTACGCAGAGCAGTGTTGGCCTAGTGGCTTCAGCGTGCGACTCTCATCCCTGAAGACGTAGGTTCGATCCCCGGCTCTGCACCAATGGAATTTCTCTCTATGTGCGCATCTAACATTCGCTCTAACGATGAAGGAACCTCATCTAACCTCTTTACTTCTTGGCCTCAGATTCCTGAATCTGTTTCATGGTCATTTTTTAAATCTAATAGGCAAGTAGGTGATCAGCCTCCAGTGCCTGACACACGCCGTCGACTTTGGGTATAAGGCAAGTCGATTTCCTCACGATGTTTTCCTTCACCGTTCGAGCAAATGTTAAATGCGCAAATAGTAAGAAATTCCATTGGTGCTCAGGTATGAGAGTCGCACGCTGAATCCACTGGGTCAACACTGCTCACAAAACCCTTAAGTTAAAACAAAGGAGAATAATATGGACCATAAAATTGTATGGTATTGTTGATTTCTTCCGCATAGACAAATTTAAAAAAAAACATTAGGTACATTTGAAGCATTTATTTTAAAATTGTATGCACTTTTCCAAAGTACTCGGTTCAGTCCTCGTCCCTGAGCTTTTAAACCTGGAAATAGAGATATATTAATACCTATACTTTATAAAAATATTTGTAAACACTGGAATAATGAGAACAGCCAAAAGTCATACATGCAAATTCATATATGATAACGTTTACGACCAATATTCTGACAAATTTCAGCTTATTTGATAAAAAAATCACTTTTAATAATCTATTTCAATCGTGAATTGGATATTAATTCACAAATTTGTCAATATAAAGGACAACAGCATATACAGAAAATAAATAGGGGAAATGAAGTGTTTTTATTAATTGGAAATTAAAAGTAATTTTAATTTTGAATAAATAATTTTATAAAATCCTTTAGGGCCTTGTTAGTTTTTGGTAAATTAAACAAAGATGCAATTGATGGAGTACCATCTATATATGACTCGTATTAGACATGGCAGTACCTAATTGCAAAATACTCTATTAAAAAGAAAATTTTTCCTGATTTCAAATAAAATAAGAAGCAATGGTCAGCATAAAACCTCTTTACGCGATAGGAAATTATTGCCGAATGAAATTCAATATTGAATTCTGGAACAAAATTTAAATTTAGTTATGGGATACACACAAACGTGGGAACAGCTGGGAGATAGTTATACTTGGAAATAGGGAGATATATATATATATAGCTTTTAATGAAGAAATGAACAAAAACGTGCGTTTGAACATGCAATAGAAAAATGAAGACCAATCACCATTCATACATGCAAACCCAAGAAGTTTGAATTTCCGAGCAAGTTCCTAATTTGAATAGTCAGAAATTTGGAATTAATATCACACACATAGCAGTAGAAAATGTGTAATATGTATGTATTAGATGAACTCGTAATTTTATTTTGTAATACACAAAGATTCAAAAACGAAAGTAGAATGGATATCGATTTAATGAAATACTTATATAAATATTAGACATAATTGTATTGAGACTGACCTAATTGAAAAATGCTCCATTAAAAATAATATTTTCTCCCGTTTTCAAATAAAATAGGAAGGAATGGTCAGCATAAAACCTCTGAGTGGGAGAGGAAACTCCTACCGAAAGTAAAACAATTCCATATTCTGGAACAAAAATACATACAAATTGAGCTGGAAGAAACTTCAAGGGAGATTTAGCGTTACTGTTATTTCCATATGTGTATAGGATACAAGAGTTATAATAAGTGTTAAGTCACGACTTCAGACAGCTAGGATATTAAATATGGAAGGTAATTCCACTTTTATACGCGTTTTTAAATGTTACAGTACGTATAGAGTAACTACTTTTTCATATTAAAATGTTGATGTGGTCGGAATTAATTTTGACAGGATCGCGAATTTGAGGTGTGTGATAGTTTGGATATTGGTCCCACTACACATTAACATTAGCCACATGCCAATGAAAAAAATATTAACTCCTAAAATACCTAAGCGTGGCAAGCTCCGTTGAAAAGAGTTATCTTTCTATTTATCAAATAAAAGAGGAATGGGTGATCAGCGAAAAATTGTATCGGAGGAACAATGGGTATAAAGCCGATACGGTGAGCTGAAAATTCTGAAAAAAAATACATACGTATGTATATAACAACTAGCAGACCGGCCAAGCGTTGCTGTGGCTAAGGTTTCTGTTATATTACATAGTAGCAAACTATTCAAGGGAAACGGTAGGAGAACAGCAGTCATGGGGACCACCATGCTGTTTTGGTGGTTATGTCATTAAATTGTAGCTTATGTGAAACGTTGGTACTTTCAACACAGCGCCATCTGTTAGAATTGTGACTATCAAATAATAAACGAATATTTTGCAATAAAATAATATTGCAGGTATAAATTGAGATGTAAGCTATCCTATCTTTTAAGTTGGATCAAACTACACACGGTGTGCAAATTTTATTGATATTCGGTTCGGTAGTTTAGGAGTCCATAGCGGACAAACAACGTGACACGTAATTTTTATAAATTAAAATAACGGCAGTAAATTTTGTTAGAAAAATTTGTGTAACAAACTATTCTTAAATATATATTCTATTAATAATTTATTCTTATTAATAGTTACACATATTTACTAGATGTGTGTATTTTTTGTGAGAATGGAATTACATCTTCAGACTCCCATGACCATGCATGAATACGAAACGTTGAAATTTTCATAATTTGGATCATCATGCCTTTATGAGCATTCCATAGTATTTTAGAAGGCATATTTTTTGTCTGCATACAATACAACATATATATATCGACGTAGGAAAGCACATTTGCTGTAAGTAGACATATTGCAATTGTTCACCAGAGCCAAAAAACTTTATTAATTTCGGAAAAAAATTAATAGTGTCTGACCTATCCATGATATTGCTACCATTTTTGAAACATATATTTATTTAACTGCCAGTCACCATTTGCAATGTAAACTTTTTTATCCAAAGTTACTATAAGTACGTGTTTGGCTAGTTACAGCAAACAGTTTTTTAAATCACAAACCTTTAAAACGCTGTAACTAAGGAAGAAAAATGTACGCGCGGAAATATTATCAATTTACAGGCGGTAAATATGCTGTATGCAGGAAATTTATGTATTTGGGTACTTTTAATTGCAATTCAAGATGTAAGATTAGTTTATAATTATGATTAGATCTAGAAATGCAGGGGGTCATTTGGTAATGTAATGTTTGGTTGAAATAAAATGTCGTAAATGGTAAAAAAAAAACCAAAACTGTAGGTTCCCTAAACTTGCTGTAAGTAAACGAATGTAAAAATCACACGCCGCTGAAATGCTGTAAGTAGCGTTAAGTTTTTAAATGGGAAGAAGTAAGTATTTGTAAAGAAAAAAATGCAGATTTTCTTTTGCTGTAAGTGCAAAATGTCTGAAATGACTAGATTTTGGTCTACATACAGCATTTAATCTTGCTAAAAATAATATAAGTACGGGCGTTTTCAACGGCGTATGTAATTTTTTTTCATCGTAGAGACACAGGACCCAGTTCATTCGATGCGGCTTTTTTTTCTGATTCTAATGGCAGGAAAAAGTCACTTTAGGTATTTTGTCTACTTACAGCAAATATGCTTTCCTACGTCGATATGTGAAACCAAAATTTTCTTTTGTCTACTGTTAAATCGTGGTAAACCATTTGTGAATTAAAAATGGAAGTTAATGTTATTTGAACTGACGAGAAGACAAAAAAAATTAAAATACCTAATCGAAGTACACGCCATTAAAAATAATCATTTCATTATTCATTAAAAAATATACGAATGGGTGATCGGCAAAAAATTTCCTCCGAGGAAATATCATCTTCATGCTTCAATACAGGACAAAAACTGGAATATTATGTTAATACTAATTAAAAATTAAATAAATATAATTTCAAACGTTAAAAAACGAAGATTTTATGTATTCATATTATATAATATAAATTTTCTAATTTATTTAATTGTTTTTTATCATAAATTTCAATTGTTTAATTTGGGAAGCAATTATTTTAAATAGTCAACTTGAAATTAATGTCAAAGTTTAACTTGAATATATGCTGCAGTTTCTAAATTCATGTTCCGTTTCAGGAATATATATTATAATATAGAAATTAGAAAGGAAGATAATCGCTTGAACATAATTTTATATAATTAAACTCCAACGGTAATAATTGCATAAGCTAAAACATTTAAATGAGCCAAAAGTTTCACAATTATTACAATATTATGTTAATAATAATTAAAAATGAAATAAATACAATTTCAAACGTTAAAAAACGAAGATGTTATGTAAACATATTATATAATATAAGTTTTATAGTTAATTTAATTGTTTTTTATCATAAATTTCAATTGTTTAATTTGGGAAGCAATTATTTTAAATAGTCAACTTGAAATTAATGTCAAAGTTTAACTTGAATATATGCCGCAGTTTCTAAATTCATGTTCCGTTTCAGGAATATATTATAATATAGAAATTAGAAAGGAAGATAATCGCTTGAACATATTTTTATGTAAAAAAACCCCGACGGTAATAATTGCATAAGCTAAAACATTTAAATGAGCCAAAAGTTTCACAATTATTACAATATTATGTTAATAATAATTAAAAATGAAATAAATACAATTTCAAACGTTAAAAAACGAAGATGTTATGTAAACATATTATATAATATAAGTTTTATAGTTAATTTAATTGTTTTTTATCATAAATTTCGATTGTTTTTTTAAATAGTGAATTTGCAACTAATGTCAAAGTTTAACGAGAATATATGCTGCAGTTTGTAAATATTACAAAGAAATCGTACCCTATAAATTACTTCTGAATTCATGTTCTGTTTCAGGAATATATTATAATATAGAAATCAGAAAGGAAGATAATCGCTTGAACATATTTTTATGTAAAAAAACCCCGACGGTAATAATTGCATAAGCTAAAACATTTAAATGAGCCAAAAGTTTCACAATTATTTTTATACTTAAGATGTAAGACGTTACTTAGGCAGAATACTGGAATACCAAAAAATCAATCAATATGAATATAATGAATAATTGATCCGCCTAATAATTATTCATAAGTGGTTTTTAGACGCCTAAACTATCGACATCGTTATACGCACCATTGACACTGTAATTTTAGTATGTATTAAATGTTTGTTTGAACTGTTACAAAGTGAGGTAAAAGAGTTCCAAGTTAATTAATGAATTCTAATAAAATTTAAAGTAAAGAAAAGTAAAAAATCATTTAATCACATAGGTAACATAATGTACACTTATGACTCGTCAGTAAAGCAATACATATCGATGCTTCTAATTTTACATTTACTGCCTGTTCTCAAATCAAGGGCGTAGAACAGGAGAGAAGAACTGGCAATAAACTCTCCGCCACTCTTTTTAATCGCCATTTTTTTTAGTTCGCAGGCTGTACGGAGCGGCCTCACTGCTCCGAGGATTTCTGCTCGTTAGGAAGCCACTATATATACTATTTCCAAACAAGTATTGAATTGATTTATTTGAAGGGAATATTAAATCCCTTAAGTTGAAACAAGGGACAATAATATGGACAATAAAATTGTATGGTATTGTTGATTACTTCCGCATAGGCAAATTTAAATAAAAAAACCTTAGGTACATTTGAAGCATTTATTTTAAAATTGTATGCACTTTTCCTAAATTCTCGGTTTACTCCTCGTCCGTGAGTTTTTAAACCTGGAAATAGAGATATATTATTGTCTATACTTTATAAAAATATATGTGAACAAAACAATGCAATAATGAGAACAGCCAACAGCCTCAACCGCACACGTGCAAATTCATACGTAATAACATTTACGGCCAATATTCTGACAAATTTCAGCTAATCTGATAAAAAAATCACTATTTCAATAATGAATTGGAAATTGATTCACAAATTTGTCAAGATATTGGAGTAATCAACAGCATATACGTTAAATAAATAGGGAAAATGAAGAGTTTACATTAACTGGAAATTAAAAGTAATTTAAATTTTGAATAAATAATTTTATAAAATCCTTTAGGGCCTTGTTAGTTTTTGGTAAATTAAACAAAGATGCAATTGATGGAGTACCGTCTATATATGACTCGTATTAGACATGGCAGTACCTAATTGCAAAATACTCCATTAAAAAGAATATTTTTTCCTGATTTCAAATAAAATAAGAAGGAATGGTCAGCATAAAACCTCTTAACGCGATAGGAAATTATTGCCGAATGAAATTCAATATTTAATTCTGGAACAAAATTTAAATTTAGTTATAGGATACACACAAACGTGGGAACAGCTGGGAGATAGTTATACTTGGAAATAGGGAGAGAGATATATATAGCTATTACTTAAGAAATAAAGAAATAAATGCATTTGAAAATATAATAGAAAAATGAAGACCAATCACCATTCATACATGCATACCCAAGAAGTTTGAATTTCCAAGCAAGTTGCTTGGAAAATGTGTAATATGTATTAGATAATCTCGTAATTTTATTTTGTAATACACAAAGATTTAAAAACGAAAATAGAATGAATATTGATTAAATTAAACACTTATATTAGACATAATTGTATTCAGACTGACCTAATTGAAAAATGCTCCATTAAAAATAATATTTTCTCCCGTTTTCAAATAAAATAGGAAGGAATGGTCAGCGTAAAATCTCTGAGTGGGAAAGGAAACTACTGCCGAAAGTAAAGCAATTCCGAATTCTGGAACAAAAATACATACAAATTGAGTAGGAAGAAACTTCAAGGGATATTTAGCGTTACTGTTATTTCCATATGTATATAGGATACAAGAGTTATAATAAGTGTTAAGTCAAGACTTCAGACAGCTAGGATATTAAATATGGAAGGTAATTCCACTTTTATACGCGTCTTTATATGTAACAGTACGTATAGATTAACTACTTGTTAATATTAAAATGTTGATGTGGTCGGAAATAATTTCGCAGGATCGCGAATTTGAAGTATGTGATAGTTTTGGCTATTAGTACACATTAACATTACCCACATGCCAATGAAAAAAATTCTTAACTCCTAAAATACCTAAGCGTGGTAAGCTCCGTTGAAAAGAGTTATCTTTCTATTTATCAAATAAAAGAGGAATGGGTGATCAGCGAAAAATTGTATCGGAGGAACAATGGGTATAAAGCCGATACGGTCAGCTGAAAATTCTGAAAAGAAATACATATATATAACAATAACGGCAGTAAATTTTGTTTGGAAAATTTGTGTAACAAACTATTCTTAAATATATATTCTATTAATAATTTATTCTTATTAATAGTAACAAATATTTACTAGATGTATGTATTATTGTGAGAATGGAATTACACCTTCAAAGACTCCCATGACCATGCATGAATACGAAACGTTGGAATTTTCATGCCTTTATGAGCATTCCATGGTATTTCACAAGGCATATTTTTTGTCTGCATATAACATATATATGTTAAACCAATATTTTCTTTTGTCTACTGTTAAATCGTAGTAAACCATTTGTGAATTAAAAATGGAAGTTAATGTTATTTGAACTGACGAGAAGACAAAAAAAATTAAAATACCTAATCGAAGTACACGCCGTTAAAAAGAATAATTTCATTATTCATTAAATAATATACGAATGGGTGATCGGCAAAAAAAATCCTCCGAGGAAATATCATCTTCATTTTTCGATACAGGCCAAAAACTGGAATATTATGTTAATAATAATTAAAAATTAAATAAATATAATTTCAAACGTTAAAAAACGAAGATTTTATATATTCATATTATATAATATAAATTTTCTAATTTATTTAATTGTTTTTTATCATAATTTTTAATTGTTTAATTTGGGAAGCAATTATTTTAAATAGTCAACTTGAAATTAATGTCAAAGTTTAACTTGAATATATGCCGCAGTTTCTAAATATAACAAAGAAATCCTGACCTATAATTTACTTCTGAATTCATGTTCCGTTTCAGGCATATATATTATAATATAGTAATTAGAAAGGAAGATAATCGCTTGAACATAATTTTATATAATAAAACTCCAACGGTAATAATTGCATAAGCTAAAATATTTAAATGAGCCAAAAGTTTCACAATTATTTTTATACCTAAGACGTTACTTACGCCGAATACTGAAATACCAAAAAAATCTAACAATATGTATAAAAATGAAATGAAGGAATGTAATCTATTTTTAATAAACTATTCTTCTATTACTTAATAATTAATGCGCTTCCAATTATTCGTAAGTGGTTTATAGACGCCTAAAGTATTGACATCGTAATATGCACATTTAACAAAAGTATTTATTAAATGTTTGTGCTAAAAAATTGTTACAAAGCGAGGTAAGAGACTTCCAAGTTAATTAATGAATTCAAATAAAGTTTAAAAGTGAAAAGGTCCGATATTTTTGTTATTTAAGCAGCTGATAGCTGGAGGCAATTGATGATAGAAATGTGTGTGCACCTTGAATTTGTATACCTAAGCAAAGTAAACACCATTAAAAATTGTAGTCTCTCCTGATCGTAGGTAAAATAAGAAGGGGTGGTTGGCAGTGAATAGTGGCGCTTCTGACTCTGCGATATACAGTACAAGAATCCCTGCAATGCGTATTTTATATATATATATATATATATATATATATATATATATATATATAGTAGTTTAAATGATAACTTGTTACAAAAATCACATTACCACTAAGTCACTGTGTATTAAATTGATCGATAAAATAAAATGTGTGTAAAGTGCCTTGTCATTCTAATGAATGTTTAAATGTTTTTAACTCTTGTTAGTAAATAATTTCGTTACATTTATATTTTCCAATCTATATTCAATGTTTCTGTGTATTAATTACCACAAAGCAATGAAGTACGCACACCAACGTTAGAAAAATTAAGAAGCATTTTTAAAACAATTTGGCTTCCAGATAAAGCGAGAGAAGAGAAAATAGTACACAAGAATAGAAGACACCATTAAAGAGAGTGCTATGATTAACTCTTAAGAAGAATAGAAAAGGCGAGTCAGCGAAAAATCTTTCTGTAGGTACATACGACAAGAAGTGTCGGAAGCCTGAAATTAAAACAAAAAAATACGTACCTTTTAAATTTAGGTTTAATGAGTATAATATAAAAAAACATGTTTTTAAGACATTTAATTGTAATTTGTTCAATGTTGAAATTAAAAATATAAATGATATCGAAGCGAGTTTTGACAATTATGAACAAAGTTTAGCAAACTGCCAAAGCTTTAGTTTTTTCGGTCGATAACAATTTTAATTTCACATTTGAGTACTGACGTGCGATTCTGTAAATCACTTTTCGAACTCTCACAGCGGTTTTAGCAGCGGCGGTCGCGCTCAAATCAGTCGTGAAGCAGTCATTTTACGATTTGGCATTATGATAAGGAGGGAGCTTGTAGTTTATTGTTTATCAGAATGCCAAATCGTAAAATGACTGCTTCACGACTGATTTGAGCGCGACCGCCGCTGCTAAAACCGCCGCTGTGAGAGTTCGAAAAGTGAGTTACAGAATCGCAAGGCTGTATTGAATTCGAAATTTTAAATTAGATTCATTCAAATTTGACTCCACTGAAGATGGGAGTTGATTCGGTTCTTATTTCAAAATAAAACGGTCTGTCAGCCACGAAGAATTTTGCTTGTGGTTCATCTAAAATAAGGCTGGTAGCGACCGGTAGAAATGCTGAAAAACAAATGAAAGATATGAAAAAATGTGTATCTACTGCAAATATAATGAATGCTATGGCAAATGGGTTAGCAAGGGATGCACTGGAGACGTTTTTTTTTCTTCCTATAAAGCATAAGAAAAATACGTAAATAAAGTTACAACATTACACACATACAACATAATTCATGCATCTGTGTTTACATCTAAGAGACTCCACATTAACAAGTCAGAGGTTATGAATGTGTGTGTATGTATATGAATATACCAATTTACCGTAAAGTAAATCATAGGCTAATTCAAGCTATGAGCAGTGATGGCCTAGTGGCTTCAGCGTGCGACTCTCATACCTGAGGTCGTAGGTTCGATCCCCGGCTGTGCACCAATGGACTTTATTTCTATGTGCGCATTTAACATTTGCTCGAACGGTGAAGGAAAACATCGTGAGGAAACGACATGTCTTTGACCCAAAATTCGACGGCGTGTGTCAGGCACTGGAGGCTGATCACCTACTTGCTGTTTAGATTTGAAAATGATCATTTAACAGATTCAGAAATCTGAGGCCAAGACCTAAAGAGGTTGTAGCGCCATCAGCGTACATCAGTATGTACCTATGTTTATTTTTTTAATTCAAGCTATAAGCTTAGTATTTAAAAATGAATCCCTTTTTCTGGTGATGCCATTTAAACTAACATTTTTGGTTACTTTGTAAAAGATTTTTATGGCAAGAAAAGTTAACGATGATTTAATCTATTCTTGACAAGATAACAAAAAGATATAAACAATATTTAATTAAAATTATTTATTTCATTTTTATTTGCAAAGACATCGCTAGAATGTGACAAAACGAGAATTAAAAAGGTGTTTTAGTAAAACACATTATTTCAGTAAAATAAAGTTTTGACTTATTGAAATTTGTTGTAAAGTTTTAACTCAAAACATTATTAAAATAAAAACAAAGCTGCCAATTAATTTGTATTGCTTAAGACAATTCCATTACATTGTATGATACTGTTGAAATTATAATTTTTTGTGTGTGATTATTTTTTTACACCACTGAATAGAGTAACTGTGTTGAGTTTGATCTCAAAATAAAATGGTCTATCAGCGAAAAATATCTTTGGTTCTGCATCAGCAACAAAACTTTCAGCGACTACTATAAATTCTGAAATATAAATAAAATTTAATTCGTATTTTGTTTCCACAAGAGTTAAAGTGGCTTTCTAAACTACACGATTACTGTATAATGCATGTTTAAAAAAATCGTATACCGTGAAGGCAAATGTTTTCTAGGGATGTATTTTAGACTAACTTATAGTTAGTACTGTATATGTGTTAAGCTTGTGTTTGTCTTAAGTATTTTCAAGGAAATCGCCGTTAGTTTAGTGTCATAACTGTGTCTCATGGCGTAGTCTTGCTCTTTCGTGAATTTTGTAAACGTTGTTGACTTTCATAAGCATGCTCTAAGAAGCATCTAAATTGAATAAACGTATTTTGATTTTGATTTTGAAACTGCGGGCGGGGAATCTTCATAGAAGATACATTGTTAATATACATATTTTGGTCTTAAAGAAACCCATTTAATGCAAAAAATAGTTTATTAAATACAAGTCAAGTTCAATATTATTCAGCTTTAACACCGTTAAAAATGGGTAAATTGTTTAGTCTTATTTCAAAGTAAAATGGTCTATCAGCAAAGAAGGTCTTTGACGATTCGGGTATAAAACTGGATGCGTAGCTAACACCGAAAGCTGAAAAAAAACCTTAGAATTATAATAAAAAAAATTAGAAAATTATCGAATAGTTATTCAAAGAATGTTGTGTAATATATAAGTCAAGGCCAGTGACATCCACATAAACATATTTACTGTAATAAAAAGTAACTGTCATATTTTTTTTTGTGTTACATGAGGCAAACGAGCAGTTGAGCAACTGATACAGCTCATAGACCGTTGCCCGTGGGCTCGCAAGTGCGTTGCCGGTCTTTTAGGTTACATAAGAAAAATGTAACCCAGGCTACTAATATAGTGAGAATTGTATTTCAGGAGCCTGTGACTACCCAGTACATGAAACTTCATTATAATAATTTAAATTTAAAAAATGTATACCATATTCCATAAACAATAACTTTTTATAAACAGACGTTCTATAGTAAGGCAGACATTTTGTGCTTTTGTTTCTGTGCAAAGAGCAAATTAGACTCCGTCGCAATATGTAATATATAATTTAATAATATAATAAAAATATATTCTTTTATCATATAAATTTTCTGTATTAAATTATTTAATATGACGACTTATGTGGTTTAAAATGTGAGCCCTATGGTTGGTATTTGGCAAAATCCCAACTTGAAACTTTTAGTCTTTTAATGAATATTTAAACATTATTTGTTTCGCATTCATGCCAAATATAGTTTTAATTTTAATTAAAAAAATTCCACTAGTCCTATATATTTTATTTATATATTCACGCCTTTCTCGAAGGGGTAGGCAGATCGGATATGCACTTGCTACGGTCCTCTCGCTTCAAGTCTCGCTTAAGTCGAATTCGTTCGGAAATACTTAAGTGAAACGCTCAGTTGTAAAAAAAACCTATCAGTGTTATTAAGACACTTTCGCCAAGAGAGTCCAAAGTCTATTATCAGCGACAGCGATATCTCGACGATTTTGTTTACAACTTCGATCTAGTTCTCTCAATATCCGTAGCGCTGTTGCAATCTTGGGATCACGCGGTACATAAACTTAAAAGTTCGACTAGATTAGACTAATTTATCACTAGAAGTTAAGCAGGGGTCCATAGATGATCCTTGAAAACTCGTCAATATTGATTGATGTGTAAACGCGGCAGAAATAAATATTTAAAAATCTATTTTCTGTGATCCATCAATATCTGTCAATATTTCTTGACTGTTTGTGCGTGTTGATTTGGATGAACACTCAGAGTAAGACGTTGGATCACTGTTTTTAAAATAATCCTATGTAATGTATTTTTTGTTTTTATGCTTAATATAATGTTTGTTTGAATGAACATACCTTAATATAGCATTAGGGTAAGTTATAGTTTGGTCTGTATTATAGCAATACACCTTACTTTTAACGTCCATTATTACGAAACACTACTCCGAAGATTGATCTTCTAACTATTGACGATATTGAAGTCAATATCTATTGAAAGTAGAGTACCACCAGTTGATTCAATAAATATTGAGACAGGTATTGTGATATTGGATCACGATATTTATTGACCGTCGGACCCCTGCCAGCAGGCTCTATTTTAACTAATCAGTCACAGTCCTTTGTCGCACTTGTTTTTTGTTCCTTACAATCCTTTGTTCTCAGTGAGCATACTCACTAACCGATTTAAGTCAAAATTGAGTTAGAATTATATTTAATTGTCATATTGAATTATATCGTGACTTACCGTTGGCTGCTGCAGCTTCTGCGCCTTCCTCATTGACTTCAATGAAAGCCTTCTGTATGGCTTCACTTATCACTAAGTCACCCTCTCCCTTGATCAGATTAGTTAAACGGGCTTGTCCGGGTGTAAATAGTTTCGTAACGTCCATCTGAAGAAATATTCAATTCTAAATTGGATTCTTATAATTGCCCACAAAAATGTAAGAAGAATAAGAGTTATAATGAAGTAATAATTTAAAACAAAGGTTTTGTGGAAAGGACCAAGGGGAAAAAGAAGAGGGCACCCAAAAAGAAAGGTGGATAGAAGATATGGAAGCTTTAGTAGGAAGCGAAAGGAGAAAGAATGCAATGGACAGAGATAGTTGGAAAAAGCTGGTGGAGGCCTTTACACGTGAAGGAGTTCCGTTCAATGGTACAGAAGGAAGTGAGGATATTAAGATAACATGAAAAAGAAAATGGATATAACAAATCTAAACTGTATATTTTCAAAGATAATAAAGAGCCTTTATTATGTTCTTCAACATAAAAAATATCAGAAATTAATAACTTACCTTTGATAAAACATCTTTAAGGTCTGTTGTAGTTTCAATTTTGAACTTAGGAATAGTAACTTCGACTTCAGTGGAGTACATGTTAGAAATGGCTTTGTTGAGTGCAGATGGGTCTCGTAATTTCTCCTCTAGCTGGGTTATTCCATCGATTTCATTGGGGAGCACCAGTATCATGGATGCTTCATCACCTTCATAGAACATTTGGAGGATCTGTAAAATATGTTTACTATCTGTTAAGTATATAAAAGATCCATGAATTTCGATGTTCGTACATGTGAATAAAATAAAAAATATAAATTGCCTGTAATCGAGTACTTAATAATCAGGATTATAATAAGTCCATGTCATTATGTTTAACTATATAAAGCTCGACCTCCTACGGAATGAAGGTCTCCTCCAAATTCTCTCTTATCCTCGCCATTATTTTCCAATCCTTCTCCGCTATCCCTTGTACCATTACCATTACCTTGTACCATTACCTTGGTTATTTGAACCAAGTGCTAACGGTATCTGCAAACTACAAGAGTTATTATTAAACTTACCTTAGCGTTTAATTCTGGAAGCTCAGCGTAGTTGAATTCAGATTTTTGGTACATCATCGGAATTGTTGCTGATTTCTCTTTTGTAATATGGAACACCTGGTCGTATGTTGCGTATGTGCTGAACGGACTCTTCCAGAGACCCTACATAACATTACATAAATAATGCAAAACAATTTGATAAGACATTCAATTAAATACATATTTATTTACATGTACCTAGGTTTTATGAAGCAGCTTGGAACGAATACTTTTAAATAGAATATTGATGACAGTATTGTCTCCTTGAAAACTTAAATGTTGAATTTATAACTTAAACATATTATTTTATTTCTGTTGTAGCTTAGTATTTAATTGTGACAAAATATTTTATTAATATTACGGTTATAAATGTGAAATAAAATAATATTTGGGGATCAAATGCACAGGCGCTAATTAAAGACTTAAGATAGTACCGGTGACCCCAGAGCATTAATAGCATATCGCAATACAGCGAGGAAATGCTGCCAGCGTTAAAGGTCTACTGCCACAGGGACTAAACTTTTTTAAATTTGTTTTGATTTTCAAGAAGCAGATTTGAAAGCGTATTTTGTAAGATCCAAGGGTTAAGCCACAGTTGAGATTTAGTGTTAATCTCGTATGTCAAATACATATTGCATTTGTCATAAAGAAGTCATCGAAGTCTCGAAGCGTACAGACGGCGGGAAACGATTGTGTATGGTCTAATAAAACTGATTAAAAATGACCCGATGAACATTTTCAGTTCACTCCATGGAGACCCATGCGACTTCTTCAATACAAAGAGTCCTGTCGTGAGTTGTGTGCTGAGATATCGCGGGCTACTCGATTGTGAGGAAGTTGCATGGATCTGATTAGCGCCTTCTTAAGTTCTCATGTCATTTTCACACATGTATATCTTTTCTATATCATATAACCATAAGTCAATTGTCCTCTTTGTAAAATTAAAATTAAATTTAGAAGTAAGTTAATGTTATTTTACCTTAAAGTAGATAGCGTTGACTAGAACAGCACGAGTATTGCCATCCAAGGAATCCGGGTTAACGAGATCTTTGATTTTTTTATTCGTTTGGTCTTCAACCTGTAATTAATTAATGTGTTAACCCAATTGCTACTTGTTAATTTTTTTATGAAATTCGCAAAGAGATAAACATTTATAAAAATCTGACTATATGTTCTGGCAGAAAAATCAACTATCTAACCACTTCAGCTGCCAAATCTGTATAGAAAATCTACGAGAGACAGAGAGAGAGAGACACTACAATTCTGAACAAAAATTAATGAAAAACCCGTATTAAAAGATGTTTCTAAGCTAAACACAAAATTTTATTAAACCAGACTATATACCCTGGCAGAAAAATCAACAGCTGCGAAGGCTGTAAGAAAATTCATAAATACCGTTTTGCCTCAAACATATGAAGTTCTTGTCTCAATTTGTTTAGTGAAATAGATTAGATTAAAATTAAATAAATTTATTCTTACAATGATTTAAATTGATGTCTGATGAATGACAATTTTCAATTATGAAATTATTGTATTACCCAAGCGTTGATTTCGCTAGCGGTCTTCTGTGCTTGAGTAAAGTCTACATTTTTGACTTCGGAATTGAACACGTCACGGGTGGTCGTTGCAAAGTTTTCATTTAGTTCATAGTTGGGCGCGATGTAAATTTTACTCGCTGTTTTAAGTTCCACTCCTTTCACGGATTTGAGGCTTCTTTCGGCATGTGAAAACACAGCTTTTGTCTGAAACATAAACATTTATAAAAAACTTTTGAGATGATGCATTAAATTATATCTTATAATAATGATGTGAATTTCGGTACATTTAAATGCTTGTTTAGTTAATTATATAAGGAAGCATAGGCCGTGAAATACCTTTTTGGGTTCCAGATTTCTCTGGAACTTAAATGTTAAATGACTTTATCGGTTTATGACTAACGGCTGCAAGTACAGCACTACAGCAAGTATTGAATTTGTCTTACAACAAAATTAATAGCTATAAATAGATAGGTCATCTAAGTCAGGTCAACTAACAATACTATATACATATATCGTATATCAGCATTGTTAAGCGATTGTGTATTTTAAATAAAAAAAATATTAGTAATAAATAAAATTAGAAAAGTTATATTTTTTTATTTTATAAAATTTATGTTCACTTAGTCATGTATTTTAGAATTGATTGTTACTTATACTATAGAAAATGCATTATATATGTGATGTACTTTAATAAATATACTTTTAAAGTGGACTCAAATAAATTATACTTAAAAGTAACTTGAATCCCTCGAATAGCCTTCACTTACCACATTGTCGTTGGGCATGCCAATGGCCTTCAAAAGTTCGTCGTGCGATTCACCCTCAGAGGCCAAGGCGAGCTGGGCCAATGGGGTCAGGACAGAGTATGCTGACAGCACAACACTCTGTTGTGGCTTCTGCTTCACTATTTCCTGTAAAGAACGTATTTAGTATTTTAATTAACTGCAAAGCAATCGTTATTTCATTATTTACATTTCTCGACGCTTCGAGTGCTTATAGTTATGGTCAGTGGTTTAAGAAGTTTTATTTTATTTATTTATGATGTAATAGTAGGCAAACGGGCAGGAGGCCCACCTGGTGTTAAGTGACGCCGCCGCCCAAGGATATATATTTTTAATAATAAATATAAGGCTACTTTAAAATATTCATATTCGATTTGAATTATTACTTCAATTATGAACTTTAAACATTGAAAGACGAGCTCGGTTGAGCCTGTTATTTTCTAAGGGGAGATTATTGTCTGTTTTATTTTTCTTTTGTGTCTAGTCTAGAATAGACAGGTAAAATCTTGGGGGAACACATAACTCCCCTATATACGCCTATGCACTAGTTGACTACTACATATAATTAAATTTTAAGATTGCACGACATGTTTTCTATTTGCGGTACGTCTGCGGTCTACACCTTTCCATTATCTTAAAAATTCAAAACAAGCTTTTATTGCTACACGTAATACTAATTATTTCGCTGTAAATCAAATCATGGACTTCTCGGTCAAGTTTTGAATTAAAAAATATATTTAATTACAAAATACATCCAAATTTTTGATCATTCTTTTTTAATAATAAGACGAAGTCGATGTTAGGGTCCTACTTTTATATATTGGAATCTTAGAAATACCGAGTTCCTCACGATGTTTAACTTCATAGACTGGGTTTGAACGCAGAAGCTCTGGGTTGACAGTTGTGAATCACTAAGCCAACACTGCAACTAATCTAATAGTAAAACATATAACATATTGTAATACATAAAAATGATTACCGTCCTCGCAGAAGATATATAATTCATTCGCTGCTATGGCTAGTTTTAATTACGAAACCGATACAGGAAAATTGCAAGGACATGTTGCCATAGGAGTTAATTGAATTTAAAAATACATCACTGACATCATAGATAGACTTTAATGCTAGAATGAGGTACGAAATAAAAAAGTCTAGCATTAGCTAAATAAGTTAATAATAAATAAAAAAAATGTGTTTATTCATTATAACAATGCATTACAATGTGTAAGATTTGGAAACCCATTTAAGTAAAAAATAACTTTGTCCGGGTTTTCATAAGAAACAATACTTAATTCCATTTCTCCCAATTTTTTTAACAAAAAGCAGTGATTGTGTTGGTAAAAAGTTGTAATATTATTGTTAAGATTAACAGGTTTTTCCACATTTTTCTAATATTTACTACTATAAGAATCATTTAGAGTATAATATGTCCAAGGCTGTACATTTCGATCACACAGGCTTTCTTAGTTTTATAAGCGTGGCGATTTCCTAAATCGTCGGAGTTACGCCCCGAGAGTATAGTCAGACGTAGGCACTCTCTTGGACTGTTACATTGCATTCATTCGTTACATAGCAATTAACATTTCATTATTTCGCTTATATGAACGATAGACGTTGTACGCGAGTGGTTAATAGAGTAAATAAAATGCTCTATTATTTAAAGCACCCCGATGAGGCAGGATCGAAATATTAATAGCTTCATATAATTGTTAAATTCATGATATTACAGTAGAAAAGCAAAATAATCAATTACACAGAGGTAGGAATTTAAAAACCCATAAATGTTATCGGAATTATGCATTTTACTCATTGTATTGGTGATTTGACTGGAAAATGTATGCTAATTTACAAGTAGAAATTTATAAGCATTCACTAGCAATTTATTTTTTATAATATTTTCTTAGAGCTCAGTAGTTTTTATGTTTATTTAACGGAATAAACACCATTTATCCAGAGCTTGACATATTCGATAGCTGATCAATTTAAAAAAATATTTTTATTTTTTGTAACATTTATTTTTACCATAATTGTCATATATAGAAAATATAGCTTGTCACATATACTGTAGATATAGCATCATATATGATGTGGCGTATTTTAATAAATCAAAAAATACAAACATAAATACATAATTTGCTTTTGTAATAAATGATAATAAAATACTCACAGAAAACATTCTCGATGTAAACGCATCATTTCCATTTCTGAGGTCTCTTGATAGGTCCTCGGCCATCGTGATGACGGCCACAGAAAACACTGAAAAATATTAGCGAATTTTAACACTCGTAATTTTGTTAATTTTAATTTTTGATAACACAGGTCCACTAGTAAATTTAACTAAAAAGCTTTGTTAGAAATTAAATATTAAAAAGGAGCGTTAATCTTAATATAACGTCAATTAGACAGTTGAAGCAAGTTTATTAATATCATAACGCTGTTGGCTCAATAATATTTTGCTTTTTTATCGTTTCGCTTTACTGAGCTCACTAATTCGTATCAACTTGGTATAATTTGACTAAACAGAAATGGTTCAGCAAATCTATTTGACGTTTCTTATTAACCTAATAAATAAACCTTTATATATAAACCTACGCCTTTTTATTTTATTTAAGAGTTTATTGATAATATTTTTTAATTTAAAAATATAGCCAAATCGGATTACAATATATAGAAACATTAAATACTAACAAAGACAATTTATTAATTATTTATTGTATATATAATGTGTGCCTGCGTTTTTATGTGATCTTAAAAATTTCGATTTGCGGATCTCCTCGAAACACTCTTTCTCTTTCATTACAACATGAACATCATTAATGGTTTGGTTAAAATAGTCTTGTTTCCTTTTTATTATTATTGCTATTATAAATAAACTAGAAGTACAGAAGCAGTACTTCCTAACAAAAAGCTCAAGAGTTTAAAAATAATACTACAAAAAAGCGGTTTAACGCTTCAATGGCTAATTAATTCAGGGTGTTGAACATATAACACATGACATTGTGCTTCCAGGAGTCATATAGCGGATCTTCAAAGAGGTTAAGAAACCTTCTTGTGTAATAAATATAAAAAACTCATAATTTTTTTTATTTAATTACTTATTCACACAAAAAAAAATTATGGGGCGGGCTCAAAGTCAAAGTCAAATCATTTATTTCAATTAGACCACCTAAAATGGCACCTTTGAACGTCAAATAAAATATAAAGAAGATTCTAGTTGCCCCTCCCAAAATTTAGTTTTATGTTGAGAAGAATGGGCAAGAAACTCCACACTTACTCTTTTAAAATAGGTTTACAATATTTTGTTTACATTAGTTAAATAATTATATGTGAAGGAAAAAATACTCTTAGAATAAAAATACTATACTAAAAAAGTTAGTATACATGTTCCTCACATATTTACAAATGGCTTGTCGCTAGCAAACGATCTCTTGCAGGCAACCCTAGTAAGGGAAAAGCTAAAAAAGAAATATGCTGGGTAAAGCGCAAGAAGTGCGTAACAAAATCTTATAAAAAAATTAAGAAACTTTAATCTAAAATAATATAAAAAAAATTAATAAAATAAACTAAAAAGCTAATCTCGCGGATTCATGAAATCTCTATTTGATTCTATAATTTCAATGAATAAAACTAGTATATTTCGCATCAAATTTGCTTAGTTAACTATGTATATATAACGATAACATATGTTTTTCAGTTATTTTTAGGTTTCCCTTATAGTGTGTTACTCTTAGAGAATAAATCCATTAGAACGCATCCTTTGGGTCTTTGAAAAATCTTGTACATATGTACTATATTCATAAAAACGTTTTTATATCTACTTTTTGTAAATTACTAATAAATGTTTCTCCGTTAAAATCTCTAACACTAATAATAATAATCTCTAAAAATAATCTATAATTAAATTTTTTGTTATCAATCGATTATAGATTTACAAAAAATGAACACGGCAGCAAAAAACAAAACGTTATTTCAGCAATTAATCTCTAAAAAACTAGTTTAAATATCACCGTCTAGGTTTTTTGTGGTTGCCAAGGCTATAGATTGATTATCATTACGTCATTGTAACATACATGAAACTTTACATCGTGATCAAATGACCGTATACATTGCTGGTATCATGTTATCGTTTAAGAGAATTGATTTAAGAAACGGCAAATGCAAAACAAATTTTTAGCAGGACACAAAAATAATAGTATAAGATCCCGATATACAACGACCTTCACCGAGATGCCTATTTAATGAAACGTATTTTATATTTAATTTAATATGTCAATAAACATAATCTATATGGGTTGCCTAGCAAATTTCAATCCAGAGTATGTTTAATTAATATTTTTAAAAAAATCTTTTTTTTATAATTTGCATGTAGTAAATTTTTTAATTTTTTTCAATCAATATTTTTAATCAGGGTAGTATTATATATGTATCACTATAACTTTATTTTTTACTAAAGATGTATATATACTTTAGTGTCACATTAAAAATATACACATAAATAATTAATTGATTAAAAACAACCTAACGTTTGCATATTCTATGGGCTTCATACTTTCGATTGGTATAGAATTTATCTAATAATCATACCGGTGAAATGTTTAAAAAAATTTTTTTTTTTTAATATTAATTAAAATACTCTGGACTGAAATTTGCTAGGCAACCCACATGGATTATATTTATTGTCATATTAAATAAAATATAAAATACGTTTAATTAAATAAGCATCTCGGTGAAGGTCGTTGTATATCGGGATCTTAGACCATAACAATCACCTATATTTTTGTCTAATTTTAAACTTCCTTCTTCGGGTATTTTAAAGTACTCTGTCCTTGTTTATCTCAATATTAATACCGTATGCCAGATCGAGACGAAAGAGTGAAAAAGACTGATAGAACAGCTAGAGGAAACAAAACAAACGGGGTTTCAACACATAACCTTGAGCCTTTGTACGCGAAGCATTTGTTTACCTTACATATTTTTTTGAATATATTAATTATTTTATCTAGAAGCTATCGCACTATACTAGTGTTTCCCAGTGTGAGCCCCACAGGGGGACAAATTGATTGTTAAAAATGGCAATCGAAATCAGCTGGATAAAACACAACGTGGAGACTTGAGACTGAAGCTAACCAAATTGGAACCCAATATAAAATCTCTGTGCACGGATTTGAATTTCATTATGTTTTGAAAATTAACTTATTGTTTCGTTAACAATTTCCTAGTGATTTCTTCTTAAAACCTATCATTTAAATTTCTTAAGTGAACAATTAAATATAATAATATATAAATTATGTATGTTACATTGGGGGGCATAAGAATTTTAGTTTGGCTAAGGTGGGGCACAAAAAAGGTTGGGAACTAAACGCTTTGAATATACGGAATTGATACCTTTTTTGAAGTCGGTGAAAAACAAACTTGGCAATAAACTAGGTTAAGAATACAATGTGTAACTAGGACGTATGTAACTGTGACGAATCTTTAGTATTTTTTTGCTAAAACTAGTTATTATTAACGAATACATGTATAGAAGGAAACTATTGTGTGGAAACCACAATGTCTGTATAATGAAACTAGTGGTTTGTGTCTTTGTGTTGGCGTAGTGGCTTGAACGTGCAACTCTAAACGTCACCAAGCGACGTTTCTTTCTTCATTTTTATCCATTACATAAACATAAGTTCCTTTAAAATACTATACTTTACAAACTAATAACAGTTATCAAAAAAAAAACAATTGTAAATAATTTCTACACGTGTCTATTAAAGGTTAGGGCTATTAATTTAATACTAGCAGTACCATCAATGTACCAGCCTATGAATTTTTTAGCCCACCAAATATGTGCGTTTAACACTTGATCATACAATGAAGTAAAACATCACCAGGTAACCAGCACGCCACGGACCACAGCGATGGATAGTGTCAGACAAAAAAAAGTGAGTGCGTAGTGCGTACAAAGTACACATGTCAGAAGTGAAACATCATTGGCAAACTAATTTTTAAGTCTTGTTCATATTTATGAAAATCTTAAACAGTCAAAAAGTCATTTGAGATTTCAATTAATTATTTTGCATAAAATAAATAATAATACTAATATTTCATAAATTCTCTTTACGAAATTTTCATTTTAAAATATATCATATTTCTATAAGGTAGTTCGCCCTTCTCACTCTCTCTCAATCGGTCTCAATCGCTCTCTCCCGTTTCTTCGACAAAAACGCTGTACATCTTCGTGACGGTAATATTATTATTATTGCGTTTCATCCGTAAAAAATTTACCCTCACGCGCCTAAAGAAGTTTCACTTCAAAAAATATCACTAAACAGTAACAACATTTGAGTCATAAATTTGTGCCAATTTTTGTCTAGGCTTTGTGCGCCCCGTAGTTTTTTTTAAATAACGGAAGCATAACAATAGCTATACAAAATTACTCATGATATTAGTGGAAAAACATACAACATATATATTTTTACAAATGGGTTTTCATGATAACAAGTTCGTCACCGTCATAGATAAGGGGAAGTTTGTTATTGTTAATCGATATTATTGGAAGTGATATGTCGGTGACTCTAAGGTCGTGAGTTCGAACCCCACTGGGCAATGGATTTTCTATCACTTGTTTTTACGGTGAAGGAAAACAGCTCGTCCAAGATTCAAGCAGAATGTGTCTGGCATGATCTTGTTTTTAAAGAAAAGTAATCAAGGAACACTAGATACTTCGATTTCGACTTTAATTTTATCTATATTGTTTCGTTTTATTTATATTTCGTCTATATATAATTTTTCCTAACACAAGAAAATTTTTGGTTTTAACATATTCCGGTTTTCTGATGTCGTTCGCGTTGTTAATTGTGCATGCAGAAATAATAATTGGACTTGATATTTCAAGGGAGTAATTGACAAAACAATCTTTTCCCCAGAATGTGGGTAGAAAACGTATATGGAGAATTTTATCCATTAGAGTAAAAATGATGAAATTAACAAACAAATTTGAATATTTGTTTTATAATTTTACACTTATTAAAATTCTACCTTCGATTCTGACATAAAAATATTATATCGAAACTAATCTACAATATTATTTCGGAGGTATTGACAAAATTATTAGATTTTTGTGTAATGTAAATACGTCTTTAACGCTTTGAGTCAAGATGTACTTGTACCTAATCATTTGAAGGTATCCCAATTTGACGGTTAGGGTGACCCCTTTGTTCCGATAAATATAAACGTTTCCCCTTTTTAACCGATTTCATATTGAAACAGTTTTGACCTTGAATATATTGTAGAAGAAGATTTTTTAACTTGTGTCTGTTACTTGTATACAAATAAATACTTGTACTTGTATAATAAATAATACAATTGTCTATTTTTTTCTTAGAAATATACAACTAATAAGCTACAAGGAGAAGAGTCGCAAAGGATAGAGAACAGTGGAAAGGGTTAGAGGAGGCCTTTGAGAATATATTGAAGATCACAGATCTATTATTATTATATAAAAAAATTACATGTAGCAGTAATTAATATAGGCTAATAAATTAAAACATATATGTCACTAATAATGAAGAAATCAATAAACGCAACTCTGATGCCACCTCCATAAAGAAAGTCATACATATCCAAAAGCACCTATTGTTTTTAATAAGGCATAAGGCGTAAGGTCAACTGTTCGATATACAAGACACAAGTCAAGGTTAAAAGATAAACTTGATAAAAATATGAATGTTGGTGACAAATAATATTTTTAAACTTTATCCTCATGATACTTATTGCATTTTTATTTTAAAATAATTACAATTGTAATCAACGGACCACTAATTAAGATCATTACAATTTTGTTATTAACGCTTTAACGAAACTAAGCGGTGTTAATTGAACCAAACATACTAAATATATGTTATTTAAATAGAAAAAATAACTTACAATAAAATAAAGCGAGCTTCATAATGCCAGTTGATCCGTCCTCTTGCCGGCCACACACTAACCAGTTTCACAAAGGTGTACTCTTTAAGTAAATCTCGCTGTTGTTATGTCAAACAATACCGGGTCATTGGGAATTCACAGAATAATCTTTGTTTATATTTGAATGCGTGATAGTAATTCTTATAATTTATTTAAGGAAATAATATCTAAATGCAAAACAGCAAAGGTTTTATTAATCTATCTAATCTATGAACTTTTTTTATTACGTTCAGGGACCAACATATTTATGTAAATTATAAACGACTTAGTTATGTCTATGTCTAAAGTTACCAAAAACAACCGAATGATTGTGAAATTAAAAATTATTTTACGTAACGCGCCTTCTGGAATAAGCCAAAAAATGTTCTCTTTGTTCGTAAAAAATAATAATGATATAATTGTGTTTAAAGTTGAAGTGTTATAACATATACAATACAATTTAATCTTAATATTTTGGTGGTGAAGAATATTTTTAGATGTTCTACAGATAAAAAAAATAAGAGAACTTGGTCTCAATCTATATTTTTATGTAGCATACAATAACAAGAATGACTACAAGTAATAGTATATTAGACTTATTAATTGGGCAAATAATAGGCGTGAATCTCTGATACATAGCAACAAAAGAATCGGTACTCTGTAACAGCGATCCCGGTTTTAGTATTAAGTTTTTGCACCTCACGATTTCAAGGTTGCGAAGTCAACGAACGTTTTTTAAGTTCAACTTTTCGAGGTTATACAGTACTTACGGTCCGAAGCCGAGTGAAGGACACAAACTTCGATGTTTTCAATAATATTTATTTCTGCATTTATTTAGATAATTGGGATAATATAATATATTTACTGCTTAATTGCTTAATTCGTATTATATGCTTAAAAGGAGTATTAAGAATATCCATAGCGCTAAATATAATATAGCACACCATCACACAACGCTGCCGAATTAGGTCCTACTTAGTTAAATGTACTTAATATGTAATAATTTTAATTGATTTTTTCTTTTCGTAAATGTTTCGAGCTTGTTTGTATATTATATTAGTATTCCATCTTCGGCTATGTCTTTAGTATAATTGTTTTTTGTTATATATTATAATTTATGATAGCTGTTTACGAAATAAATAAATATCTATTATGTGGTGTATTATTTTTTAGATTTTAACATTTGATGTCTCCGTTATTCGTTTTGTTTAAACGCTCAAGTTGATTTATTTGTAACATAAAACTAATTTTTAATTATCTGATTGCGTACAAATTCGTTATAAAGAAGATAGACTTAAGATGGTTTATGGAAAATCACGAAGAGGACCTTTCGGAACTGTCAGTTGGCGTCGAAAAAATCTTATTGTACTTTAATATTGAACGAAAGTAAACGGCATTAGATATTTAACCACTGTGATGATTTCATGAAACCTATTCTAAGCAACTTAAGTATCCATTCATTAATGTGTTGGGAAGTATCCGCTGCATTATTTTATACATAGGAACACACAGCCTGAGTTCTCAGTGAAATAAGTCAATACAGCAAATTTTTCTAAATAAATATAAGTACATATTAAAAAAAATATTTTGAATAAATTGTACTAAATATTTCTTAATTCATTCAAGATAAACTTTGTATTAAAATTAAAGTTAATTAAAAATTATCATTATTAAACGCATTTTGATCCCATAAAGTGTATTTTGTAGTTAGTTATTCGGTTGTTTCTTTAATACAATCTGACTTAAAGAATTTTTTTATATGCATTTGTCGCGCTCTGATAAGACTGCTTATGTTTTCATATTGATCGATTGTATTATATAAAAACAAACTATTCAAAACCTAGACATTAGTATATAACTAGATGCACCATTTAGGCCGAGGAATTAAATAAATATTAAATACCTTATTAAACTTCTGCGCAGTGACAGCACTCGTGACGTACCTTACACTATTAATAGCATTGTTAATTGTATAACTAGTTAACTAATAAATTAAAAATTAGATAAGCTAATTTATATTCTGACATTTGTGGTTCATTGTTTATGGACATTAATATAACGTATAGCAGATCAATAATATATATTTATTACGAGAGTTTTGTATAGATTTTTTTTGTATGTAACAGGAGGCAAACAGGCTCACCTGATGTTAAGTGATGGTCCATAGACACTAACATTGCCAGAAGGTTCGTAAGTGCGTTGCCGGCTTTTTAAAATTGGTACGCTCTTATCCTGAAGGACCCTAAGTCGCATTGGTTCGGAATTACTTCAGTGGGCAGCTGGTTCCACATAGTGGTAGTGCGCAGCAAAAACTGCCTTAAAAAACGCTTAAGAAATGCGTTATTACTACAATATTTTTCACTCGAACGCTTAGATCAGTTTCCCTATAAATGTTGTGACCACTTGTCATTGATGCACATGCATGTATTGTGTTTTTGTATGTCGTGTGGTCTGTATGTGTTTCGATACTGTACCTTTTCAAAATAAATAATTAATTAAATTATACTTAAGATACATGAATATAATTCGAATTAACTATTTTACGCCTACGGAGCACTCCAAAGATATAGTATATCAACTATTACATATTACATATTCTTCATGCTAAACGTACTTAAATGAGAAAATATGAGTTACGAAGTATCCACGAAAACTTAATTGAGAATCATCTCTTTTAATATTATAAATAGAAAAGATTTTTAATTTTGTATGTTCGTACCGAATAAATTAAAAACATACAGGTCCGTTATCAAAAATTCTTACACCTTACCTTATTTATATTTTATATATATATATAAATAAATAAGTTGTACTTAGAATCAAATGTATTACAAACAAACATGCGAATGCAAATACATACAATATGATTTAAGCCAAGCGCAAAATTGATTGATTTTAAATAACGTTTGCTATTAAATTTTTACAGGCGCATATAAAGTTGTAGAGTCCAGATTTAGATTTTTTTTATGGGGCCGGAGACAAAAGAGCAGGTGAGTCACATTGAATGAAGTGATAACCACAGCTGATTGACAACTAAAACGCCAGAGGCTAGCGGGAAATGGTACACTCTTTTCTTTAAGACCCCTAAGTTTTATTAGTTCGGAAATCAGCAGCTGGTTCTACAGGTGGACGGCTGGCTGCGTACCAGAAAATGCGACGTCAATTGATGGAATTCAGCCGCAGGAACAATGCCTCAAAGCAGTAACACAAGTATCACTTCCACGTTGATGTTTTTGAGATATGGGAGTGATAGTTCCCGTTGAGATACAGTGTTATATTACCCTTAGTGAGGATGGGTCTAGCGGTAATGTGTTATTACGGTGTTAACCTACTGGGTATTACCAAAAATTTCTAATAGAGGTTTCTAATTGTAAGGGTAAGATTCAAAGTCGAGACTTTTGTGACCCCTACGAAAAGGTTTTGGATTTAATACATGGAAATTATACTCAACGCAAAGTCTCGACTCCGAATGACCATTTGATTCAAAAAAATTACAGGTGTTATATTACCGACTTGCATATAAATAACAATCATAAGTTAATCAGATATAGATCTATTAGACCGGGCACATGGCGAGAGGTAGCAGGTTGAAATGGACAAAGATTATTACAGAATGGCAACCACAGATGGAAGAAGGAAAGAGGAAGACAGAGAAAGAGATGGGCAGACGACATAAAGAGAATAGGAGGCACAACTTGGACAAGAAGAGCTAACATTAGAAAATAATGGAAGCAGCTGGAAGAGCTCTTTGTGTCACAGGACACGCTGAACATCAGCGATTAAGTTAGGTTATGTAACTTTAACAAGTGTTTATATATATTATACTGTGTGACAGCAATAAAGGCTTAGTAATAATAATAATAATAAAATTTCAAGGTGACTTTAAGTTTGAAGAAGTAATTATTATTTGGATATCGTTAAGCCTGACATTTAGCCCAGACGACTTAGCAACAAGTTTTTTTTTAGTATGGACCTTTATAGACGTTTAAAATGGTTTTACTGTTGGTTTAATTAAAACGTTGGCGGAGCAGCTCGATCTGAGAAACAAGCTATACAATTAGTTTCTAAGTACAGACTATTACAGCCATCACCGTATTTAGTCTTCTTGGGTTTGCACCCTGGAGAATGCTCCTTTGATTACGTTTAAACTGGAGTTTCACCTGTGACAATCCCAAGTGCCGCACTACACGATTTGGATGGTTTGATCGTGGAACTGCTTGCCTTTAGACTCGTCCTGGATAGGCGTGATCTCCAATAGCCAAACTCACTTAATATCAAACGTAGGTATTGTAGGTTCCTTAGAAATATTCGTTCATTGTTGATACAATACATATTGCGGTCCTTCTTTATACCATCAAAGAAATATAGATGGAGACTCACTGTGGATGACCTCTGCCCCATCTATGGGATGCAGGACATTAAGTCAGGTCAAGGCAAAGAAGCCCCGGCGCAACGCGCTTAAAATTCTTGCCACTTAAAAAGTGCCCAAGCGAGGAAGGTCCATGGAAGGGTTGGTGATCCATACCTGCAAGTACTGGACCCGATCTGCCCTAGCTATTACTAATGCGAATGGTCCAGTCTGCGAAGGATACTTGCTGTGCCAAGTATCTTCACAAACTAACAATGGGCGTGGAGAGGTGGACGCAACCGCCGTATCGCATGTTGTGAAGCGGATAAGACTCTGCTGTTACCGCGTCCCGCCTAAGATGATTGTTGGTGGCGCCTTGGGGTTTAAGTGGGTATGTACAATAGCTAGTCCAACATGACCCTCTCGCACTATGCAGTTGCGCCGCGGAAGGATATGCGCAATGCATATCTAGCTGCTGTGGCCTCTGACAGAATGACCAGCGCTGTGGAACAGTCTCCTCAGCATAATGCTGAGCCAGGGCCAATTACAACCACAGCACACACATGTTACACAATTAAAAAGTACCTTGTTCTTTAACAGATTTTTTTTTATCTTTCATTATTTTTTATTATTTTTATTTATCTTTTCTTATTTTTTATTACTGTTATTTTGTGTGTTTCTGTGTGTGTTTTGTTAGTACAAAAATTTATGTCTATGTCTATTAAGTCTATATCCCCAAGTAAAAATAAAAATAATCTCAAAGGCCTACAGCATTCGCCTTCTACCGTGTCATTCGACTGTTGCATTTTTCCAACGAACTAAGTCGCTGAACTACTGAGCCATCGAAGCGATAACAGATTAGCCACTAACATCCTACAGTGATGGGTGTTACACGTGACACGGTAATAAGGTTACGTGACACGGCGCGAATAATTTCCGGTTCCCGAACGATCCAATTTCAGACATCAGTAAGCACTTTCGTTTGTTTTTCTGAATGTTAAACAGCGATAAACCATGCATGAAAGTCATTTTGATGATCTGCTCTTGATGTGTGTACAACGGATTTAATTATCTTCGAATCAAAAAGTTCGTCATGGACTAAGATTCGGTATAGAAATACATATTATTATTATTATTCTAATAAGAAGTTTATTTAATTTTCTTTGATATATTTAAAAGTAGCCGAACATTTGAGAGGGGAAAGGGGAGAGGTTTCCTTTTCCTTTGTAGAATTGTATATTTTGCTATAAATTTATTTATCAAATGACAGCTTTCTTCTTCCCAGTCTTCGTGGTTGCTTTATCAAAATAAATTGGTCAAATCTATAGTTCCATTAATTAAGTATTGAGACTTGATATAGCTAGACAACCTTATTGTTGGCCTAGTTGCTACAGCGTGCGACTCTCATCCCTGAGGTCGTAGGTTCGATCCCCGGCTGTGCACCAATGGACATTGCTTTCTATGTGCGCATATAACATTTGCTCGAACGGTGAAGGAAAACATCATGAGGAAACCGGCTTGCATTCGACACAAAAAATCACCTACCTGCCTTGAACAAGAAAAAACACCATTCCTAAGGCTGAGGCTGATATTTAATACAAAATACAGGTACATACAATAACTATAAATAATGCAATTCTTGTGAATTTAGCTAGCGTGCAACTAAATATATCCGTCTCACATGCAATAATATCCAGGGTGCGCAAGACACGCGTAAATGGCGCTTCTCTCAGAAAATTTGTACGAGCTCGGGGCACTGCAAGCAATTGCGACCGCTTACCACGTCCAGTCAAATTACGAAATAAATAAACATGAGCGAACACAGTTTTGGGATTTTGAGGATCGATAGGGGGGTGTATTCTGAGCATAAATTCCAATTTGAGGGGTTGTACTGAGGTCAGCTCAAGGTCATTTCGATGGAAACGCGTTTAATTCGATATCTCGAGAATGGTTAGTGTTAGGCGAAAAATTGTAGAGACCTTTTCTTTTCCTAACTAAATTTACTAACTTTTTTATCGGAAACTTTTTTTTATAACATTAATATTTTTCAAGTTATTACTCCCGCAAGGCAAAAATTTTACTTTTTTTTCCATTTTTCGTCGTTTTCTCCCCAACCATTCAATTTTATTAAATTTTACCGATCAAAGAAGTGTAGATCTTTTAATTATGAACAATTTTGTTCTTGAGCTTTTTTCCGTAATGCCAATACCTTCGGAGTTATAGATTACTTTACCGAGCGAAATCCGCGCCACTGTCGCAATATAAAAAGGTCAATCGATTAAACTATTTAAAAATTAGGTACTTAATTTGGGTAAATTTGGGTAAGAAGTAAATTAACAATTAAAACTGTTTCACACATTTATTGATAGAAAAATAGGTTATAAAATTCGGAATATTAAGCACCCGAGGTCGATGGAAGTGATGCGTGAATATTCGTGGTCCTGACGGTATCGGGGCATACGTCGTCCTTGTCCATTGCGTCAAGATCATCATCGTCGATAACGTTCGCGACATTCGAACAATAGTTCTCTTGGCAATTGGTGCAAATCACTGAGCAAAAGAGGCCGGCCTTTCTGCATCCGCACGCTTTGCCGCATTTGGTTTTGCATTTGCACGCAATCGATCTCATTAAATTATCCGGAGCTGGTTTCAATGACATCGCTATCGGCTGCAATCCACGGGGGGTGCGACGCCAGCCCCATTCCTCGGGTTCCAGATAATTTTCCAGCCAGTATTGAACTTGGTAGAAACACCTCAACGAGTGGAAAAATGCCGCATCAGAGGTAGGAGGAAGGGATTCTAATTTAACCCTCCCACTGCCTGCCATTTTTTTATATCCCTTATATCGGAGCTCGTTGAGATTGGTACAATTCATGTCACCTGCCTTGCGATACAAATTCAAAATGAATTGTTCGCCGTTTGAAGCGATAGTTGTTTTATCTGCTTTGTCTTGCAGAAAAACTTCACTTAGCGAAAGCAAATCCGGAGATTTTTTCAATGCGGTCATTGTTTTCATCTTGCCTAGGTTGAATGGTGCCGACGTTGTGTCGCAACCACTAACCGCGTGCAAAAATAAAAGGTTTTTTGCGGCATTCGGCCCATATATCTTGGTTTGAGGCAGTATGGGCTATATGTAGCGTCCGTCGATTTGCCTCTATAACTCCGAAGGTATTGGCATTACGGAAAAAAGCTCAAGAACAAAATTGTTCATAATTAAAAGATCTACACTTCGATGATCGGTAAAATTTAATAAAATTGAATGGTTGGGGAGAAAACGACAAAAAATGGAAAAAAAAGTAAAATTTTTGCCTTGCGGGAGTAATAACTTGAAAAATATTAATGTTATAAAAAAAAGTTTCAGATAAAAAAATTAGTAAATTTAGTTAGGAAAAGAAAAGGTTTCTACAATTTTTCGCCTAACACTAACCATTCTCGAGATATCGAATTAAACGCGTTTCCATCGAAATGACCTTGAGCTGACCTCAGTACAACCCCTCAAATTGGAATTTATGCTCAGAATACACCCCCTATCGATCATCAAAATCCCCAAACTGTGTTCGCTCATGTTTATTTAACCCGTTTTTAGCCATAATTTGACTGGACTACTCGTCCAGTGTGATTATTTGGCACACGCAGCGCTAGTCTCTCCATTTCCGCGTTATGTACTACCTCCAAGTTATCGTTTCAGTTATTCTACCAAGGTTGACCAAGGATTCAGTTTTATACTTAAACATTAGTTTCCAGCTTTATATATAGGCTAACGACGAACATTTATAAGTTTATGTTAGCGTTTTAATGTCAATTAACTCTTTAAACCTAATTTTATTGATTACAATTAAGTATACAGTCACAATTTTCGTAAGATGCAAGGTAATAATAAAAATGAATTAATATTATTTAAAAAACTCGAAACAAATTTAAAAAGTTTGGTCCCTGTGTACCTTTAACGCTGGCAGCATTTCCTCGCTGTATTCAATACTTATTCATTGAACCAAGAATGCACCAGCTCTGGGGTCACCGGTACTATCTACCAGGCGCCAACGTAAATCTTTAATAGGCGCCTGTGCACTTGAACCCCACGGCATCTACTCCAAAGGGAACAAAATCGAAGTTGGAGGAAAGACTTTAGCCGTATTTTAGTGCTCTTATATTGTGTTTTAATTATTTATATGAATAGCTCAAGTGAATAATATATTCTAAGATATTACATATGTATGTTTAAATAATATATAATAAAAGCTTTGGTGAACAAATTATCTATTACCTGTCAAAACCCCATGATTAATACATTTCATGTGACAAAAAGTAACTATTTTCTTTGGAATTGTTCAATCAAAAAATTCTTTTAAATCGTTAGAAAACATATCAGGAAAACATAGCAGGCAGAAACGAATTTTCGCCCATTTTCATGAATTATTAGAGTAACGATCACATCTATCACCTGTGTTCGAATTGAATACCTACATTTAGATCAAGGAGGGTTGAATTTCGGGGATTTGACCAATCTATTCTGAGATACGATGACGATTCCTTATTTGGGGATACAATTCATAAGGATAAGTCGACTTGTGACACCTCCAAATTTCGTGGTAAGTGTAAATCAGAAGTTATTTTCTGCTTTAGATATTTTGGTATTAATACCGGTCCTAAACATAAGAAAAGCCGATGGAATTTATGATAATGCTGAATGACCTACCAAAAGTTGTCAAGAATGCAAAGTGCTTGCTCTTCGCTGATGATATCAAACTTTACATGCCCATAGAAAGTACAGACGACTGTATGCGGCTGCAGGAAGACATTGATCGAGTGGTAAATTGGAGCAGGAGAAATAGATTAGAGTTTAATTTGGCGAAATGCAAAGTTATATCTTTCTCGAGAGCACGATTTCCCACTCGATACAATTATACTATTAGTGGTCTAGTGTTAGCTAGAGTATCGGAGGTTAAAGATCTAGGAATATATTTTAATGCCAATCTTGGGTTTGCGCAACACGTCGATAAGACTTGCAAAAAGGCATACAGAAATTTAGGGTTCATATTGCGAATAGCTTGTGGCTTCACAAATATCAATGCGATTAAAATTTTATACAATGCGTTAGTCAGAAGTCACTTGGAGTGCAATGCAATGGTGTGGGCCCCATATGAGGCTAAATACAGTCTCATGCTAGAGCGAATACAAAATAAATTCACCCGGTACCTCTACATGAGACTGTATGGAGTGTATCCTTTGTATCCACTTATGTACCCGACCCTGTTTGTTCTGGGTATGGTGGGATATGACCAGCTACGCCTCAGAAGAGAGCTAGCCTTGTCGGTGTATATATTTAAGATACTTACGGGTCGGGTTCATAATCCGGACATAATGGAGAGACTGAGTCTACGGGTACCAAGTAGAAACCTGAGGCGGAAGTCTCAACTTTTGGATGTACCGCGCGCACATTCCAACTTGGTTAGCGAAGCACCACTCACGCGAGCAATACACATAATAAATAAGATTTCTATTAAGGTAGACTTATTTGTTTGTACACTGGCTGAGTTCACAATAGTTGCTTCCTATATTATTAGTTATAAGATTTAGGCACATAAATATATTTCTGTTAATGTTTTGTATTTAGGTTAATTGGTGTGGGTAAAATATTCTTTTGTTCTATCGAATTAGTTATCACTGTAAAGGTAGAATAATTATATGGAAATAAATAAATAAATAAATAAATAAAAAGCAACAGTGCAGTGTTGGCTTAGTGGCTTAAGCTTGCGACTCTCATCCCTCGGTCGTAGGTTCGATTCCCGGCTGTACACCAATGGACTTTATTTTCGCTTTTATCGCTCGAACGGTGAAGGAAAACATCGTAAGGAAACCGGCTTGCCTTAGACCTAAAAAGTCGACGGCGTGTATCAGGCACAACCTATTTGCCTATTCGATCAACAAATTATGAAAGAGATAATCTGAGGCCTAGACCTAAAAAGATTGTACTGATTTATTTTATTTTTAAACATAAAGAAACTTACAAGAACAATTGAAAATCTCTATGGCATAACAACATTTGCCCGTATCTATAAGGAAAATAAATAATCTTGCATCAATTTCCCAAGGTTGTTAAGGTTATCGGTATGGGGCCGTTCAATTATTACGTAAGCAGACTTACTGCATTATATCCCCTCGCCTCCCCCTTCCTCTTGTCAGGAAAAGTAAGCAAAGCTCTCAAAAATTTTAGTACATAAACGTATTAATTTGTTGTAGGAATCCTCGAAAATGCATTTCGTTTTCAAGCATAGACAATGTGTGGGTAATATGTGTAAAAAAGTAAATAATTACTGTTGACGTAATCACCAAATAGGAAAATCAAAGATAAAATAAAAAAATAGACACCCATTTTTGGTGGGTGCGTTGCCGGCCTTTGAGGGAGGAGTACACTCGAATTTTGAACAGTTGGAGGTCGTATCTCTCAGGGAAGACCCCCACAGGGAGTCGATTCCACACAAAATTCATCTATCGCTACTCCCCACACTAGGGTCCTTGTGTTGTGTGTAGATAACAATTATTCCTTGGTACATGTTTAAAACAGTTTTTATGAAAAAATAATGTTAGTCTTACAACTAAGTCTTATAAGACCTAAATGTGTGAGAGTGTGAATGGGAGTGTATCTTAGAGTTGTTGTGATCCTCAAAGTCATGTTAATGTCTTACTTTTCAGCCTTCGAAATATGTCTTCCGTAACAATCCAACATGTTGTCGATTTTAAGTTTTAAAGTAATGTACTCTCGTAATCTCCTAAAAGTAAATGTACAACTAAAACAATACATGCCTTATAACACAAATTTAAGGTAATATATTAAAGGGTGCGTATACTTATGTACGCGCGTAAGAAGTTATACTTCTTTGGCATTATTAAAAATAGTTTTTTATTGCATGCAAATAATTAATTACAATTAAATAATCAAAGACTGGAAAAGGAGTCTATATAATCAATAAAATTCAGTTTACATTTGAAAAATTAAATAATTAAATATTAATTATTATTCTCTTACATTAAGTGTAACATAAATTCTATTATTATTCGGATGTTGTTTTTAAATTATGTCCAATGCCGTAGCATCTTCCGTGGGCAACTTCATTCTGTTAATTTTGTGTAACGGTGCGCGCGCATCGTAAAATTTCACTCTCATCCATTTTTCATAATGCGCCTAAAGAAGTATAACTTCAAAAACATATTCTCAATTTTCACGTATTAGTAAACGAAGACGCTATCAGGTAAAGCTTCAAAGAACTTTGCAAGACATCATAAGGCAAAAATATTGAAATTTCAAAGAAAGCTCGGTTTCAAAGGCTCCACCGAAACTTTCTCATAATGTTTTATCTAATTTCGTAAAGAAAAGGATTAATTAAATTCCAAACTCCGTAATAAAGTCAGCCTTAAGGTACAATGCTAAATAGTCTAACGATGTAACGCGCCGTTCGTAAAATTAAAATTCATTAAAGGTTTTAACAGCTCGTTCGTCAAATTCTTGGATAATTTTCACTGGAATTGTTTGAATGGTAGGGTTTTAGTGACATGAATAACGCTTTATGTATTAATGTTTTTTTATTGTTTTTGTTTACTGTATAAGCAGTGTTGGCCTAGTGGCTTCAGCGATTAAAAAGAGTGGCGGAGAGTTTATTGCCAGTTCTTCTCTTCCGTTCTACGCCCTTGATTTGAGAACTGGCAGTAAATGTAAAATTAGAAGCATTAATATGTATTTATTTAATGACGACAAGTGTACATTGTGTTACCTACGTGAATAAATGATTTTTGAATTTTGAAGCAGCGTGCGACTCTCATACCTGAGGTCGTAGGTTCAATCCCCGGCTATGCACCAATGGACATTCTGTCTATGTGCGCATTTAACATTTGCTCGAACGGTGAAGGAAAACATCTTGAGGAAACCGGCTTGCCTTAGACCCAAAAAGACGACAGCGTGTGTCAGGCACTGGAGGCTGATCACCTACTTGCCTATTATATTGAGAAACGATCATGAAACAGATAAAAAAATCTAAGGTCCAGAACTAAAAAGGTTGTAGCGCCACTGATTTTATTTTTTATAATTAGTTTTAGTACCTGTTATCATAAGTGTATTAAATGGAAGAGACTAGCTGCCCACTACATCTAGCTAGTACATTTTTTGAAGTGAAACTTCTTTATCGGGGTTGGAAAAAAATTTAGTGTAACATTTTTGCGTTACGCGTCACATTTTTCCGTTACGCGCCATGTTGCTTTTTGAAGTGAAACTTCTTTATCGGGGTTGGAAAAAAATTTAGTGTAACATTTTTGCGTTACGCGTCACATTTTTCCGTTACGCGCCATGTTGCTTTTTGAAGTCAAACTTCTTTATCGGCGTTAAAATATGACATATAGAATGTTTTTGACTTTGAAGTTCGACAACGGATTACATTTTCGACTTGAAATTTGCTAATCGCAATTTGCAGCAATTAATTTGTAAATTGTATGCTAGGCAGTGTATCAAAATTTACTGTGTTTAAAGAAATAGTTTCTAATAAGGTCATAAAGAAGTTTCACTTCTTACGTGTGTACACCTAGTACACGCACACATTTTTGAAGTTGTACTTCTTTAGGCGCGTTATGAAAAATTGATGAGAGTGAAATTTTACGATTGCGCGCGCACCTATGACACAAAATTGGCAGTGTGATATAGCGTGCGCGAGCGAGATGGGAATAAGACAAACTACAAGTAAAAAGAAATAGAATATGCGTGAAGCTAACTTCACGCATATTCTAGCTTAGCAGCTTAACAAGAATTTTGAATGACCATGACAATTGACATCTGACAATGACATTTACCTTTTAAACAAATATAGGAGTTTTAATTATTGTTTAAAATTAATAATTATATACCTAGTTATTTTCATTATACAAAATATTTGTGAAATAATATAAAATATTTGTGAAAAAACTGTGCTAACCTTCCTGAGTGCTTCAATACAATTGAGGTTAACTATCCGTATGTACTATCGAGTATTATTGTTGATTAAAACTGAAACATGAACCATTATTCATTGCTTTTGTTTATTGCGTTTGTTACAGCAACTTTTTAGAAATATTCTACGACCCTATATATCAATAATTGAGAACAAAGATTTAAGCACGAATACTAATAAGGAGAAAATGAAGGCTTGGAGCGATATAACAGAGAAGTAAACATTTTAATAAGTACCTGCATCTCAAAAAAATGACCACATTATTTAATCAAAACATCAGATTTAATCTAGCAAATATAAGGACAAGAGACAAAAAACAATTGATGAATCAGTGGAAGTGCACTAAATTGAATACAAAAAAAGAGTTGTCATCTTATCGCCGTGAAACATCAAAAACTGGAGGTGGAACAAAGCCACCATCACCTTCTCGAGACACAATGGTTTGAAGTAGATTTCAATGAATTTGATTGTGATGGTGTCGAGGTAGGAATGTTAATTATAAATATGATGTATGGTGATGTTCAAGGTTCAACCTTTCAAGCATAGGCATATGCTTACAACATTACTTTATTCCCCTACAGGGTAGTTAGAGATATTGTAATACCTCAAAACATCCATGTTGCACTTGTAGTACCGAAACTCTGTCCTGCCAGAAGTGAGCCCATTCCCACTTATAATGGACAGTGGGTATAATACACCTTAATACCTGAGTGCGAACCACTCACCATGATACTTAAATTAATAGATGTTATTTATATATTTCAGGTTATTACAAATAAAATCATTTTGGAAACAATTGATATCCCAAAAGCAAATAAAGCCAACAATGACAAGGTAATAAATCAGTTTTGACATAACTTGAATACTAAAAAAGCCAAACAAAGGTGTGCACAACAGTGACAACATAACTTAACAATTTCATTATTTTGTAGGATTAAAGAAAGGTTAAAGAAAATCATGTCGAACTGAACAACAAGAATCCCCAAACAACTCCAAAGAAACCTACAAGGAAGACACCGGTATTATATTTAAATTATCTCTATCTCTAAATAGAATAAAAGAAAGTTGCTATCCAGGTCTGTAGCATGTGCTACAAATTATATTATTAACACATTTATATAATTATATTAATATAAATGTGTTAAAAAATTTATAATATGAATTATAAAAAATTTTAAGTTTTGCATGGACAGAGCTTAAATTAATATTCTCTTATTTGTTGCAGAAAGCAAGTAGTTTTGGAGAAGCCTCGTAGATGCACAACCAAGTAATGATTAATTTAAAATTACAAACCGAAATTCTGATGAAGACATTAGAGTCACTTAAAAATAAATAGTATAATGAAATAAAAATGTTTTAAAGATAAATAGTGTTTTATTTGTTTAATGTAAGAGAATAATAATAAATATTTATTTAATTAATTTTTCAAATGTAAACTGAACTTTATTGACTTTAATGACTCCTTTTCCAGTCTTTGATTATTTAATTGTAATTAATTATTTGCATGCAATCAAAAACTATTTTTAATAATGCCAAAGAAGTTTCACTTCTTACGTGTGTACACATAGTACACGCACACTTTTTTTTTTATTGAACAGGGTCAAACTGGCAGAAGGTTCATCTGATGTTAAGTGCCCATGGACACTCTCATTGCCTCACTTGAGACGGATTTTAAAATCCATCGGCCATATTTATTATGCAAATAGTTACCAGAAATAATGTAAGTTTCAAATAGCCATAACAAAACTCTGAACAAGTCAAATCCCAAAGCGTTATAAGGGTTTGTAAATATTTTATGGTTCATTAAACACAATCTTGGTTTCAAAGTTTCCAGCTCATACAAACTCCTTTGTGAACTGAAAACATACTTGGAACAATATAAGTTAAATATGTTATATCGAGTCCACTTTTAAGTATACTTATAATATGTCTAAAGAATTATGTACGAATGAATGGATTACCCCCTCATAAAACACAGCAGAGGGGTTGAGTACTTTTAGCTATTCTTTTTTTAAATTCTATTTTAACACTTGTATAAGGATCTGTGATTGTGAACGATGGTACTATCTATCTAATATATAAAATTCTCGTGTCACAATGTTCGTTCCCATACTCCTCCGAAACGGCTCGACCGATTCTTATGAAATTTTTAATGCATATTCAGTGAGTCTGAGAATCAGCTACTATCTTCTTTCAAACCCCTAAGTGATAATGGGTGTCTATGTGTACCACAAATCATTTTTTGAAGTGAAAACTTCTTTAGCGGCGCTGAGCACTTTTTGTATGGGTAAAAACTTTCAAACTTGCGTCAGGGTCACGTGATGCTGATCGAAAAAGCGTAAGATCGAGGGGAAGGGAGAGGAACTAGTATCTCCCACTCTTTCTACCGTGCCTGAGTGTGCTGCTCTGTTTTGGCGGCACAGGGCGCTTGCGCGAATGACCGTGTGTGTTTATGTAGAGCGTCCCACGTGTATCCAAGGATGGTGACAGCTGATTGCTTGACTGTTGTGTAGTAAATACACTGTTGTGTATTCGTAAATGTGAATTGTTTAAATTATGGAAATCGGACAAAGTGAATCTATTAATGAAAAAAGTGATGATGAAGTAGTGAAAGCAAATGAGTACGGTCTTTATTAGACACTTAAATAGGTTCGAATCAAAACTGTTTGTTTCTTACTTCAGTTATCATAAACCAATTGTATCAGTTGTAAAAATTTGCGATGATGATTCTGATAATAACGATGGTGTAAAAGTCGTCGAAATTATGGATGGAAGTTGATTTTTCTGAGAGATAAAATTTAATGTAATATATAAATAACGATATAATATTATAAATAACAACATATAAATTGTCATATTTGTGTACGATAGCGCAATAAATAAACATTGTATTCTACCTCATAAATGATAGTACTTTTATACTTATAATTAAACACAACGTTAATATTGAAGTTTTCACTTCTGCCGGCACTCCCGGAGTGCTCCCGTTGTTTTTTTTTTTTATGATACAATATATACAAAAATACATGCAACCCCTAATTTTCACTCCTCTACGATCAACCCCTATTTTTTATTATTGTAGTTATTTTTATTGAACTAAAAAAATTATTCCTAGAAATAATATACATGGCAAAACAAACGTTTGCCGGGTCAACTAGTGTGTCTGTGAATAAATATGTAAGTCGATGCCCGATTAGTTAACTGATAAAAGCCGATGACCTTATTAGGCTATCAATTGTTGATTCTATGGTAATCTTTTACATGCATTGTGTTCATATTTTCTTAATACAAAGAGTAGTGACACCTTGTTTACTCTAATATATTATACGGAAATACTCAGCGATTAAGTTTCTATTTTGAATGTTTCCCGTAACGACCTAAGGGTCGCGCGTTCGAGTTGCATCTGTGCACCAATCCCTCTGATGGAGTAAACTTTTATTAAACCCGTTAAATGATGAGTTATACCTACTGAAACCCAGTACAAGACCTATCTTGGCGCGTTTTTTTTTATTTTTTTTTATTGACAAAAAGCTTGCCAACGCTCGGCACCGGGCACACTGATACAAGAAAAATAAAATACAATATTTAATGTGACAAGCACTTAAAGGCAAACATGACATATATGTAGACATCATACAAATATCAATCAAAACCATTATTAAACAAAACAAACATTACAAAAAACTATAATTACTAATAAAAAAAATTAAAATTCCAAAAATCTAAACAAAAATCGATTATTTCGAGATTTCGTGATAATTTGTTTCCTTTGCAAGTAGTTGATATTCTATTTAAACGATTTTTTAGGTTTGAAACGATTTCCTCACGATGATTTCCTTCACTGTACGAATGTTAGAACAAAAGGTCAACCAGTGCACAGCCGGCACACTGATCTAGTAGATATTTTTTTAAATCAGTGGCTACAACCTTTTTAGGTCTGGGCTTCAAATTCTGAATCTGTTTCATGATCACTCAGTCATTAATCAATCTAAAAGGCAAGTAGTAGGTGATCAGCCTCATGTGCCTGACACACGCCTTCGACTTTTAGGGTCTAAGGCAAGCCGGATTTGTCACGCTTATTTCCTTCACCGTTAGAGCGAATGTAAAATGGGACATAGAAAAAAATTACATTGGTATACAAGGATCGAACCTAGAACCACAGGAATGAGACATGGTTGAAGCCAACACTGCATTGCTATTAGATATTAAATCCCGCAATAAAATGTTATACCAATTTCACTACTAATCTTCGGTCCTTAGAAATCCTTTAATTTGGCGACGTCATTTTATTAAAAAATGTTTTGCCGCTCATTACGACACGTACGTAACTAATAGGATATTATTACCTCCGAGGAGCGAAATAAGCTTATTGCTTATTAGAAAAAATAAGTCCCTGCTACATATTTTAACTGGGTTTCTATGTGTTGATTTAATTTATATTTTGACTAAAAAACTACTAGGCTTAAGAGGTGTTTGCAAGAGTCTTTAAATGATAATTGTGAGTGAGTCTGATGAGAGAACTTTTTATGGTTAGATTATGATTATTTTAAACTACGCTTTTGTTTTTTTGCTTATCTGTGACGATAAATGATAGCGATTATCAAGAGGGAATGCTGTAAAATTATAAACTATTTAAATCGGGAGCGTATCTATCGGATATTAATTTTTTGTAGACGCTTTTCGGTTATGGGTTGTTTATGTAAAATAAAACAAATGAGTTCATGTTATTTATAAAAGCAATAAACAAGGAGTCTGAAACAATATAGAAACTGATATAAAGCTAAACTAAATCTTAAAACTAACTAAAGGAGGATTTGGAAACCAGGAGGATTTTTGGACGATCCTATGAAACCGTTTTTATTTATTAACACTTAAATAAATTGTTATTGTATTACACAACAATTTTACATCTTATTTGAGAGACTAAAGGCCTTATAAAGTGGCAATAGCATCCAAAATTTGATATAACACAAGAAAATAATTAATAAATCAAGGCTGACCAATACACGGCCATCACCATCCATGTCTACCTATCTGTCTTTCCACCACCCTCAACCTATTATTGTGAAACATAAAAATAATAAAATAATTATTACCAGTATTGGTAGCAATGAGATTATGTTTCTGTGATCGCTATTCGCTTGGTTATAAGGGAAAGAACATAATATAAATTTTATCAAGAGATTTCGATTCTACCCTCATTTACTTTCATAAACAATAAAAATATAACCCGTATAAATATCGAATGACAAACAACCTAACCAATTTGTTAAAGACACTGGAAGGAACTAGCGTTTAAGATACAGGCTAGGCCTAGTTTAATCGCTAGTGCACATAGAATTATTTTATGTACGAGGTTCACCAAAAATAATAGTGAAAACACAAAGATTCGTTGCATATTGTATGTTTATAACCATTAGAATGTAAGTACCAAATGTTTTTCGTCAAATAAAGTGATTTTTATTTATTTATATTTATTATCAACATATATATCCTTAATTAGCAAGTAGGTGAAGCTGTGTATAAGGATCATCTATTTGCCCGGTGCAGTGTTGGTTTCTTCAGCGTGTGACTCACATTCCTGAGGTCGTAGGTTCGATCCCCAGCTATGCACCAATGGAATTTGTTTCCATGTGCGCATCTTACATTTGCTTGAACGGTGAATGAGAACATTGTGAGGTAACCGGCTTGCCTTAGACTCAAAAAGTCAACGGTGTGTGCCACTAGAGGCTGATCACCTACTTGCCTATTAGATTGACAATAATCATAAAACAGATACAGAAATCTGCGGCCAAGACCTAAAAAGGATGTAGCGCCACTGATTAATTTTTATTTTATTTATTTTTACTTTTCCGTTTGTGTGTTGTACTGTTTCTTGTGTTATTCTTTCTTCTTATATATATCTACTTATTTATTTCTTATAATATACACATACAAATAACAATCACTTCAGTACATGTTCTTTAAGAATCTTATGAGTGAAATAAAGTCCTATTTTAATGACTCACCGAATTTGGAAAATTCAATTTTCTATCACTAAGTATATAAATCCTTAATCCGTTTTCCGCCGAGCTTATAAAATGTGAATATAAAACCTACTTTGCCAAATAAAAAGCTAAGAGTTCATAAGCGATTACGTCATAAGGGATGAAAAATGACTTTTAAAATCCCGTAACCACTCTGAACTGTTGCCGGCTAAAATGACTTGAGAATTGATGCGAGATTAGTTGGAAAACGTAATAAACTTTTCAGACTTTATTCAAAAGAAATTAGTAATATTATACTAGCTATTGAATGTGACTTCGCTAGCGCGTTCTTTATCAAATTAACAATGGGTATAAGTGGTTGATACGCAATATGACCTGTGTTCAAGTACTGCCTTGCGATTCTGTAACTCACTTTTCGAACTCACACAGCGGTTTTCGCAGTGGCGGTCGCGCTCAAATCAGTCGTAAAGCAATCATTTTACGATTTAGCATTCTGATAAACAATAAACTCGAAAAGTGAGTTACAGAATCGCAGGGCAGCATCGCAACCTCACTACCCCTAATTGTATGTTATATGCCCTTATTTTAAACGATTAAAGTTAGACACTTATCTTCAAACAAAGAGTTTCATGTATTTGAACACCCCTCCAACAACCGCTACCAAACTTAACTAAAGCTTAAAATTATAAGGCAAAAAGAGTCATGGTAGTCTGTAGTGATTAATAGTTAAAAAAGCTTAGTTAGTTTTAACTCCAAATCGAACCCACAGTAACATACGCATCTAATCAATTAAGGCATTTACAAAACTAAAAAATGTTTATTCCCTTTTCCATTGAATATTTGAAACTGTACTGCCAGCTTTCATTGATTTAAAAGCTTAGTTCTGGCAACTATAGTGCTAACAACTTTTACGTTCCGATATGCCATTCTAGCACATAGTTTATAGATTGTTACAAGAACTATAGAATTATAAAAAATAGCGATTACTGAAAAACAAGATGAGGATAATGGAATTCGCGTTTTTATCTCTGGAGAGAAGATGGAAAGGATGGTCAAAAAAATATATTTTTATATAAATACTTCAGTGGCAGCTGGTTCCACATCAAGGTGGTGTGCGGCAGAACTGCCTTAAAAAACGCTCAGTTATGAAACGACGGACGGCGAGGTGATACGGGTGGAATTTCAAATTCTGCCTCGACCTGGCAAATGCGGTAGAAGATGCACTGTCACCCAACATCTCTACGCAACGGTAAGTGATCAAGCCGCTCGGATACATAACTAATTGGCTTTTCAAGCTATAACGTCATTGTACTCATTAACAGCTAATGGTTGTAGGTATCGTTTCATATCTAACGCTCACAAAACTGTTACAAAATGCAAAAAACGGTCAGGGACACACCCAAAAACATTGATTTATACATTTTTAATCTCATTAGCTACGCTGTAATGAAAATTTTACAGATAATGAGATAAATTTAAAACCGAGTCCATTAAACTTTCGCCGAAAGAAATATTAGACCCGTGGGCTTTATTATATAAACGATAAATTATAATAAGGCTTTATTTATCTCTCTTACAACATGCATTCGTAAAATATCCAATTATACAAACAAGGTTTATTTAAATTATTTGTGCGCTTTGATGTAAAATAGGTACTGTTACTTTTGGAAAAGCTACTGATGCATTTGAGCTTGAAATGGGGATTGGCAGGGTAGGTAGCAAAACTGTCAGACGATCGATGGTCCATAAGGGTGACCCGGTTGGGAGGTCCTGTTGGGAAACGATATAGAGGAAGACTGTGATGGGCGGATGACGTAATCAAAACGGCTGGCTCGAGCTAGACGCCACTCACCCATGACAGAGACACCAAGTGATCCTTAGAAGAAGAATCCTTCACCTGCGGAAGGGTTCTTGCAAAGTGATTAGGAGTAGATATATATTATTATACAGATAAAAAATTGTAAATATGTTACTTAATATTACACTTAAAGACGAAGACACAAATATTTCCCAGCTATATAGGAACAGTTTTTAAAAGAAGATCCAATTGGCATTTATAGTATTTTTCTTTACTTATTATGTATTTACAAATGTACCACTAAATACGACTAAGTCCCTGGATTCTATTGATGCGATATCATTACTAGAAAAATGGATATCTAAAATTGTGATATTCAATTTCAATTTAAACATATGTTATACGATTACATATTATGTATAACCTGTAATGATGACTTATTGTCGACTCATTGGTCTAGTGGTTAGTACCCATGACTGCGAATCCAAGGGTCCCGGGTTCGATCCCCGGCTGAGACGAACATCGATGTGATGAGCATTTGGTGTTGTGCTTAGGTCTTGGGTGTTTAAATATGTATTTATATGTCTATCTATCTATAATATGTATGTATATCCGTTGCCTAGTACCCATAACACAAGCTTTACCAGCTTAGTATGGGAGTCGGTCAATTGGTGTGAATTGTCTTAAAAAAAAAAAAGATGTCGTTATTTCTCAATCTTCTACAGTTCAAACCTTCCTTGAACTATCACAAGTATTTCAAGATTAGCAAGTCATTTTGCAAGTCTTTGTGGGCACCTGTTTTCATTGTACCTGGCCATTGTCCAGACCATTTGCATTTTTTTGAAGGGAGAAAGTGCACAGTAATCTTTGTTCTTTTCCTGATATCTGTTTTTCATATTTTGTCCGTTTGCTTGATGTTCTGGATTTGTGTTTTGTTTTTAAATTAAATGTCTTTTATTTTGTACGTAATTTTTAATTGTTTAAAATTTCATTTTTTACATAAGAGCCTGGACAGACCCAGTAAGTCAAATTCGATATCTTTTACATTCCGACGTCAAACGCAGCGGCGACAGGCGCTAGCAGCTTTACCATAAACTACCAAAGACAATTACTTTAATTAATAAAATAAAAATATTTTCTAACAGTTACATTATGATATATGACGGAGAGAATAGGGTGTAGACGAAAAGGAATGACAAGACAATCGACAGGAAAAGAGGGTAAGACAAAGTGAACGGGGAACTAGGCACAATAACGAGAAAGCACGACCTGAATTTTAAGAAAAACAGGACCTGCGGTTAAACGAAGATAGTGACGTCATCATTGCTGACGAAATTAGTTTGTTGGCATCAGCCGTTTCATTTTTTTTCATGGCTCTGGCACGATTTGTGCATTAGCCAGCGTTAAGTATCACTGGATTTTTTTTAATAATTCGTGCTTGTTTTTTAGAAATTCGACAGTGTCCTCTATGTACGGTTTAAGCACTCGCCCGGTACCGCACAACCCTCCCAAAGGCCGAGAACAAATTTAAATTAAATTAAAACTTGCCCTCGAACCGGGAATCGAACCCGGTACCCCTCACCTAGCTGCCACTTAATAAGACCGCTAGGCTATGAGGCCCCCGTACCGTTTCATTTTGACATTAGAGTCTTTATTTTAATGGCTCGAGCATTAGTCGATAATTCATAGATTACAACAACATTGACAAGTCAAATAAACAACTGTATTACGGTTTTGAATTAATTTGACTTTGATGCATATTAAAGTACAATAACAATGGCAGCTGACACTGACGCCATTGTTCCAACAAAATAAATTACTTTTAATAACAGTGACTATGGAATCACGTTTACTATGGAATTTAAAATAGTCGTTAATTTGTAGATCTATTAGTATTGGAAATCGAATAAACTACAAGAATTAATCGTTTTGAACTAATTCGACTTTGAGTTTGTTAATTTATAAGCTGTGACATAATGACAATGACAGTTGACAGTGACGCAATTTCACTATGGCAGCTGTACACTATAACAAAGCCGTACATTAATAATTAGTCGTAATTCCTGATTTGTACCTGAGAAATTCTATTCACTAACGTACTCACCTGTACCGCTCAGAAATGACGGCATTGTTCTCAGAGTTATTTTCTGATATAGTAACAGCCTTCTAAGCGTTATTCACGTTGGTTCATTTTACGGGTATTTTTTTTCCATGGGCTAAAATCAGCAAATTTTTCAAAATTCCTCTCCTTCCTCACCTTTCGAATTCTTCGCGATTATAACGGATTGAACAGTGCTTATCCGGAGCTGGATATATTCCGTAGTGGGCTGATCGGTTTTAGATAAAGCAGTTTTAAGGTTGATTGGTTCAGAGTTAATTGGTTGTGTTAAAATAAAACTCCCTAATTGTTTGTAGAGAAGAGGTGAAGATGGAATGAATTTTATTTTCAAAACTATGTACATTTATACCCAAAAATTATCCTACACTTACTACTAGTATTAACATGTGGTGCCAAAATGCGCAGGATGCGTAGGCGATAAAAACGCAGCGCGGCAAAAAGTTGACCCTTTTCTGCGCGCGCCGCGCAGCCGTCGAAGCGTACGAACGTGTTCTTCTCAGAACACTTCGATATCGTAGCCTAACGATAACGCTAATAAACTGTTCATTTCAGAACATATTATCGTATCTTACGAAAACGTTTATAAACTGTTCTTTTCAGAACATATTATTGTATCTGTAAGATAACGTCTAACAACTGTCCTCTTACCGTGTCTTACGACAACGATGACAACTGTTCTTTTCAGAACACACGACCGTTTCTTTAACTCTTGATCTGTTCTTGTTAGAACTCAACACTGTTTCATTACGACACGTAAACTAATCACCTACACATTGTTGGGTGCCTATCTCGAACCTAATTCGCTGTTTTGCTGATTATTATTATTTTTTTTTGCTTTACCAAAAAATTCTTGTATTGTATGCTTATCTTATCTTGTATATTTTTTAATATGGTTTTTTTGTAACTTAAATTGTCATACATTTTAGATAAAAGAGTTTGTGACATATGCCGTAGATTTAGTACTATGTATAATGTAGTAAACTTTAGTAAATAAATAAATAACAATATACGGAAATATTTAGTGTTTGATTATATTTCGAGACTGGGCTTAGCAACTAGCTGAGCAACGAATGTTTAATTAGGTATAAAAAACCTCTTACTGACTCGCGATATCCAAATAGTAATTATCACATCCCAATAACAATAAATCACCTTGAAGATTACTCTAATGTCAATTTATTTTAGACGAATTTTCCTACGCTCTCTCACTTACTTAATTCATTACTTGCCTTTAGAGAATCCCTCTAGAATAATAGGAATTTTTAATACCTTAAATAAAATAAATCATTGGCACTATAACCTTTTTAGGTCTGACCCTCAGACTTTTTGTATGTGTTTCCATTTCTCAATCAAATATGCAATTAGATGATCAGGGGCCTACCATGAACTTTTTTTAAACAATCCGGTTGAGATGCAGCGGAGTTTAGGTACCTAAAGTCAATAGCATTTTTTCGTACCATGAACGCCTATAAGCTGAAACGTATATAAGTGTAAGCATCGCAAGACCGAATGAAAGAACGATAATTTTGTTTGTGGTTTCTGTGTACGTTTAGAAATTTAACTGTCAAACTTACTTCGACAGATGTTTCGATAAAAATAAATAAAATATAAAATTATTTTAAATAATTCGTCAATCACAATAATCTATTATGTCTTAATATATATATTTATTTTATATAAAACTATTCTTTTGATATATTTTAAACGGAAAGTTCTCTGGTGCTATGACAGTTGACACTTATTATTTTTAAACGGTGTTTACAAAATTTCGGTTTTATAAATATAGTTTTACAAATTGTTTAACTTATAAAATAATAGGATGGGGTACACACTGGTTCACAAATTTGTTTATTAAAAATAAATACCTATTACGAAGTGAATTATTGATATAAAACCCTTTGCAAAAGATATTACAAATCAACTTATTACTCAAAATTAATTGCTTCAAATTGTACAAACTCAATTTATACGTTAACTAATTCATATAATATAAATAATTATACTTTCTTTACAGGAAAGCCCCTCTTTATCTCCCAATACGGCTGGTCACCGCGGGGGATAATGACTACAACCTTCCATCTCCACTACAAAACCTCGATGTATGCACTTACAATGCAAAATCTTTTCTATCAAATGAAAGATTATTATTATGACGAACCACCAAACTATTCCAATAAAGGTTAATAACTGTACATTACAATATGTTTAAAGCTATGTTTACCTGGGTCAACAAGTATCTTTCTCAAAGACAAGACACGAAGATGAGGTTATAAGACGAGTCAACATAACCTGGAATAAATCCTGGAGCAATAAAGAAACCCTTAAATCAGAATTTTAAAACTTAAGAAAAAAATAATGGACTCATATTTAATACCTTGTCTTACATATGGCTTCCAGACATGGATTTACAATAACTACACCAAAAACAAAATACAAGTGTGCCAGAGAACGATGGAAAGCAGTCTACTAAACATACAAAGACAACATCGGAAGAGAAATATAGAAATAAGGAAAACAACAAAAATAATAGACGCTATAATAATAATAATAATTTTCTTTACAGCTTAACCTGACAAAATCGCTAAATTGAGAGACTATATGAATAAATGTTTATATCCAATTGAACATTGCCTGAAGACATCTTTTTCTATCTTGATGGAGTCATCCTAACTAAATAAATACTGTTATTATAATATTGTTAAATGGCTTATTATTTACACATTATAAATTTAAAAATACCTATGTTTTTTTAAACAACAAAAAGCAGAGGAGAATAATACAATTCATGTACATAGTGAGGAAAAATTTAATTATAATAAATATCTGCTAGTAATATGGCATTCTTATTTATTGTAAAATATGATATTATATTGGGGGATTATGTTTTTGTTAGACATGCCTAAATAATTAATTGAATAATTGAACAATGTGCAATTATTTGTAGGTACACTGAAATCTTCAATGAATCAAAGTCAATAATCTATAGTAAATTATAAACTCAATATCTACGAAGTCAGTAGAAGGGCATTGCCTTCTTGTTTCTCATTTCCGTCGATATTTTAATAATTTATTTATAATCACACTCTAAACTCAAAATACCCCAAAATATCGGAAATATAAAAATTATATTTTTTTTCCTATATTAGCCATAGTAGATAAATCTTATTATTTTAACTTTATTAACAAGTTTTAATACAAATATTGAATTTTATAGGTTCTAAACTATTATTTGGACATTTCGATACAAAAAAGTTGAACAAAAAGTAACTTTTTTAGAATCGCTTATTCTGTCATAGTTGGAAGGCGCAACTGTCAAATTTCGGTTCAGCCGAGCGGTCATGGTACGGATTTTCATACAAATTGAACGAACGAAATCTGATAACCGCTAAGGTCACGTGGGAACATATACTGTCTCGTTTTTTCGATGTCATTGTACGAATTAGCGATGCATCTCAGTTGTAGGTTGTCAATAGGCTCGCAATAAGAGTCCTTGACAGACGCCGTCGACTTTTTGGGTTTAAGGCAAGCCGGTTTACGAAAGCAAATATTAAATGCGCACATAGAACGAAATTCCATTGGTGCATAGCCGGACGAAGACAGAATAAAAGTGTAATGCGTGCATTTATGATTTAAGCTAAATCAAAGCTACTAAAACCAGAAGGAAATAAATTGTGCGTGTACTAGGTGTACACACGTAAGAAGTGAAACTTCTTTATGATCTTATTTTTCGAAAAATGATCTACTATAATATGCAACTTTACAGAAATTCGTTAAATTAGATAAAGTTTAACAAAAGGCTTTTATTATCATAGACATGAATACAAATATTTCATTTTACCTTATTACTACGAAGATTATTATAGAATTTCATTAATTGTAATAGAATTATTACTATCATTGAAAAACGTGACAATTTGCTACAAAATTTCTCCCATACGTCGATAAAGAAGTTTCATTCCAACGCCGATAAAGAAGTTTGACTTCGAAAAGCAACATGGCGCGTAACCGAAAAATGTGACGCGTAACGAAAAAATGTTACACTAATTTTTTTCCAATATCGATAAAGAAGTTTCACTTCAAAAACTAATTAATTAATAAAATTTCATATCACGATTTTCAAGTAGGTACAATACAAACGAAGATTCTGCGAATTCGTTGTTAATTGACATAACAACATCGAGATTTGCTTAAGGAAGCACTGGTTAGTGTGTGACCGGCAAAAGGACGGATCGACTGGCATTATGAAGCTCGCTTTATTTTTTAGTAAGTTATTTTTATTATTTTATTTCCAACACACCAATATACATTATTAACAATAGTCTTAACCTATGAATAATAATAAAAAATCCATTAATACAAAATTGATACAATTATTTGATGAGCGAGGAAAGCACCAGCTCTGGGTTCACCGTAATTACCAGCCAACTTAAATCTTTCTTATTTTTTTATTCAAGTATGTAAAGTTTGTTAACAAAAATAAATAACAACTATAACCTACTAATAATGTTTTGTGGAATATGTTTATACATTCTGACACTACTGGATTGATTTTGAAATAATTAACTTAAAATATAAGTAGATAATTATAATTATATAATAATATAGCCGATGGCTGGCCATGCGTCATGCTCGTGAACGGGTGCTGCTTGTGGTGACTGGTCGTACTTGAATTCGTGTATGCGGTGATGTTGGTTATTTCGACTATGTGTTTGCGTGTTGTTCCCACGAGAATGTAAGTGCGTGCTCCTATTTCACCATGCCTTCTGCTGATAGAGGACAAATCTTTGTATTTAATTTATGTTATTATTATTAATTACTTAAAATGTCACATGGGACATGGTGTAATGGTTGCAGCTCCTTACAAAGATTTTGTAATACGAAAAAATGGCGATTAAAAAGAGTGGCGGAGAGTTTATTGCCAGTTCTTCTCTCCCGTTCTACGCCCTTGATTTGAGAACTGGCAGTAAATGTAAAATTAGAAGCATTAATATCTATTTCATGACAAGTCATAAATGTACATTATGTTACCAATGTGATTAAATGATTTTTTTAATTTTATTTTAGTATGTACTTATATACTTTGTCGTGATTCATGAGACTAATATACATTGTAAAATACACCTTGACTCCAGTGCATTAAGACGATATAAATTGAAAAGTAACAATTAAACAGCCTTGCTAATGGTGGCCATAGTAACAAGACTATTGAGTTTTCATATACATTTTAGGGGGTACATATCGATAAACTTTTTGAGGGTATTTATTTTTGTTTAACTTTCCAATACATCACTTTCACACGGCAAATAATTGAAGGATTTTTGTATGTATTTGTTTAATCTTTTGGAAAATTAAATTTCCAATATGGAAAAAGACAAATGAGTACTTTTTAAAACTTTATTAGACTTTTTTCATAAAGGCGTATAAGACTACATAGGAGCAGTAAATATATATGACATATTTTCTTGTAAATATACCCGTATAGGACGCCACTTAGTACTTTTGCTTATTATTACCAAATAATCTGTAAAAGAGTCGACAGTCCACATCTTTTTCTTAACCTTTTTAATTTGACAACAATACTTTCTTTACTAATTATTACAGATATGTATAGTCGATAGATTGTACATGTATATTTATTACGTTATTTAGTCCTTAAAAGTCGGCTTTTTATAGTTGAAGTGTTTATGAACTGTTGATGATGTAAAAAAGCAACCATATTTTAAGGAAAAAATCACTTTCGTGTAGTCTTGTTTATTGTAATTTTTTTACGGGTATATTTGAACATTTTTATAATAGCGAGCGCGATCTGTAGATTTGTATGTTCTTTGAGGTAGAAACCCAAATGTTATACAGTGTAAACTCTTTATAACGAATTTTAAGGGACCGATTTTTCTTCGTTATACAGAATTTTCGTTATATATTGGAGGGAAGAGAAAAAACACCAAATTTAACCAATTACAATAATTTGTATATAATAATTAGGTGACAATTGTGCGTTCTCAAAATATCCTACAGGCAATGTTATCTAAAAATAATGGCACACGTGTTAATGCAATTAACAATAACAAAGGCGAGAAGGCTGTTTATGACCTCAGGTGTCTTTCTTAGAAGTTTCGGCACCGGAGGATAGTTTCGTAAGCTAAAAACAATTACACTTAAGTATGTTGTTGATGTCTTAATATGAAAATATTTCGTCGTAATAGAGAGTTGCTGTTGCGTTATAAAGAGTGTTGTCATGTATGGGTTTTGTGTTAAACCAAATAAATTTCATCTCTTATTTACGTTATAGAGAGTTGGACTGTATTATTTTTTTTATGACCTTTCAACAGGTCCCCTGTTTCTGACCACAACTGCTGTATAGTAACTGAGGGCCTTATATGAATAATTTACACAATCTTCAATACACGGCGCGGCGCGGCACATGCCACGATATTTAGTTAAAATGACGTAATAAACAAACCATACTTCTATGGCCTTGAATGTGAACAATAAACGTAAACGGGGATTTTTTAATTTTGCTTAAATGTTTAATAATACTTGAGGAATGCTTAATAGGATATTAATCTATACTCATATTATAAATACCTATTTTTGTGTCTCAAAAAACACTGGATATCCAAACTCCTTCACCTTTTATAAGTGGTTATTTAATATTTTTCAGTGTTATCAGTGACGGCTGTCACGATGGCCAACGTACTATCCCGAGGGCTCAAAAATGCAAATGACCTCTTCACATACAGCATGTTCTCTGTAAGTTTTTTTTACTATATATTACACGTACGACGAGACAATATGTCTAATGGCAACACGTACCTATGTATATAACTATATAATATGTAGTTTGGACTCAATTTCCGCACTTAGATGCTCATTCGGTCGGTTGTGCGTAATGTCTTGACTATTGAAACCCGCCCAGCTCCTTCCAGAAGCTCAGATGTTTCCTGGGCACTTTGCAGTCTTCGCGGAGTGACCTCACTGTTCCGAGCATTTCTGTTCGTTGGGAAGCCATAGCTACGCATTCCAGATTCCAGCTGTTTCCTCGGCGTTGAAACAGCCTCTGCACAAGGGTCTATCTGTCGCACCATGCACGAGGTGGCAACACGTATTTGAAACGAATTTTCTTAGTTGCCGTCGAAGAGTTACCGACTATTATTTTTAAAAGAAATTTAATTTAAAAAAAAGTTTAGCAGCCGTATAGCTAAGAGATTAAGACCCCGATACCCGGAAAGCGCCACAACTTATAAAAAGGAATTTAGGTAATAATACAAAATAATATCGGAATACTAGGTGTTGACAAAACGCACGACGATCAGTTTCCCATTCATTTGTAGGAATAAAAATTGGACTCCAAGAAGCTTGGTGTGCTCAGCAAGGCAAGACAGTACTCCACTCCAGGCCCGCCTTGCAACTGAATAAAGCGCAAATAACGTCCCACATGGTACTCTCCGCTTGGCGGGAGCTCCCCAGTACCAGCTCCTTCCATTTGACTACATTTAACGAAAAGAGGTTGGAATCTCTTTTCATCTCTTGGCGTTGCGTATAGATATTGGGTCTCTCTGTATCTTCTACCGCATTCTCAAAACAACCATCCCCTATAGGTACCGAAAAATGATTGTAGGAATTAGAATTATTTAACATAATATTGCAAAAAAACTCTTCAAAGTCGGCTTTAGTCAGCAAAAATGGACCGCTTTCAAAAATTATTTTACTATGAAAAAGCTGCATCTCTACTATTAAATATTATAGAAAATATTTGTTATATATGAACTGTATTTAACCCTTTTCAGGAAATAGTAAGAGAAAAGCCTCAACAGAGTGTGGTGATGTCACCATTCTCCGTTTTGACCCCATTAGCCCAGCTCGCCGTTGCCTCTGAGGGAGAATCACACGATGAGCTTTTGAAGGCAATTGGCATGCCCAATGATCATTTGGTAAGTGGAGGCAAATAAGCGAAAATGATATTGCAAATTATTATTCACAGGCGCTAAGTATATAGAAGACGCATGGATCTGGTTAGCGCTGCATTTTAACTTCGCATGTAATTTTCACACATGTTTATCCTTTATATAAAATATTTTCTGTTTGTTCGATTGTCATAAAATGTGTTATGTTTAAGAGCAAAAAAAATTGTGAGTGGAGTCCTTCCGCGCGGAAGAAGTGAAACTTCGTAATGTGGAAATGAAAATAGGTCGCATTCACTCTCGCTCTGTCTCTTTCTCTTCCCTCTCCCCAGGTGCGTTATACGTTTAACGCAACCTTGTTGAAAGTCGCAATAATAAATACATATTATTTTACTTAATATGTATAATCATTTCTTAACCTTATCCTATCCTGATCAATCGTGACTTGTATAGTTCTTATGTTTCCTTTTTCATCACTATTGCTGTTCATGAACTTGTAAGATTAGCTTTTAAGTTTTTAGTCTGTTATTAATTTTTTTGTATTACTTTAAATTAAGGTTATATATTTTATATAACATTTGGTTCTGCACTTCTCGCACGCATTATGTTTCTTCTTTTTTTTTTAGTTTTTCTCTTTAACTAGGGTTGCCTGGAAGAGATCGCTTATTAGCGATAAGGCCGCCCGTTGCATCCCTTATAATTTTTATGTATTGTGTTTCTTTTATTTGCAACGAAGTGTAAATAAATAAATAAATAAAATAAAGTAAAGTCAGCTGCTGTTGTTATTTCGTCGATCGAATTTTCTTCGTATAATTATAACACAGCGTGGAAGTTACTTTGTGACCGGTTTGATAACAAGCGTTTATTAATACAACATCATGTTACTGCGTTATTTAATATTGAATCGGTTACTAGGGAAACGGCGTCTTGTTTAAAAACTATTATGGACCTGTTAAATAAAAATCTCAGAGCATTGGATTCACTGGGCGAGCCCACAAAGCATTGGGACACTTTACTCATTCACATAATTACTCATAAGTTAGATAGTAAAACTTATCGTGAGTGGGAAGAGTATAAAGGTCGTTTAAGTAATGAAACGCGAATTGAGCTTCAACATTTCCTAGATTTCATGAGAGCTCATATTAATTTGCTTGATACACTTGAGTTTTCACGTCAATCACACCAAAATAGTTGTAGTAGTGGTAGTAGTAGTTGTTATAAAAATTCAAAAGTTAAGGCTATGGTTACAACACAAACCAATCACAAGAACTTAAATAATATTAACGTTAAAGAGATTTGTCCTAAATGTAATGGCGAGCATAAACTGAACATGTGTTCTCAGTTTTTAGCCTTAAATAACGAAGAGCGTCTTCAATTATTGCCAACATTTAAGGTTTGTTTTAATTGTTTCTCCAAATCTCATTTTTCAAATAATTGCAAAAAATCAGGTTGCAAAATATGTAAGAAAAAACATTCAGTTTTAGTTCACGTTGCAGATAAGCAGAAGCTGTTAGTGCGTGGTGAGGGTATTGGTTCTAATGCTACTCCCGCCATCAGTAATCCGGATAACTTGACATTATCAACCAGCGTTTCTTCCGCCGGTCAAGACAATAATTGTCGCCGCGGAAATTTGGTTTTATTATCCACTGCGTTAGTCAAGTTATACGATTCAAACAATCGCGAACACGTCGTTCGTGTTGTATTAGATTCTGGTAGCACATCTAGCCTTTTATCGTACAGGATGTTTCAACAGTTAAATCTGTCGTATAATAAAATAAGTCAATCCGTTCAGGGTATTAATAATGCAATTACCCAAATCGATAAAATGTGTAATCTGCGTTTTAAGTCATTGGATGACTCATTTACGTGTAACATTAATTGTTTTATTTTACCATCATTAACTGATACTGTACCAAACAGTACAGTTAATATATTAAATTTAAATATTCCTACGAATATTTGTTTAGCGGATCCTCATTTTTATAAACCCGCGTCCATCGACCTTATATTAGGCGCTGATGTATTTTGGGATATAGTAGGAAACCAAAGTATTGAGTTAGGTGATAACAAACCTACTCTTTGTGAAACAAGGTTAGGTTGGATAGTTTCTGGTCCATTAAATAATTCATTTTTCTCATCATATCCACTTAAACCTATTCAGTGTAATTATTTAAATAATAATTTCAACGATGATATTATTTTAAATCAAAGCATTCAAAATGAACTTTCAAAATTTTGGCATTTAGAAGAAATAAATAGTTCAATTTGTTCTAGTTACTCATCAGAACAAAAGTCATGTGAAGAACATTTTGTGGAAAATACTACTCGCTTGTCAGACGGTCGTTTTTGCGTTAGAATTCCACTAAAAGAAAGTCCTACTATCTTAGGTGATTCATTTCAGCGAGCTAAACAATGTTTTTACTCTTTAGAACGTAGACTTCGGACAAACCCAAAACTTTATGATATGTATCGCGATTTCATGACTGAATACGAATCGTTGGGTCATATGACAGAATGTGGGCTTAATTCGAATAAAAATGCATATTTTATCCCACATCACGGGGTATTGCGCGAAAGCAGTACCACCACTAAGTTAAGAGCAGTTTTTAACGCGAGCTCACTTACTTCAAATAATATTAGTTTGAATGATATTCAAATGGTAGGTCCGATGGTACAAGACGATCTTTTGTCTATTCTTTTAAGGTTCAGACAACATAAGTATGTTATCGTCGCTGACGTAGAGAAAATGTACCGAAAAATACTTGTTCATCCTGATGATAGATACCTGCAGCATATATTATGGCGTGACAACCCATCTCAATCCCTTAGAGCTTTCCAATTAAATACTGTAACATATGGTACCGCGAGTGCACCATTTCTCGCTACAAGATGTCTGAAACAATTGGGACTCGAATGTCAAGACCACCAGATAGCAGAAGTCATTCTCCATGATTTTCTCGTCGATGATTTGTTGAGTGGGGGGGATGATTTGTTGAGTGGGGGGGGATGATCTGAATGTAGTGAGGAATATTCGCGAAAAAGTAATAACCACACTGGGCTCAGCTGGTTTATTCCTACGAAAGTGGAAGTCTAATGAGCCTCAATTAATTTCAGAGTCTGCAACAGAAGCCTCGCATAATCTTAATGTTGGGGGGAATGAGCCAAGTAAGACCTTAGGTTTAGGTTGGTTACCTGTTTGTGATGATCTTTATTTCCCAATTGGGTTTTCTACTGCGGCTAACACAAAACGTAGTTTGCTTTCAGTGATCTCGCAAATATTTGATCCTTTAGGTCTTCTCTCTCCTGTTGTCATTAAATTTAAGATTATATTACAAAGTTTATGGTTGCAGAGTCTATCATGGGATGAACCTCTTCCTTCGCATATCCAAGCACTCTGGATGGATGCTACTAAAAATTTAAATGTGTTAAATAATTTACGGGTATCACGTCATGTAATGATTAACTCGTATGAACAATTAGAAATTCATGTGTTTTCGGACGCCTCTGAAAGGGCATACGGTGCCTGTTTATACATACGTAGTAGTGATCGTAACGGTAATGTATTAGTACGTTTATTAACAGCTAAAAGTAGGGCAGCACCGATTAAACCAACTACAATTCCACGGCTCGAGCTTTGCGGAGCTCAAGTGGCTGCAAAACTATATAAAAAGGTTTGTAGTTCGTTAAGAATTAAAGTTACGAATACATTTTTCTGGACTGACTCTTCCATTGTATTAGGTTGGCTTAAGATGTTGCCAAGTAAATTAAATACGTTTGTAAGGAATCGCGTCGGAGACATTTTAGAAATAACCGGTGATTGTGAATGGCGTCATGTTCCTACCGCTCAAAACCCAGCTGATTATGTTTCCCGAGGAGTTAAAGTCGATGATATTGAATCACTAAACATATGGTGGTCAGGACCAAACTTTTTACAGAAGTCTTATACTGATTGGCCTTCCATTTTAGTACAATGTGAACCATTGCCAGAAATGCGTAATGAGGTATGTTTACTTAACATTGCTCATCCTATAGAATTCATTCAATTTGAACGCTTTTCAAATTTTAACAGACTAAGACGTGCTATAGCTTATCTATTTAGGTTTATTGAATCGTGTAAGGGTCGACGCGCTGTAACTAATTACCTTACTGAAACAGAATTAAGTAATTCACTTAACGTTATTATTCGTTCTGCTCAGAGAGAATCTTTTCCAGAATATGATATTATTTTACAAAAGAAAGAATTACCAGTTAAAAGTGCGGCGGTCGTATTAGTAACTCACAATTTTCATATGATAAAAAACATCCTTTACTATTAATGTCCACACATCGATTAACACAATTAATATTTCAACATGAACATTTGAATCTTATGCATGCTGGGCCACAGTTATTGTTATCCTCAATAAGAGAAGTGTATTGGCCTATCGGTGGTAGAAATTTGCTAAATTTCTACTTATAGACGATGTATCAGGTGTACACGCATGAAAGGAAAGATTGAAGCTCCTATTATGGGTAATTTACCCCAGCGTCGAGTAACTCCCGGTAACTATCCTTTTGAGTCTGTTGGCGTGGACTATGCAGGTCCTATTGCTTCTGTTACTCGTCAAGGTCGAGGCTCTCGTATTGTCAAAGTTTATATAGTTATATTTGTATGTTTTACGACTAAAGCATTACATCTGGAATTAGTGGGTGATTTGACAAGTAACAGTTTTATTTCTACTTTTCGTCGATTCATTGCTCGTCGGGGTAAACCATTGCACTTATATTCAGATAATGGTACTACATTTGTTGGGGCTTGTAAAGATTTAGCTAATTTCTTAATGCGTAACTCTGACTCTCTTGCCACTGATCTCATCAATGATGGCGTAAACTTTCATTTCATACCTGCTTATTCACCACATTTTGGTGGAATTTGGGAGGCAGCAGTTAAATCTACGAAATATCATTTATTAAGAGTATTAGGGAACTCTAAATTAACTTTTGAAGAATTGTATACAGTTTTAACGCAAATAGAAGCGATTTTAAACTCTCGACCACTCACTCCTTTATCAACGCACCCTGAAGATCTGACCCCACTGACCCCTGGACATTTTTTGATCGGACGTCCACTCACAGCTATTCCAACTGAAAGTTATGTAGACCACAATTATACTCATATTTCAAGATTTCAAAGAATTGAACAGCTTCGTCAACATTTCTGGACACGATGGAGCAAGGAGTATATCTCAGAACTCCAAAAACGGACAAAATGGCAAACCCAAGTAAACCCTTTGCAAATTGACTCACTTGTTTTGCTAAAGGACTAAAATTTGCCACCAATGAAATGGAAGCTGGGTCGCATCGTGGCGCTCTTTCCTGGTGCAGATGATGTTGTTCGTGTCGCAGAGATTAGAACGTCTACTGGAAATGTGAGACGATCATTTTCGAAAATTTGTCCATTGCCGAGTGGATTGGTTGAAGCCAAGCCTTCAACGCCTGGGGGCATGTTGGTGCATAGTGCCTGAAAACTATTGAGTAGCAACTACTACAGATGTCTTAACTGCTACAAACAGAACAAGGCGTGTTTTAGCTTTTAGTATTGCTTATTCCATTCCGATTACACCTCTGATCAAGGAAACATCTTGTTTGATTTATAATCCTTTTTTCAAGAAAAGAAATTACTTTTAATTTTATACTATCCTGCGTTAACACCATGAGTGTTAGGGCTGTTCCATACCAATAATTTGTGTAATTGATTTAATTGTCTTTGATATAACATAACAATTTCTATAAAAATTGAAAATATATATTACTATAATACATAACATTGTATTATGCGTTAGGTTTTATAAATTCCGATTCCAGTAAAATCTACCATTCTATATATTATAATCATATCAGCCTGAGAAGGAGTTCAATTGAGAAGCACTAAATAATATTCAATTGTTGAACTTATTAAGCTTTTGCATAGCTTCTATCGCGGGCCTTGAGATTGGAGACCGAATCCAGAAATTCCGTAACGTAACGTGACGTCTCACATCGGGTGCAGCCGGTACGCGTTAGAGTGAGACAGTCTATATAGGCATGTTAGCTAAGGCTAAGTCTGGTAGAGTGGTAGATTATGGAATTAATATCAAAGAAAATACTTGAATTAATATCAAAGACAATACTTGAATTAATATCAAAGAAAAAAATACTGCATAAATAAAAAAATAATAAATAATTATAATTGCATAACTTGATAAAAAATGCTATGCAATAGCTTTACCGCGGCAGTCCCCGAGTGCCACACATTTTTTTTTTTCATACAATATAATCAGTTTCAAAGAATAGAAATGTTGTATCTTACTTATTTATATATTTCAGACGAAAGCTGCATTTTATCAGAATGGACAGATCCTCAAATCAGTGAGAGGTGTAAATTTTAAAACAGCAAGTAAAGTATACATCGGCAACAACTATCAACTAAATGAAGACTTTGCAACGTCCACTCGTGATGTATTTAATTCCGAAATTAAAAATATCGACTTTTCACAAGCGCAAAGAGCCCCAAACGAAATCAACTCCTGGGTAATATTATATATAATTGAAATACTAGATATAAAAACAGCTACAAATCTCAAATACATACGCACACACACCACAATTTTACATATTTTTCTAAATAATATATAGACTATAATAATTCTATCTAAAGGTGCGCTTACACGGGCAACTAAAATTGCTCAATTCCAGTCAATACTCGTCAATTATGACGTCACGACTACATCAAGCAATTTACGGCAACGGCAACAAGCATCAATACTGCGCAATACAATATTGAGCGATATGGCGCAACTTCATCAACTAGGCAATACTGTCATACACGAGCATTTCAGTTTTCGCTCGCTATGGACGACATTGTTCTTGCTGCGGCGGCTTGTAGCGCTTTTTTTATCATTAATCAAAAACAAAAAAAGAAAGAAAAGGAATAGGCGTATCTGGGTGCGATCGTTTTTGGCAAAGAGGACAAAATTTTCATTATGTAAAGATGATATATTATTCAAAAACTTTACTAGAATGTCACGAACAGACTTTGAATTACTTTTGAATAAAGTAATTAGAAATTATTATTATTTAGACCTCTCGCTCTCCCCGCGGAAGCAAGACGGCAAGCTGCAAAACAAGTGCGAATGAGACATATACAAAAATTGCTAGGAATTTCCAAGTCCATTGGATATTCGTCAATTCGTATCTACGACATTGAGCGATATGAAATATCTGGAGCAATTAGAAGCAATATTGCCGAAATAATTTATTGCAATTTATTGAATTTATTGAAATTGCTCCATTAATTGCTCCAGATCGGTCCATTCGTGTCGCCGAGCAATTATTGTATATACACGTATAAAATTTGCAACCAACCTAAGTGCACGGAACATTTTTTGTTATTTATTTTATTTTCGATATATCTGTCAAATTTGCAGAACTTTTGGAACGTTTTCCTTCAGTTTAATAAAGAAAAACATTAATTTTTAATAACAAAAAATGTTTCGTACACTTAGGTTGGTTGCAAATTTTATACGTGATATGAAATATTATATCGAAAACTTCCCCAAGTTTGCAGAACTTTTGGAATTTTTTTCACGACCAAAACTTATTTTTAACAATGTTCCGGACCGCAGAGAAGGTTGCAAAATTTTAGAGTTTGTTTTAATACCACTCCCGACCTTACATCAAAATTTGAAAACTTTTGGAATTATTATGAATTAATTGTCTTGACTGACTGGTCTAATAGATAAAATTGTCTATTATAAGGTGGGTATAGAAAAGTAAGTAAAAGTTTCAAAAAGCTTCTCCTCATCAGATAGGTTACCAACCTGCCTGTCTGGTGACGTCTAACTTCTAAGACTTTTCCGATTCATTACAAAAGTATTAATTTTTGGTAGTTTTTAAAGGAATTTCAGTAAAGCAATTTTATTAATAATATTTATTTACAGGTTGAAGACCAAACTAATAAAAAAATTAAAGACCTCGTTGATCCCCATTCATTGGATGCCGCTACTCGAGCTGTTCTGGTGAACGCTATATACTTTAAGGTAACTAGAACATGTACAATAATAAACATAATATATAAATAAGTAAGCTTTGAAGTAAGTAGCCTTGGACACCATGGCCTCCATTAGCAGAAGAGAGCTGGTCGCCGCTCTCTTGCCTCCGTCAATGTCCCAGCCATTTTGGAGCCAACAAGCATCGCAAGAGATGATGGCAAGCGGCCGGATGGGATGTCGCTGATCTCTTGGAAGAACATTAAAGCGGAAAAGCTGCACAACTATAAATAATATATATTTATAGTTGTGCAGTACTTACTTCAATAGCAAATTAAAAAAAAACACAAACAATGAAATTCAAGCATATACACATGTATATGCTAGAATGTTTAAACAAAGACGGTTCATTACAAAACAAGTCGCTTTCCGCGGTCCGCAGCATAATTTCTGTATGCAAAATCCAACACGTGTTTGACATACGGAAGGAACACTTAGCGCTGATTCTGTACTATCAATTCTGTAATTAAATTCTAACTTGAATTAAGAAAGAGACAATACTTTTTATTCCTATTTTTTATTTAATTTGATAATTTCTCTTTTCCATTTAATCGTGACTTTTGTTTATATATGTATTTCATTTTATATAATCAATATGTAAAAATAATATATATTCTAATTGTATGTATTTTTAATATTTATTGTAGAATCTAGCATTGTGGTTCATGATTCTTAAGATTAGCTTTAAGTTTCTTTTTGTAATTGTATAAGTTTACAATGTTATCTGTAATGTAATTTTTTAAATTACGCCCTTATTGTACTGTACCTTTAGTATCTCTTTTTTCTTTTTCCTTACTAGCCTGGAAGAAATCGCTTGTTAGTGGTAAGGTATGTAATATGTATCAAATATGAAATGGAAAAGTGTTAATAAATAAATAATTCCCTATTTTGGGTTATAGCACGATCCTGAATGTGTGATATATATAGTACTATGTATCTGTTTTATTAAATTTCAATATTTACATCTTTTAAAGGGTCACTGGAAGATTCCGTTCAGACCTTCCGCCACAAATGACAGGCCGTTTTATGTTACAAAAAATACGTCAATTACAATTCCAATGATGTCCCAAGAATCTGACTTCAAATATGCTGAGGTCCCGGAACTAGATGCCACGGTAAGATCTATAATATGGACAGTATGTTTAATAGATTTTTTTTAAATGAGGTGAAAATGCGCTTACGCATGTCCGCACCATGGATAACGAACTTGACGCAGGGACTGTGGGGCTGGGTCTACACTCAAAGCCTTCGGCTATTCAGAGGGGTAGCGTGAGCCTATTCACTAAAAACACCTCAGCCCTCCACATGCCCTTAAGATGGGCCCTCGGGCTTCACCAAGGCATTCAACCCAAGGGACTTATTTCCCATATAGAGCTCAATCAAGCCCTGCGATTCCAGGCCGCTTGAGACCGAGATCCAAGCCTTTAACCATCGGCCAGTCTATGGTCAACCCCAGACCTCTCCCTCAATCACTCAGCACCCTCCTTCTGCAGCATTACATGCTGACAGAAGGAGACCATTGCACTCCAAGCCTCCTCACTTCTTAGCATAGCCAATATAATACCCGGTAAAGTGAGGTCCACCCCAATGACCGATACCAGGTCATGACGCTCCCTTATCCAGGTGACACTCAGCCACAGTATGCTCCGCCGATATTTAATTCATATACTAGATACATCAATCTATCTAGAAACATATATCTAATTAATAGGATATTAACGAAATTGAAAAGAAAGTCAGAAAAACTGATGAAGAAAATATTTTTTTACTGATAAGGCATTTAATAATTACCATTTCTTACAGATTCTTCAATTGTTCTATGAAGGAAATGATGCTTCCATGATACTAGTACTCCCGAATGAAGTCGACGGAATCACGCGGTTGGAGGAGAAGTTGAGAGACCCATCAGCACTGAACGACGCAATTTATAAGATGTACTCAACTAAAGTGGAGGTCACAATTCCTAAGTTCAAAATAGAGACTACAACAGACCTGAAAGAAGTTTTATCAAAGGTACGTAATATTGACTTCCGACGTGTTAAATTTTGTAACATATTGCGTCTATTGAAGTAAATGAAGATTTTTGTGAGGTTTTAATTTATTAAGACATTTTTAAAACGACAAGAATGAAATTTGTCTAATTACTATATCTTTGAACATCAAAGCGTCGGTCTTGTCTTGCGAGCCTATTGTCGAGTGTCCATGGGCGGCGGTATCACTTAACATCAGATGAGCCTCCTGCCTGTTTGTCTCCTATTACATAAAAAACATGTTCCGTTGCTCTAGCATATTCAACCAACCTTTTTTCTTTGTTCACTAACTTGGAATTTTTAATAATATCCCCTACTTTTGATAAGGCGTGTGCTGTTACATTATGATGATGATGATGATGTTCTAGCATCTTCAACCATCGTTTTTTCTTTTGTCATTGTTAAGATCTAATACAAACTTGGAATTTTTAACAATCCTACTTTTGATAAAGTGGGCGTTGTTAAATCATGATGATGATTCTCTAGCATATTAAACCACCTTTTTGTTCATTGTTAAGATGAAACACAAACTTGGAATTTTTAACAAACGTACTTTTGTTGAAGCGTGCGTTGCTAAATTCAAATCTATTAATTAAAATGAAATATTATTTCCCTTAGATGGGCGTTAAAAAATTGTTTACACCCGGCCAAGCTCATTTAAGTAAACTGATAAAAGGAGAGGATGAGCTCGAAATAAGTGATGCTATTCAAAAGGCTTTCATTGAGGTCAATGAAGAAGGGGCTGAAGCTGCAGCAGCTAATGGTAAGTCGTGATAGTCAAAAGTCAAAATCATTTATTCATATAGGTAACACAATGTAGGTACACTTATGAACAATATATATTTAAATACTTCTAATTTTACACTTACTGTTAGTTCTCAAATCAAACACGTAGAACGGAAGAGAAGAACTAGCAATAAACTCTCCTATAAATATCTATATAAATGATGTGTACGATGATATATGTATAGTAAATATCCCCCTTAATATTATAATAAATTGTGTGAGATACACAATGATACATTGTGATATCACCAATCTTCAGGTAATTTAGTTTTGTTAAATCGGTAAAAAATTATCAATTGTTACCAAAAAGAGCAATGGCCTAGTGGCTTCCGCGTGCGACTCTCATCCCTGACGTCGTAGGTTCGCACTGGCTGTGCATCAATGGACTTTCTGTGTATTTAACATTCGCTCGAACGGTGAAGGAAAACATCGTGAGGAAACCGGCTTGCCTTAGACCCAATAAGTCGACGACTTGTCTATTAAGAAACATAAATGATCATGAAACAGATCTGAGACCCAGACCTAAAAAGGTTGTAGCGCCATTGGTATTAAAAATTTATTATGGAGAACAAAACAAATCTAAGTCGATCCTTAACAACATCAAACATTTGAGTTATTTAAATAATGTAGCATTCGTGTTTATATTGATGAAGTTTTAAATGTCTAAAAAGGTTTTAATGACGTAAATCACACAAAGAATACTCTTTAGTCTACGTCCAATCAGGAGTAATCCTAGAGATAATTATACTTTTCGTCTTTAAGTGCCATTACAAATGGATATTAATATTCCTTCTGTACGGAATTTAATAAAATATCTATCATTCGTTTATTTTCAGTATTCGCTGTTGGCTTCGCCGCTGAATTTATTCCGGAACAGCCTAAGAGGTTTCTTGCTGATAGACCATTCTACTTCGAAATAAGGCTCAACGATTTAATCATTTTCAACGGTGTTAAAGCTAATTAAAATTACTTTCCTAAGAGGAAGAGGAAGATGACATGTATTTAATAAAGTGTTATTTGAATTTGTTGTTTTAAACGAGAAACGAATAACTTATATATAAAACTCTCGTGTCACAATGTTCGTTCCCATACTCCTCCGAAACGGCTCGACCGATTCTTATGAATTTTTTTTTATGATACAGCATCCAAAAATACAACCCTTACTTACACCCCTTTACGATCATCCCCTATTTTTATTTGTTAATTAAAATCTTATGACTATAACTCTGAGGTTTATATAGAGAAAAATTCACAGAAAATCCGAACCGTCACTAGGGTAGCATAGCAAAATGTTGCAAGTTCGTCCAAATTTACTGAGAGAAGCGCTATTTACGCGTGTCTTGCGCATCCTGAATATTATTGCATGTGAGACGGATATATTCAGTTTCACGCTAGCTGAATTCACAAGAATTGCATTATTTATAACTATTTATAAAAAGGTTTAGGTTTTTTGGTTTTGTTTATATTATGTTTTTATATTAATAAGTTGTCCATCGTATTAGTATTAAATTACTGTCAAAATAGGAAATAAATAAATAATAAGTGCGCATGTGCAATAGTTACTCATTTGACTCGTTCGGTTGTTTACGAATTGAGTCGAACAACTGCCCAAAGTGGGATGGTCGGGTCGGTGTAGGGAATGGATTATAAAAGAGGTTGTTACACATGCGCACGAGCAATTCCTTTGTTCAATTTTGAAGTTATAGACTTTACGTAAAATCAGTTAAGTGAATAATAGTAAATCAAGTCATCATTGGAGTGTTTAATTTCCTACCCTAAGAACTAGATCAACTTACACTATATAATAGCTTATCTAATTTTTATTTTATTAGTTAACTAGTTATACAATTGACAATGCTATTACTGTAAGGTAGGTACGTTAAGAGTGCTGTCACTGCGCAGAAGTTAAATAAGGTATTTAATATTTATTTAATTCCTCGGCTTATTTAATAAATGGTGCGTTATGTTATACTATGCATAGCTTTTAAATAGAATAATACAATAAATCAGTATGGTAACAATAGCAGTCTAATCAGAGCGCGACAAATGCATATAAAAATTATTTAAGTCATATTGTATTAAAGAAACGACCGAATTATTTACTACAAAATACATTTTACGGGATCGTTCAATAATGATAATTTACCTTTAATTAATTCAAAAAGTTTTAATAAAATTTATACAAAATATTTTTTTATACAAGTATGTAATTCGAAAATATTGCTGTTTTGACTTATTTCACTGAAAAGTCTGGCTGTGTGTTCCTATGTACAAAATAATGCAGCTGATACTTCTCAAGAAATTCGTGAATCAATGGTTACTAAAGTTGCTTAGAATTGGTTTCATGAAATCATCACAGTGGTTAAATATCTAAAACCGTTCACTTTCGTTCAATATTAAAGTACAATAAGATTTTTTCGACTTTGACTGAGAGTTTCGAAAGGTCCTCTTCGTGATTCCCCATAAATCATCTTAAGTCGCTCTTCTTTATAACGAATTTGTACCCAATCAGAAAATTTAAAAAATAAGTTTTATGTTATAAATAAAACGAACAACGGAGACATCAAATGTTAAAATCTAAAAAATAGTACACTACATAATAGTTTACTAATAATTTATTTCGTAAACAGCTAACATAAATAACATATGACAAAAATCAACTGCATACTAAAGATATAGCCAAAGACGGAATACATAGGCTAATTACAACCACAGCACACACACATTGCACACTAGAAGCAAGTCGAATGGGAAAAGGGAATTAATTTTTTTTATTTTTATTGTTTATGATATGTCTGATTTTATTTTTTCTTTGAGTATTGTTATTTAGTGTGTTTATGTGTGTGTGTGTGTTTTCGTATGTAATAAATGTTACGTCTATGTCTAGATTAATAAAACCAATAAATAGTTTTGCATTTAGATATATCCTTAAATAAATTTTAAGAATTACTATCAAAAAAAAATTAAAATATGTTTGTTATGGAACACAAAATACATGTATCACTTATTCTACGTCATTAAATTTGAATTTGTAGGCATCCCTACTCATCGGCAAAGAAGACAGAGGGTGTTGGCCGAGAGAAAAAGCCGGTGTAAACTCTCGGTACTTTTTTAAAATAGCAAATCAATATCACGCATTTAAATACAAACTAAGATTACTCTGTGAATTCCCAATGACCCGGTATGCTGTTATGTCAAACAGACATAACAACATCGAGATTACTTAAAGAGTACACCTTTGTGAAACTGGTTAGAGTGTGGCCGGCAAGAGGACGGATCGACTGGCATTATGAAGCTCGCTTTATTTTATTGTAAGTTATTTTTTCTATTTAAATAACATATATTTAGTATTTTTGATTCAATTAACACCGAATAGTTTTTAGTTTATTTTTTGTATTAATTTAGATGAAGGTTCTATAATTTTTTTATAAGATTTGGTTATGCACTTCTTGCTCTTTCCTATATTTTTTTTATTAAATTAAATAATTTTTAAATATAAAATAAAAGTAAAACATGAAATAAACACATTGGACACATCCACAAAAAGTTTCACTAATAAAAAATAAAAAAAACTTGAAGGAAGTAGGAAGATCAGTTATATAATTGGAAGGTTTCGCAAACTCCGAAGATCAGTTATACGATTTATTATATGAATACTGAATTAATAACGACAATTGTAAAACCTTTATTTTAACCGGTTTTTTTACACGCTTTACATTAGCTTCACCTGTATGTATGTATGTATGTATGTAACCGACTCCTTCGGACTCGATTTTGACCCACTTTTAACGGACAGATTTAATTCAAACTTTGCGCACATGTCAAAGATTGATGACAATGCAATAATCCGAAAAAAAAAATTAAAAAAATTAAACTAAAAAATAAATAATAGTTTAAAAAACTAGAACACACGTTTTTAAAGCACATCAAACTAAAAAGTAAAAAAATTCCTAATTTAAGCTGAAAATTGTAATTTCACAATAATACCAGTATTTTTTGTTCATTAACAAAAAATATCAAACTATTATTTATTATAATTTTTCTTTGCTTTGTTAGGAAGTACTGTGGTGTAGCCCTTCAGGCCCTAAGGTAGTCTGGTAGACTCCATAGTAGTTTTTTTTGGTGTTGTCTGTACTACTAGTTTATTTATAATATATTTATTTAAATTTGTTTTGATTTTCTTCTTTCTTCTTTATTTATTTTTATTATTACTTTATAGGTTAAGAAAATTGTAAATACTGTATATTTGATATAATAAACAATAATAATCAAAACGAAAAAAAAACTATTTGACGATTTTAACCAAAACTTAATAAACTTGCTTCAAATGTACATCTAATTGACGTTATATTAATATTAACGCTCCTTTTTAATATTTAATTGCTAACATAGGTTTTAACTTTAATTTGCCATTTGACCTGAGTTATCCAAAATTGAAATGAACTAAATATTGAGTGTTAAAATTCGCTAATATTTTTCAGTGTTTTCTGTGGCCGCCGTCACGATGGCCGTGTTAGTACCGAGATTTCTCAAAAAGGGAAATGATGCGTTTACAACGAGAATGTTTTATGTGAGTATTTTATATATCTATATAATGTATTACAAAAAAAATATGTATTTTAATATGTTTGTAATTAATTAATGAAAGTACTCCACATCATTTATCAACAGTATATATGTTACAAGCTATATTTTCTAAAATATACGACAAAATAATATGTTACAAAAATTAAAAATACTAGTATTTTTTTGTTAAGCAAAAAGTTACTATCAAATCAGCGGATTAGGTATCATAGGCAACAATATTTTTTATTGATCAGCCCACTACCGAATATGTCATGCTCTGATAAGTAAGGTTTATTCCGTTAAGTTTGAAGATGAAGTCATGAAAAATAAGAAAACGAGCATGGTAATTAAAAAAAAGCTCTTCCTGTACTAACTTATGGATCGAAAACTTGGGCGCCTACTAAAGCATAGAAAGCTACAGGTGTGTCAAAGATCGATGGAACGATATATGATAGGGAAGAAAAGAATAGACAAAATAAAGAATACAGCGTTAAAAAAAAATAACTAAGGTAACAAATTTTATAACAATAAATAAACTAAAGTGGAAATGGGCGGGGCATATGGCAAGAGGAACCGAAAAGTGTAGCAAAAACTGGTGTCCAAGGTACAGCAAACGAAAAAGAGGGAGACAACTTAGATGGTAGACCTTCTTTAATGTGGTCTATTAAAGAAACAGCAGGTACATGGCAGATAGGGGCACAGTGCAGAGAGGAATGGTGGGGTTTGGAGGAGACCTTTGTCAAAAAGGGTACACAGTACACTAGAAGAGGATTAAAATGGAAATGTGTTGAAATGTAAATCTGAATTAAACGTAAATGTGAACTAAAAGTAGGCTATTATTATTCCGTTAAGTGAAATTAATAAACTTAAAAACTTTAAGAACTTTGAGAAAATATTATAAAAAATAATTATCTAGTGAATTATAAAATTCTACTTGTAAATTATTTATTTATTTATTTACACTTCGTTGCAAATAAAAGAAACACAATACATAAAATTATAAGGGATGCAACGGGCGGCCTTATCGCTAATAAGCGTTCTCTTCCAGGCAACCCTAGTTAAGAGAAAAACGAAAAAAAAAAAGAAACATGATGCGTGCGAGAAGTGCAGAATCCTTAATGTAAAGTAATACAAAAAAGAATATTAATAACAAACTAAAAACTTAAAAGCTAATCTTACAAATACATGAACAGCGAATAGTGATGTTTTTGAATTAGCATACATTTTCCAGTCAAATCACCAATATAATGAGTAAAATGCATAACTCCGATATCAATTATGACATATCGCAATTAGAAAACATGTGTAATCTTAAAATTTAATTATTGTTCCCCCAAGATGTAACCAGTCTATCCTAGACTTGAAAATAGACGGGAAAATTACCGTTTTAACTGAGCTTGTCTTTCAATGTTTATACGTAAAAATTTAAGTAATAATTCAAATCGAATATAAATTTTATAAAATAGCCTCATTTTTATTATTTAAAATAAATATCGTCTGTTGTTTATATTAAAATAAAACTCCTTCAACAACCAGAACTGTAAGCACTCGAAGCGTCGAGAAATGTAAATAATGAATTAATGATTGCTTTGCATTTGATTAAAATACTTATTACGTTATTTACAGGAAATAGTGAAGGAGAATCCACAACAGAGTGTAGTGCTGTCAGCATACTCTGTACTGATCCCATTGGCCCAGCTCGCCTTAGCCTCTACCTATACAACGCATGATGAACTCTTGAAGGCAATTGGCATGCCCAACGACGATGTGGTAAGTGAAGGTTATTCGAGGGATTCAAGTTACTTTAAATTATAATTTATTTATTTACTAATTTTTTTATATAAGTTAAATATGTTATATTGAGTCCACTATTAAAGTACATCACATATATTATGCATTTTCTATTGTATAGGTAACAATCAATTCTAAAATACATGGCTAAGTGAACATAAATTTTATAAAAAAAATTACACTTCCAATTTTAGTAATTACTTTTTTATTTAAAATACTCAATCGCTTAATAATGCTGATATACTAGTGTTAGTTAATGACCTTTCATTTTAAAGCTATTTATTTTATTGTAAGACGAATTCAATACAGCCGTACTTGAAGTCGTTAGTCGTAAACCGTTAAAGTCATTAAACATTTAAGGTCCAGAGACATCAGCCTTGCGATTCTGTAACTCACTTTTCGAACTCTCACAGCGGTTTTCACAGCGGCGGTCGCGCTCAGATCAGTCGTGAAGCAGTCATTTTTCGATTTGGCATTCTGATAAGGAGGGAGTCTGTAGTTTATTGTTTATCAGAATACCAAATCGAAAAATGACGACTGATTTGAGCGCGACCGCCGCTGTGAAAACCGCTGTGAGAGTTCGAAAAGTGAGTTACAGAATCGCAAGGCTGGAACCCAAAAAGGTATTTCACGGCCTATGCTTTCTTATATCGTTAACTAAACAAGCATAAATGCTTGTTTAGTTAACGATATTAAAAATTTAGCGCAGTTTACATCATTATTACAAGATGTAATTTAATGCTTCTTTCGTCTCAAAAGTTTTTTTTAAAATGTTATGTTTCAGATAAAAGATGAGTTTAAACAGGCCAAAAGAAACTTCAATCCCATGGTAGGAGTGGCATTTCACACAGCGAGTAAAATATACATCACGTACAAATATCAAATAAATGAAAGCTTTTCATTGACCGCCCGTGACGTGTTCAATTTCGATGTCGAAAACGTAGACTTTTCTCAAGGACAGAAAACCGCTAGCGAAATCAACGCTTGGGTAATAAATACATTTAACAACAATAATTTCAAAATTCTAAACTATCATTATTCAGACATCAATTTAAATCATTGTAAAATAATTACAATGTAGCTACCTACAGGCCTAGAAATTTTAGTCTAATCCATTTCAGTAAACAAATTAAGACAAGAATAAAGCTTCATATGTTTGAGGCGAAAACGGTATTTTATGACCTTTCTTAGATTTCCTATACAGCCTTCGCAGCAGTGGGTAGGCAGTTGATTTTTCTGCCAGGGTATATAGTCTGGTTTAATAAAATTTTGTGTTTCGTAAAAACATATTTTAATACGGGTTTTTCATCATAATTTTTTTCAGAATTTTAGTGTCTCTCTCTCTGTCTCTCGTAGATTTTCTATACAGATTTGGCAGCTGAAGTGGTTAGATAGTTGATTTTTCTGCCAGGACAAATAGTCAGATTTTTATAAATTTTTAGCAAAAATGTAGCGTTTACCTAAAGCCATCAATCCATCCATACAAATCTACAATGCAATTAAAATCGTTATCTCTTTGTGAATTTCATACAAAAATGGACATGTTGCAATTGGGTTAACACAAAAATTAATTACAGGTTGAACACGAAACGAATAAAAAAATTAAAGATCTCGTTGACCCGGATTCCTTCGATGCCTCGAATACTCGTGCTGTTCTCGTCAACTCTGCCTACTTTTCGGTAATATACAAAAAAGACAATCAGAAACTTATAAATATTATATGATGTAGAAACGATATACATGTGTGAAAATAACTCAAGAAGCCGCAGCGCTAGCCAGATCCATGCAACTTCCTCACAATCGAGTTGCCCGCGATATTTCAGCACACATCTCACGACAGGACTCTTTGTATTGAAGAAGTCGCATGGGTCCGCCAAGCACCCGCGAATATGCATATTTACAGTGTACTGTAAATACATAATTATGTAGGAATAAAGAAATTAAACACACAACACAGGAAGGTTTCTAAAACGACTAGGCCTGGATGGAGACCTTTCGTCTCCATGGAGTGAACTGAAAATGTTCATCGTCATTTTTCATCACAGTTTTATTAGACCATACACAGTCGTTTCCCGCCGTCTGTACGCTTCGAGACTTCGATGACTTCTTTATGACAAATCCAATATGTATTTGACATACGAGATTAACACTAAATCTCAACTGTGGCCCATGGATCTTACAAAATACGCTTTCTTTTAAAGCGATTCTCGTGCGCGTTCACACGTAAAATATAATATCTTTATTTCTTTTCACATTTAATTATGTATAACGTTTATCAAAACTAAAACATAACAATGAAATATACAGTATTTAGAATTTTCTTAATCGACAAAGTAATCATAAAAACTAATAAAAAGTAACATTATTTTGTCGTACGCTTTCTTGATTTTTATGGCAAAAGACTACCTATTCGTCAGTTTCGTAGCTGTTTCTAATGTCAGGTGGAATTAAATTTTCATCGTCGGTGTTGCTTGAAATTTTTGTTAGTAAAGTTTTATCCAACAAAATATTACTCAAACTCGTATGTATGAAATAGCGCCAAAATGGAAAAAGTCTGTTATTGGCCTATTGGCTCGGAACTAGCGCGTTGCGCGCGCAACGTGCTCAACACAGATTATGTATACTTAAATCGAATTGAAACCTCCTTGGTCGGAACACATTGTACTTTAATAATTAAAAAAAAAAGGGTGCGTGTACTTATGTACGCGCGTAAGAAGTAATACTTCTTTGGCATTATTAAAAATAGTTTTTGATTGCATGCAAATAATTAATTACAATTAAATAATCAAAGACTGGAAAAGGAGTCATTATAGTCAATTAAGTTCAGTTTACATTTGAAAAATTAAATAAATTGTACGGTTCCTGGATCATCAGGGGTTCGAAATAATAGAATAATTTGAATTTACTCTATATTTATCACTCGCGTTATACAATAGAATATGAGCGAAATAATAACTATTATGTTAATTGCTATATAATAAGTGCAATCTAACAAGCAGAGAGAGTGCCTACGTCTGGCTATGCTCCCGGGGTGAAACTCCTATGACTTAGTTAATTACGAATGACTGCTGTAACAGTCGAAGAGAGTGCCTGCGTCGGGCTATACTCCCGGGGTGAAACTCCCATGATACAGTTAATTGTAATGATACGAATGACTGCTGTAACAGTCGAAGAGAGTGCCTGCGTCGGGCTATACTCTCGGGGCGTGACTCAATTTTTCTTTTATTGAACGGTACTTTTCCTCTGTTCTTTCAAACTCCATTTCCTGAAAGTATTTATGCTCTGGGCTAAGCTCTATTAACATGCGGTCATGGTTGGATTGAAATTTTTCCCACAAATCTTCCAAACGAACCAGCCGACTCTCAAAATAGTCGGGCTTTCTTTTTCTATCTGCTCCGTCCTTATTGTAGTTATTAATTAATTTTTGAATATCCCCCCATACTGTAAGTTGTTCTTGGTATAACTTATTCATAATGATTTATTAATATAATGCCCCAATTAACAATGGTGTGTAAAAGTGCTGTATAACTTGCCCTTTTTTGAAAGGGATTACCTAGTTATTATGCTGAAAAAACGTCCTTTGCCTTCTTCTAGGTTGGAAGGACGCTGATATATTTTTTGACCGCTATGGGTCCTTGAAAATATTGGGAGCGAACTCACTGTCGCTTGCCTCCCTATTTGACCGCTATGGGTTCTTGAAAATGTTGGGAGCGGACTCACTGTCGCTTTTCTCCCTATCTGACCGCTATGGGTTCTTGAAAATGTTGGGAGCGGACTCACTGTCGCATTTCTCCCTATCTGACCGCTATGGGTTCTTGAAAATATTGGGAGCGGACTCACTGTCGCTTGCCTCCCTATCTGACCGCTATGGGTCCTTGAGAATGCTGGGAGTGGACTTCCTGTCGCCTGCCTCCGTATTTGACCGCTATGGGTCCTTAAAAATGCTGGGAGTGGACTTCCTTTCGCCTGCCTCCCTATCTGACCGCTATGGGTCCTTAAAAATGCTGGGAGTGGACTTCCTGTCGCCTGCCTCCCTATTTGACCGCTATGGGTCCTTAAAAATGCTGGGAGCGGACTTCCTGTCGCTTACCTCCCTTTTCGACCGCTATGGATCCTCCTTCTCCTTGCTCTCCTCTTTTCTATTGATGCGGATGATATTTTCTTACTTGCTTGACGACCCAACAAACCAGCAGTGGGATGTTTTTCCACGGCGCCGATCTTCAGGATGACGGAGAAAAACGCGAACGCGATCAACTGTACGCGAAAGACCCGCTATTCCCGGATAGCTCGAAGGACCAAAATGTACGGTTCCTGGATCATCAGGGGTTCGAAATAATAGAATAATTTTAACTTACTCTATATTTATCACTCGCGTTATACAAAAGAATATGAGCGAAATAATAACTATTATGTTAATTGCTATATAATAAGTGCAATCTAACGAACAGAGAGAGTGCCTACGTCTGGCTATGCTCCCGGGGTGAAACTCCCATGATACAGTTAATTGTAATGATACGAATGACTGCTGTAACAGTCGAAGAGAGTGCCTGCGTCGGGCTATACTCTCGGGGCGTGACTCCGACGATTTAGGAAATCGTCATGCTTATAAGTGATCAAACTGTACAGCCAGGGCACGTACAAACATAGGAAATTGTTATGCTTGTAAATGATTGGAATGTACGAGCCTTGGCACGTACGTAGGGAATAATCACGATTATAAAACTAAGGAAGCCTGAGTGGGCAAAATGTACAGCCTTGGCTCGTACATAAATAATTATTTATTATTATTCTCTTACATTAAGTGTAACATAAATTCTATTTAGTTAAAAGTATATATAATTATATATTTAGAACATCTCTACCAAACACTAAGAAGTATGTTGTAGCTTTGGCAGTATTGCACAATATAAAATTAATAAATTTCTTTGAAAAATTAATCAAAACTCCTTTATTTGTTTAAAAGGTAAATGACAAATGTCATTATGGTCATTCAAAATTCTTGGCATACGAACTTCACGCATATTCTATTTCTTTTTACTTGTAGATTGACTTATTCCTATCTCGCTCGCGCACGCTATAATCACACTCCCAATTTTGTGTCACAGGTGCGCGCGCATCGTAAAATTTCACTCTCATAAATTTTTCATAACGCGCCTAAAGAAGTACAACTTCAAAAATATTTTTAAGCATTTGTTAGGAGAATAATGCTTCAAAAACTACACTCATGTTTTAATACCCTCTATTATATAACAGCTGCATAAACTACTATTTGATTATTTATTTAATGTTCTATAGGGTCCCTGGGTGTTTCCGTTCAACCGTAACGACACATACGACGAGGTATTCCATATTACAAAAGAGAAATCAGTAAGAATTCCGATGATGCACCAAACATCCTATTTCCTTTACGCGGAGGTTCCAGAATTAGACGCTAAGGTAAGGTTTAAAGTATAGAGTTTTATAACTCTTGTAGTTTGCAGATACCGTAAAACCTCTTGGTTTAAATAACCAAGTGCAATAATAGGGATAGCGGGGAAGGATTGGAAAATAATGGCGAGGATGAGAGACAAGTGGAAGTATTTGCAGGAGAGTGGAGACCTTCACTCCATAGGAGGTCGTGTTTTACCAATTTTAAACATAACGACATGGGCTTAATATAATCCTGATTATTAAGTACCCGAATACAAGCTGTTTTTATTTTATTTATTTTATTCACATGTTCGAACACCAAACTTCATGAAACTTTTGTGTACTTAACAGGTAATTAACATATTTTACAGATCCTCCAATTGTTATATAAAGGTGAAGATTCATCCATGATACTGGTGCTCCCCAATGAAATCGATGGAATAACCCAGCTAGAGGAGAAATTACGAGACCGATTAGTACTCGACAGAGCCATTTGTACCATGTACTTAACTAAAGTCGAAGTCACTATTCCTAAGTTCAAAATTGAAACTACAACAGACCTGAAACATGTTTTATCAAAGGTAACTTATTATTTTCTGATACTTTTTAAAACTTGTGTTTTCTATAACTTTTTTAGATAATACTTTGAACTAACTCCTGATTTTAAATCTTCATTTATGTTGGTGAAAATAATAATAACAAAGCCCATTTATTATCTTGACATAATATATACAGTTTAGATTTGTTATATACATTTTTTTCTTGTTATTCTTATATCCTAACTTGCTTTTGTGCCATTGATCGGAACCCCTTCACGGGTAAAGGCCTCCTCCAGCTTTTTCTAAATATCTTTGTCCATTGCTTCCTTTCTCCATTCGCTTCCTAATAAAGCTTCTATATCTTCTATCCACCTTCTTTTTGGGTGCTCTTCTCCTTCTTTCCCTTAGTCCTTTCGATATGGAGAACATTACTCACATAACCTTTGTTTTAAATTATTACTACATTAAATAATCTTATTCTGCTTACATTTTAATGGGCACTTAGAAGAATCCAATTTAGAATTGAATATTTCTCCAGATGAACGTTACGAAACTATTTGACAAAGAAGAAGCCAGTATATGTCAATTGACAAGGGAATACGGTGACTTATTTATAAATGTAGCCATACAGAAGACTTTCATTGAAATCTTTGAGGAAGGCTCAAATGGTGTAGCAGACAACGGTACGTCACGATATAATTCATTATGACAATTAAATATATTTCTAACTCAATTTTGACTTAAATCGGTAAATGAGTATGCTCACTGAGAACAAAGGATTGTAAGGAACAAAAACAAGTGCGACAAAAGACTGTGACTGATTAGTTAAAATAGAGCCTGTATGGCAGGGGTCCGACGGTCAGTAAATATCGTGATCCAATATCACAATACCTGTCTCAATATATATTGAATCAACTCGTGGTACGATACTTTCAATAGATATTGACTTCAATATCGTCAGTAGTCAGAAATCATTTTTCGGAGTAGACTTTTTTTTATAGAACAGGGGGCAAACGGGCAGGAGACTCACCTGATGTTAAGTGACACCGCCGCCCATGGACACTCAAGGGCTCGCGAGTGCGTTGCCAGCCGTTTTTAAGAATTGTTACGCTCTTTTTTCTTGGACCCTAAGTCGAATTGGTTCGGAAATACTTCAGTGGGCAGCTGGTTCTACATAGTGGTGGAGCGCGGTAAAAACTGCCTTAAAAATGCTTAGTTGTGGAACGGCAGACGTCGAGGTGATACCTCCAGCTATTAATCCGAACAACTCCTCCTCCTCCGAACAACTACTCAGCTCCAGGTATTAATCCGAACAACTCCTCTGAACACTATCCTATCACTAGGTAAGTTCATTAAAACAATAAATTTTCGTAAGGGGGCGTCCATAAATTACGTGAGGTGTTTTTGTACCTCCCTCCCCCCCTGGTGAGATGTCGTGAGATTTTATTCAACCCCCTCCCCCATCCCCCAATCTCACGTGAGATTTTTCAAAATATCGGTTTCTTACGTAAACGCGTAAGAAGCTATCTTTTTGAGCTCGGACTTCGGAGGACTCAAAATAACACAGAATTCGTACTATTGAGCTCGAAGAGCTCAAAAACAAAATAAGTGAAATGTTGAGGGTTGGAGTTAGCGGGAAGTTGCAGAGATGGCCTTTAGGGTCAACCGTTTTCCTAAATTTTTTTTTTCAATCAGAAAAAAAATTGCGTGATATTTGCCGAGACACCCCCTCTCTCCGACGTAAGATTAAATGAGATTTGACTCGACCCCCTCCCCCCCCCTTAAACACCTCACGTAATTTATGGACGCCCCCTAATCAGTTATGTACGTTTTTAATAAGCATAAACTAAAATACTTTACGTAGGTTTATTTTGTAAAAACAGTGATCTGACATCTTACTCTGACGTCCAAATCTCAAAATCAAAAGAAAACTAAATATTTATTAGTTTTCAAGGATCACGATATATATTGACTACTTCTAGTGACTATCTAGTCTAGTGTAGTCGAACTCTTAAGTTTATGTACCGCGTGATCCCAAGATTGCAACAGCGCTACGGAAATTGAAAAAACTAGATCGAAGGTGTAAACAAAATCGTCGAGATATCGATGTCGCTGATAATATACTTTGGACTCTCTATGCGAAAGTGTCTTAATAACATTAATAGGTTTTTCAACAACTAAGCGTTTCACTGAAGTATTTCCGAACGAATTAAGCGAGACTTGAAGCGAGAGAGGACCGTAGCAAGTGGTTATCCGATCAGCCTACCCCTTCGAGAAAAAGCCGTGAATATAAAATGTATAGGACTAGTGGATTTTTTTAAATTTAAATCAAAACTATATTTGGCATGAATGCGAAACATGTTTATGTTAAATATTCATTAAAAGACTAAAAGCCAAAAGACAAAAAATGTTTGCCAAATACCAACCCTACATTTAAAACCACATAAGTCGTCATATAAAATAATTTTATAAAGAAAATGTATACGATTAAATAAAAAAAAATACTATATTTAAATTATATATTGCGACGGAGTTTACTCTTTGCACTGTAATGAAACAAAATCAGAAAATGTCTGTCTTACTATAGATCATCTATTTATAAAATAAATAATAGTTTAAAAAAAACTAAAAAACACGCTTTTAAAGCACATCAAACTAAAAAGTGAAAAATAATTCCTAATTTAGGCTGAAAATGGTAATGAACAAAAAATACTGGTATTATTGTGAAAAAGCGTGGGGCGCTCTGTATCGAGCAACCATTTTCAGCCTAAATTAGGAATTATTTTTCACTTTTTAGTTTGATGTGCTTTAAAAGCGTGTTTTTTAGTTTTTTAAATTTTGTTTTCGGATTATTGCATTGTCATCGATCTTTGACAGGTGCGCAAAATTTGAATAAAATCTGTCCGTTTAAAGCGGGTCAAAATCGAGTCCGAAGGAGTCGGTTACATACATACATACATACAGGTGAAGCTAATATAAAGCGTGTAAAAATATGAGTATGATGAAATATAGTATACATGTTTTTTTAATTTAAATTATTATAATGAAGTTGTATGTAACTGGGTAGTCACCGGCTCTTGAAATACAGTTCTCACTACATTAGGAGCCTGGGTTACACGTTTCTTATATAACCTTAAAGGCCGGCAACGCACTTGCGAGCCCACTGGCAACGTTCTATGGGGGCTGTATCACTTAACATCAACTGCTCGTTTGCCCCCCTTTTGCACAAAAAAAAATTATGACTTACATACTTTTTATGACAGTAAATATGTTTAAGTGGATGTCACTGGCCTTGACTTATATATTACACAACATTCTTTCAATAACTGTTCGATAATTTTCTGTAAATACTTTATTATAATTCGAATGTTTTTTTCAGATTTCGATACTAAACTCCCAGCATACGGTTCCTCCTTATCGTCTAATATATTCTTTGCTGATAGACCATTTTACTTTGAAATAAGGCTTAGCGATTTAACCATTTTTAACGGCGTTAAAGCTGAATAATATTGAACTTGACTTGTATTTAACCATTTTTAACGGCGTTAACGCCTTTAGTACACCTACGCGTTCGTCTGCGGCTGCGAATCTTTGCGAAATAATTGCGGTAGCGAAATATCTGCGGAACGTTAGTACACTGCAGGTTTTTCACAAGGATATGTCATTGTAGCTTTCGTGGGCTGTAGGTGCAGACGTCGTTTCAGAATGTCATCTGAGTCGTCCCAGTCGTCGCTTTCAGATTCTGAAGAGGATTTTGTAATCAACATGCCCAACTAAATATAATTCGGGATAATTTCGAATCAAATTCAATAATAATTCAATATTTTCGGCTTCCATTGTGCGAAATTCTGTCCTCACTGACAGAACGCGTGGTGACGCCTTGCGATGCGAAACTTCACTAGCGAAACGTCTGCGTCTGTGTAACAGCCATTTCGCAGTTACTTGCGAAACAATACCGACAAGGACGCAACTATTTCATATAGCTATATATTAGAGCGAGACAAAACATGCGAAACGTTGTCATACAACTTACAGTTTTTTCGTCGTTTCGCTGCCGCATGCGATTGCGTAGGTGTACTAAAGGCGTAAAGCTGAATAATATTGAACTTGACTTGTATTTAACCATTTTTTACGGCGTTAAAGCTGAATAATATTGAACTTGACTTGTATTTAACCATTTTTAACGGCGTTAAAGCTGAATAATATTGAACTTGACTTGTATTTAATCGTTTTATACGGTGTTAAAGCTAATTAAAATTACTTTCCTGAGAGGAAGCTGACATTTATTTAATAAAGTGTTATGTATTTGAATTTGTTGTTTTAAACGTGAAATGAATACTTATATATTTATAGATAAGTCTTACCGCTTTGTTAGATTTCTGTATTTCAGAAACGTGTTTGATTTTGACGTAAAATGCGATTTCTTCGATACAAAGGGTCCCTTCGTGAGTTGTGTGCTGCGATATTAGGGGGCCATTGTGAGGAAGTTGCATGGATCTGGTTAGCGCTGATATTATAAGGTGGATAAAGAAAAGTAAGTAAAAGTGGCAAAAAGCTTCTCCTCATCAGATAGGTTACCGACCTGCCTGTATGGTGACGTCAAACATCTGAACTCCTTCCTGATTCATCATTTTATGGGTACAAAAGTATTCTTTTTAAATCTCCCATTTAAAAGAATTTCAGTAAAGAAATTTTATTAATAATATTTATTTACAAGTTGTTCTTCAAACAAATAAAAAACTTAAAGACCTCGTTGATCTCCATTCATTAGATGCCGCTACTCGAGCAGTTCTGGTGAACGCTATATACTTTAAGGTAATAAAGTATATAGTGTTCTACTATATCATGTGTAATAATAAATCAAATATATTAAATTCTCGTGTTGCGGTGTTTGTAGTTAAACTCCTCCGAAACGGCTTGACTGATTCTCATGAAATTTTGTGTGCATATTGGGTATGTCTGAGAATCGGACAACATCTATTTTTCATCTCCCTAAATATTAAGGGTAGTCCACCCCTAAATTATTATTTTTTTACTTTTAGATACAATTTAAAAAAAAGTATATTTTTTATGTTACAGCATTAAAAAATACAAAAAACCCCTAATTTTCACCCTTCTACGATCAACCCCTATTTTTTATTATAAATGATATATATGGCAAAACGACGTTTGCCAGGTCAGCTAGTATACATATAAAAAAGTAAGCTTTGGACACCATGGTCTCCATTGCCAAAAGAGTACAGGTCGTTTTTCTCACCACGCCGCGCTCAACGCCATTATACGCCGCTCTCGTGTTTGACATACGGAAGGAACACTTAGCGCTGATTCTGTATTATCAATTCTGTACAGGGTTTACACAGGGAATACGTAAATCTATCATCTCAAATATTAAAAATTAATTTATCTTACTTAATTAAATTCTCTTGAGCTTGTTTATAATATATTTTATTTTCAATTATAAAGGTGCACTGCCACACTGGGCAGTTTATTATTACTTTGTAGGTAGGTAGGTAAAAAAATTGTAAATAGTGTATACTTGATTGTAATCAATAAAATTAACATACATTTACAAATGTTCCTCTATAGCCTATATATAAAGCTGGAACTTTTGTTTTACTGTAAAACTCTGAATGTTTGGTCAACCTTGATAGAATAACGGAAACAATAACTTAGAGGTAGTAATAATGCGGAAATGGAGAGACTAGCGGAGCGGACGTAGCAAGCGGTCGCAATTGCTTGCAGTGACCCGAGCTCGTACAAATTTACTGAGAGAAGCGTCATTTACGCGTGTCTTGCGCACCCTGGATATTATTGCATGTGAGACATGTATTTAGTTTCACGCTAGCTGAATTCACAAGAATTGCATTATTTAAAACTAGTTATAAAAAGGTTTATTTTTTTTGGTTTTATTTATATTATGTTTTAGTTTCATTTTTATATTAATAAGTTATCCATCGTATTAGTAGTAAGTAACTGTCAAAATAGGAAATAAATAAATATAAGAAGGACTAATACTAGGACGAACCTAGATAATAATAAATATAAAACACAATTTAAAAAATTAATAGAATCGTTCGCGCTCAGATTTTTCACATTTCATTAGTACGTTTTAATTGTGTAATATATGTGTGCTGTTGTAATTGGCCACAGCTCAGCATTATGCTGAGAAGCAGACTGTTCCACAGCGCTGGTCTTTCTGCCAGAGACCACAGCAGGTAGATATGCATTGCGCATATCCTTCCGCGGCGCAACTGCATAGTGCGAGAGGGTTATGTAGGACTAGCTACTGTGAATACCCACTAAAACCCCAAGGCACTACCAACAATCGCCTTAGACGGGATGCGGTAACAGCAGAGCCTTATCCGCTTCCCAACATGCGATGCGGCGGGTGCGTCCACCTCCCCACGCCCATTGTTAGTTTGTGAAGGTGCACAGCACAGACACAGCAAGTATCCTTCGCAGACTGGACCATTCGCATTAGTAATAGCTAGGGCAGATCGGGTCCAGTACTTGCAGGGATGGATCACCAACCCTTCCATGGACCTTCCTCGCTTGGGCACTTTTTAAGTGGCAAAAATTTTAAGCGCGTTGCGCCGGGGCTTCTTTGCCTTGACCTGACTTAATGTCCTACACCCCATAGATAGGGCAGAGGTCTTCCACAACGAGTCTCCATTTTTATTTCTTTGATGGTATAAAGAAGGAATTAATTAAATAATTTTTCTTACAAAAATAGTCGTTTGAGATTAAGTGATAGGCTATTGGAGATCATACCTATCCAGGCAGTGTCTAAAGGCAAGCAGTTCCACGGTCAAACCATCCAAATCGTGTAGTGCGGCACTTGGGAATGTCACAGGTGAAACTCCAGCGTAAACGTTATCAAGTGTAGTTCCAAGGAGCATTCTCCAGGGTGCAAACCAAAGAAGACTAAAGACCGTGATAGTTGTAATAGTCTGTACTTCTCGAATCGAGCTGCTCCGCCAACGTTGTAATTAAACCAACAGTAAAACCATTTTAAACGTCTATATAGGTACATAGTTAAAAAAAACTTAAATTTCAGACTTAACGATATTAAAATAGTAATTACTTCTTTAAACTTAAAGTTACGTTGAAGTTTTATTATTATTAAGCCTTTATTGCTGACACCCAGTATAATATAATATATATATATATATATATATATATATATATATATATATATAAACACTTGTTTAAGTTACATAACCTAACTTAATTGCTGATGTATTCAGCGTGTCCTGTGACACATATACCTCTTCCAGCTGCTTCCATTATTTTCTAATGTTAGCTCGTCTTGTCCAAGTTGTGCCTCCTATTTTTATATCGCCTGCCCATCTCAATCTCTGTCTCCCTCTCTTTCTTTTTCTATCTCGTGGTTGCCATTCTGTATTAATGTCTGCCATTTCAACCTGCTGTCTCTCGTCATGTGTCCGGTCCAGCGCCTTTTCAATTGCCTTATTTTATTTTAATAACTTTGGTCGTTAATCGTACCTGTTCTGTTCTAAATTTCAGACGATATCCAAATAATAATAACTTCTTCAAACTTAAAGTCACCTTGAAGTTTTGCGCTTGACTTAAATCATATTGTATTTGCACTGCGCGTTTGTTTTTAATAATTTGAAATACACAAGAGCAACAAAAAAGAAAGAGCAAGAGATCATACTAGAGAAGTTATACAAACAGCCAATTGCGATAACTGAAGCAATGTACAAGGACGGTAATTACCGTGTGTGACAATGATAAATCCAAAGTCGAATTTAAACAATTAAAGTCGAATTTTAGTCGCACTTATAAGACACTTCTACTTATTCAACAAAAGTCCCACGAAATTTAGTTTAATATATCTACTTATTTACAATTATTCTTATTTTTAACTTTTAATTTTATTTTATTTATTATACACCGTTACAGACGATTTACTCACACTTCTAACTTTAATATTATTATTAATATTTTTCTACTTGGTATTATTATTATTTATTTTATTTTATTAGAGGCGCAAACTAGCTGCTGTGGTCTCTGGCAGAATGACCAACGCTGTGGAACTTTTTGCTCCTCAGCATAATGCTGAGCCAGGGCCAATTACAACCACAGTACACACACATTTCACACTGGAAGCGAACCGAATGGCAAAAGAAATTTTTTTAATATTAATTTTTATTGTTTTTGATGTCTTATTTTATTTTATTTTTTCTTTAAGTGTTGTTATTTTGTGTGTTTAAGTGTGTGTGTGTTTTCGTTTGTAATAAATGTTATGTCTATGTCTATGTCTAAAACCTTAATCTTACTAAAGGAAGTAAGGAAGTCCAGGGTGATGACGAAGATGATTAATTAGATAACTTAGAAACTAAATCATTTTATTTTTTAATTTTATCTTGGGAAAATTATAATAAATAGTTTATAAATTAAATAATATAAATCAGTCTAAATGAAGATGTAATGATAATTAGATTAGTTATATATTCAGATAAATAAAACATTATAATAGTTTATTGTTAATCTCTTTTTAGAATAGTTGATTGTAAAGCATTAAGCATTTAATTGTTTGTTAAAAAAGTAGATAAGATGATAATTGAAAACTAAATGTGTTCAATTCAGTTAAAAATGTTTATTTATTAATAAAAATCATGCTGATTATTATTTTAATTCACAAAAATGTCCTTATTTACATTCCCCTAAAGCAGTTGTACTCTAATAAAAAATAACCACGTATAAAGAGATATGTCTAAAGAAGTATATAATTTACTTTAAAGGGTAAAAATCTTAGAATAATCAAACTCATTAATTGTAAATTTACATTTACTACCAGTTCGCAAGTCAAGGGCGTAGAGCGGGTAAGAAGAACTGGCAAGAAACTTTCCGCCACTCTTTTTAATCGCCAAGTATTGTCATACAAATTGTTTGAACTGGAGCAAATCAATTCCAAGGATTAGGATCATTTAAGTATTCCTCAATTTTATAAAAAGCTTTATTGATTAATTTCCGTTTAACGAGGGCTTTGAATTTATTTAGTGATAATACTCTATTTAAATTCAAGTCGTACCTTTCATTATTATAACATAAGAACACGTAAAATGAATTAAAAGACAAACTAGTTGATGTTATTGATTTGATATCACCTACGTATAAACGGTTAACTTAGACTTGACCGACGGGCTTATATAAACTTTATAATGTAGAAACAGTCATCTATCGAGTTTTTCATGAAAACGTGTATAAACACACAAATGGTTAATAGAATCATAAACTTCAAATATCTTATAAATCCTTTCAAAAAAAACTAATATCAAAAAGTGAATAGATAAATTTCTAGAGAGGTTCAAACATTCATTACGCTTTCCTGAAAACCTCTATTGACATGTCGCTTTGTACGTAGGCCATGCATATTTATATAGAATAACACAATCAATAATTATGGAAACAATAGCAGTCTTATCAGAACGTGATAAATGCACATAAAAAAATTCAAGATTGTATTAAATAAACGACCGAATAATTAACTACAAAATACACTTTACGGTGTCATAATGCGTTTAATAATGATAATTTTCTTATAATTTCAATTTTAATACATAGTTTATCTTTAGTGAATTGAGAAAGTTTTAATACAATTATATTAATACATATATGTATTCAGAAAAATTAGCTGTTTTGAATTATTTCACTGAGAAGTCAGGCTGTGTGTTCCTATGTATTAATTCAGCTGATACTTCTCAACACATTCTTTAATCAATGGTTACTTAAGATACTTTGAATAGGTTTCATGAAATCATCACAGTGGTTATATATCTAAAGGCGTTGACTTTCGTTCAATATTAAATTACAATAAGATTCTTTTGACTTCGACTGACAGTTTTGCAAGGTCCTCTTCCTGATTTACCCTAAACCATCTTAACAACTTCCCTGTCCGATGAGTCATATATGTGTCACAGGAACGTTTTGGGATAAGTTCATGAGTCACAGGTGACTTATTTCTCTATACAGATTAATGTAATGTAATAAAATATATTTTTTTTTGTAAGTAACGTGACTTGATACTTTTTTGAATCACACCTAGACGTATGGCAATAAACCTAAAATTTTCAATAAAAAAAATAAAAAATCGCGATTTTTTTTAATTTTCAAATAATCCCTACTAAAACCATGCAATAAATAAAACTCAAATAAGTACTAAAGGCAAGGCTTTATTCAAATAAAAGTTTTTTAAAATAAACTGTGTAATGTAACTTATTCCCACTAATCGATACTTAGAAGATTAAGAAAAAATAACAAAATCAAGCATGTTTCTCATTATAACATTCTAAGCACAAAGATTTTTTACATTTTTCACTCAGTATGTAATTGCTTCGCTTGACGAGTCACTAATCCCTCATTTTTAAATTTTACATAACACCCTTGAAAACATTGAAAACATTTCGAGGAAATTCTTGCTGAGAATATCCAGAATTGCTTGAAGAAGCAATTGAAGTTCCTGAAGAGCTACAGGAGATCGAATATGTTTGAGGGAGATTGAGAGGTCTCTGGCTAATGGTGCAGGTCCAAGAAAATGTCGGACCAGATGTTCTTGGACTTGTGCAACTGTCAACTTGGTCAGCTTGTGCGCTCAATCATAGCTTTTTTGCTCAGTTAGTCCACAACGAAAGTCATAATAAATCATTGACCGAAACTGTCCTCGCGTTGGGTTCATTTTCACGTGTAACAAGGAGTTTTATATTTGCCGCCACACTTCACAAAAACAAATGACAAATGAATGCAATATACTACATTAGGTTAGCAAAGAGTTCAAAAATTTAAATTTTAAAAAGTTTTCATTAGCAATGTTTCCAACTGGCCAGTTCTAAACATTTTCAGTCTTACCCACTTACTAAAGAAATAGCCAAAGATGGAATACATGGAAAATACAAAAAGGTTGAACTTTGCAACCTTGAAATCGTGTGATGTAAAATCCTAATATTACAATCAGGTTCGCTGTTACAGAGTACTAATTATGTTGCTGCTATCAGAGATTCACGCCTATTATTTGCATTATACCCAATTATACAAATAATAAGCATGAAATTTTTGTTATTTTATGCTATATAAAAATATACTTAGATTTTTTTTTTAAATTTAATAACTTTTATAAATATTCTTCAGCACCAAAATATGAAGATCCAATTCTATTGTATATGCTAAACACAATGATAACATTATCATTTTTGATGAACATTGTCCATTTTCACCTCTAGACCGCCGGATAAAGCCGGCCTTATTGATTGTAACGGAGATCAAGACTCTTCCCTAGTCTGTTGAACATTTGTACTATCCAGGCTATTGTTTTGAGCATAATTTTTAAACTACAAGCCGGTGTATGCGTTTACATTCGTGAGGATATAAATTTCCGTCACCTCTTACTTTGGGAAGAATTCGATCTTTCTATCTTGTGGGTACGGTGGCCTTTACAGGTCACACAGCGGCAACACCGAAGTTGATCGATTTATAGAACATGTTCAAACTGCACTTGATTCCCTTCTGTCTCTTTCGCCTGCTGAAGTCGTTATACTGGGTGATTTCAATGTAAATGTAATGAAATCCCTTCATTCTGAGTGGTTGAATTCTCGTACGACCGACTATTCGGGAAGAGGCTTCCATAATTTCGTCTACGCGAATACCAGACCGAGCTGACCATCAGCCTTCGCTATTAGATCTTATGCTGACTTCTCATCCAGGCTTCTATGAGGTAACTGTGGATGCCCCACTGGGGTCCTCCGACCACTGCTTGGTGCCTACCGTTATGGCAATTAAAAAATGCCGTCGTGTCTGGCATTACAAATCGGCCAATTGGGATGACATGCGTTATTTCTTTGCAGCATACCCATGGTCACAAGTCTGCTTCAAGGGTCTTGACGCCAGCGCTGAGTCTGTCGCGGATGTGGTGCTACAAGCAATGGAACTCTATATCCCATACTCTGTGGTTCCGATTAGTGGTAAATCGCGGCCATGGTTCGGTAATTCTTGCAAAGAGGCTTCCCGTCTTAAGCAAGAGCTCTATAAAAACTGGTCTCACACAGTGGCTATAAAGGATCTGTCCATAAAAAGAAATTTAACGCGGCTACCATTGCCGTGACTGCTCATGAGCTGCACATTCGCGGCATATTCGCGAGATGTGGACGCACCCTATGAATTACTATCACGCATTGAGATCTATTTAAAGAGAGTAAACCTTTGTAAAACAGGTTAGAGTGTGGCCGGCAAGAGGACGGATCGACTGGCATTATGAAGCTCGCTTTATTTTATTGTAAGTTATTTTTTCTATTTAAATACTAATTACATATATTTAGTATTTTTGGTTCAATTAACAATTAATGGTTTTGTATTAAGTTTATTTATTTTTGTATTGAAGTGAAGCTTTTTTTATCGGCGTTGGAAAAAAAAATTACCGGCACATTTTTCGGTTACGCGTCACAGTTTTCCGTTACGCGTTATCTTTTTCTTGTCCCTACCATGGTTGATTCGAAGAGATTCAAAGGCATTCAAAATGAAATAATTTTATTATTTGTATCCGTGTCTATGATAATAAAGCTAAAAATTTGTTAAATTTCATCTAATTTAACTTTATTAACCAATTTCTGTAAAGTTGCATATGGTAGATCATTTTTTGAAAAATAAGTTCATCATAAAGAAGTTTCACTTCTTACGTGTGTACACTAGTATACGCACACTTTTTTTTATTTTAGATTAAGTTTCTTTAATTTTATTAGATTTGTTTATGCACTTCTTGCACTTTATCCACTATATTTTCTTTTTTTAGTTTTTTTTATATTTCTTACACTTGAAGGTAGAGCAGCAGGTAGGTTTCCCAGACTCCAAAGATCAGTTATATGACTGCTGGAAGAACAATGTCAAGTGTTATATGTTCAATACCCTGAATTAATAGCCATTGAAGCGACAATTATCAAACCTTTTTTTTAAACCGTTTTTTTTAACTCTTTAGTTTCTTAGGAAGTACTGTAGTTTAGCCCTTCCGGCCCCAACGTTAGACCCCATAGTGTTTTTTTGATGTTTTCTGTACTTCTAGTTTATTTATAATATATTAAGCAATAATAATAAAAACAAAAAAAATCTGTCACACTATTTTAACTAAACCATAATAATCTTGCTTCAAATGTACGTCTAATTAACGCTCCTTTTTAATATTTAATTTCTAACAAAGCTTTTAACTTTGATTTACCAGTTGACCTGTGTTATCCAAAATTGAAATGAACTAAATATTGAGTGTTAAAAATTCGCTAATATTTTTCAGTGTTTTCTGTGGCCGCCGTCACGATCGCCGTGGATGTGTCGAAAGACCTCAAAAGCGGTAATGATGCGTTTACATCGAGAATGTTTTATGTGAGTATTTTATATATCTATATAATCTATTACAAAAAGAAATTATGTATTTTCATAATTATTCATTTATTTATTAAAGTAGGTACGCCACATCATATTATATCAACAGTATATATTATGTTACAAGAAAATGAAAGAGATGTGTTTAAATGTAAATCTGAATTAAATGTGAATGTGAATTAAAAGTAGGCTATTATTATTATTCCGGTAATGAATAAACTTTCAAACTACTGAACTTTGAGAAAATATTATAAAAAAGAGTGCGTGTACTTATGTACGCGCGTAAGAAGTTATACTTCTTTGGCATTATTAAAAATAGTTTTTGATGGCATGGAAATAATTAATTACAATTAAATAATCAAAGACTGGAAAAGGGGTCTTTATAGTCAATAAAGTTCAGTTTACATTTGAAAAATTAAATTAATAAATATTTATTATTATTCTCTTACATTAAGTGTAACATAAATTTAATTATTATTCGAATGTTGTTTTTAAATGATGTCCAATGCCGTATAGTATCTTCCGTGGGCAACTTCATACTGATAATTTTGTGTCACGGTGCGCGCACATCGTAAAATTTCACTCTCATCAATGTTTCATAACGCGCCTAAAGAAGTATAACCTCAAAAATAAATGTCACAAATGAGTAAAATGCATAACTCCGATAACAGTTATGGGTTTTGAAATGTCTACGTCTGTGTAATTGATGATTATGCTTTTCTACTATAATATCTTGAATTCAACATTTAAATAAAGCTATTAATAGTTCGATCCTGACTCATCGGGGTGCTTTAAATAATAGAGGATTTTTTTACTTTATATCAACCACTTGCGACAACAATAGAATATAATATAAATAATGAAATGTTAATTGCTATGTAACGAATGAATGCAATGTAACAGTTGAAGAGAGTGCCTTCGTCTGTCTATACTCTCGGGGCGTAACTCCGACGATTTAGAAAATGGCCATGCTTATAAAGCTAAGCTAAGCCTGAGTGATCAAAATGTACAGCCTTGGCTCGTACAATAGGTCATCTTATACTCTAAATGATTCTTATAAAAGAGAATATAAGCAAAATGTCGAAATAATTATTAGCATTGATAATATATACCCCCACACACAGCTTTTTGGTAAAAAAAATTGGGAGAAGTTGTTGTAAACAGTTTAAAAAAAATCAAAATTGTAATTTAAAATAATTTTTTGAAGTGAAACTTCTTTATCGAGGTTGGAAAAAAATGTAGTGTAACATTTTTTCGTTACGCATCACATTTTTCGGTTACGCGCCATGTTGCTTTTTGAAGTCAAACTTCTTTATCGGCGTTGGAATGAAACTTCTTTATCGACGTATGGGAGAAATTTTGTAGCAAATCGTCACGTTTTTCAATGATAGTAATAATTCTATTACAATTATTGAAATTCTATAATAATCTTCGTAGTAATAAGGTAAAATGAAATATTTGTATTCATGTCTATAATAATAAAAGCCTTTTGTTAAACTTTATCTAATTTAACGAATTTCTGTAAAGTTGCATATAGTAGATAATTTTTCGAAAAATAAAATCATAAAGAAGTTTCACTTCTTACGTGTGTACACCTAGTACACGCACAATTTATTTTATTGAAGTTATACTTCTTTAGGTGCGTTATGAAAAATTGATGAGAGTGAAATTTTACGATGCGCGCGCACCGTGACACAAAATTAACAGAATGAAGTTGCCCACGGAAGATGCTACGGCATTGGACATAATTTTGACATTACTTAATTGTATTTAATTATTTGCATACAATCAAAAACTATTTTGACTAATGCCAAAGAAGTATAACTTCTTACGCGCGTACACAAGTACACGCACCCTTTTTTTTTATTTGTTATGGACACCCTGACACGGTTATCTCTCTTAAATCTTACACATTGTAATGCATTGTTATAATACATAAACATTAAACACATTTATTCATATAACTTATGCTAGATTTTGTTTTGATCGTACCTCATACTAGCTTCAATGTCTAAGATGTGTCGTGATGTATTTTTAGAATTCAATTAACTCCTATAACCGTGTCCTTGCAATGTTAACTAAACTAAACCTAGCCATACCAACGAATTAATTATATATTATCTTCTGCGAGGACGGTTTCAAACCCACGCTATGAAGTTGAACATCGTGAGGAAATCGGCATTTCTGAGATCCATTTAATATAGATATACAGCTAAATAAAAGGATAAATAAGACCTAAAAATCGGCGACTTTATTGAAATGCATGATTTTTAAAGAGGAAACAATCAATTGGATGTATTTTGTAATGTAATATATTTTTTAATTCAAAACTTGACCGAGATGTCCATGATTTGATTTACAGCGAAACAATTAGTATTACGCGTAGCAAGGCATTAAAAGCTTGTTATGTATTATTATATGATAATGGAAAGGTGTAGACCGCAGACGTACCGCAAATAGAAAACATGTCGTGCAATCTTAAAATTTAATGATATGTAGTAGTCAACTAGTGCATAGGCGTATATAGAGGAAGTTATGTGTTCCCCCAAGATTTTACCTGTCTATTCTAGACTAGACACAAAAGAAAAATAATACAGGCAATAACCTCCCCTTAGAAAATAACAGGCTGAACCGAGCTCGTCATTCAGTGTTTATAGGTCATAATTGAAGTAATAATACAAATCGAATATAAATATTTTAATGTAGCCTTATTTTTATTATTAAAAATAAATATGGTCTGTTGTTTCTATTTAAAGCTAGACAGCCAAATCAGCTGCCCACTGAAGTATTTCCAAACCAATTCGACTTAGGGTCCTTCAAGAAAAGAGCGTATCAATTTTTGAAAGGCCGGCAACGCACTTGCTTCTGGAAATGTGAGTGTCAATGGGCGGCGGCATCACTTAACATCAGGTGGGCCTCCTGCCCGTTTGCCTACTATTAAAAAAAAAACTTCTTGAACGACTGACCATAACTGTAAGCACTCGAAGCGTCGAGAAATGTAAATAATGAAATAACGATTGCTTTGCAGTTTATTAAAATACTAAATACGTTCTTTACAGGAAATGGTGAAGGATAATCCACAACAGAGTGTAGTGCTATCAGGATACTCTGTACTGACCCCATTGGCCCAGCTCGCCTTGGCCTCTGAGGGTGAATCGCACCACCAACTTTTGAAGGCCATTGGCATGCCCAACGATAATGCGGTAAGTGAAGGCTATTCGAGGGATTCAAGTTTCTTTTAATTATAATTTTATTTTTTTATTTATATAAGTTAAATATGTTATATTGAGTCCACTTTTAAAGTATATTTATTAAAGTACATCACTATATACTGCATTTTCTCTAGTATAAGTAACAATGAATTCTAAAATACATGACTAGTGAACATAAATTTTATAAAATAAAAAAAAATATTACTCTGCCAATTTTAGTTATTACTAGTATTTTTTCATTTAAAATACTCAATCTCTTAACAATGCTGATATTATACTAGAGTTAGTTAGTGACCTTTCATTTTATAGCTATTAATTTTATTGTAAGACAAATTCAATGCAGCTGTACTTACAGCCGTTAGTCGTGAATCGTTAAAGTCATTTAACTTTCAAGGTCCAGAGAGATCTGGAACCCAAAAAGACGTTTGACGGACTATCCTTCCCTATATCATTAACTAAACAAGCATTTAAATGTACCGAAGATATAAACTTCTGATTCCTATTTACACGGTAGAACTCAGAAGGTTGAAGTGAATGGTAAGAGGTCCTCTGGGTTGGCAGTAGACATGGTACCACAGGGCTCAATTCTTGGCCCTTTCCACTTTCTTGTTTATATAAATGATCTACCTTTCATGGTAGAGAAAAAACATCGTTTTGTTTGCTGATGCAATGTCCTTGATTTTTAAAATCAAACGACAAATAACGAATTTTGACGATGTGAACAATGCTCTATCTTCGATTGTCCATTGGTTTAGTATGAATAACCTTCTATTTAATGCAAAAAAGACAAAATGCATAAAATTTTGTGCAAAAAATGCAAGGGTTATGGATACTAGACCAATTATAAACGGTGAGGAATTGAATCTGGATGATACAACTGTATTTATTGGATTCACCATGGATTCAAAACTTCAGTGGTCCCCTCATATTAACGGATTAGCGAAGAGGCTTAGTTCTGCAGCCTACGCGGTTAAAAAAATTCGCTCACTGACTGATGTCGATACAGCTAGACTTGTTTATTTTAGTTACTTTCATAGCTTAATGACTTATGGCTTATTATTATGGGGTCATGCTGCTGATGTCGAAACTATTTTCATCCTGCAGAAGAGGGCTATTCGTGCAATCAATAATTTAAAATGTAGGGAATCTCTAAGAGATAAATTCAAGGAAATTAATATACTTACCTTTCCCTCGCAATATATTTATGAAAATATGATGTATTTATACAAAAATAGTGATATGTTTACTAGAATAGAACATACGCACAATGTTAATACTCTGAACAAACGCAGGCTGCAATTTCCGTACTAGACTAGAGTATACTCTTCTTTAATAAAATCCCAGAGGCTCTTTTATCTCTGCCTTTTAATAAATTTAAGAAATGTATTAAAGAAAAGCTGTGTAAAAAGGCTTACTATAAAGTTAACGATTATCTAGTTGATAAAATGGGACTAGTGCTAGACAGGCTACTTCTAATTAATTTGCGATATTTGTTTTAAAATAAGTGTTGTTTGATGATTTGCTATTTTAAAAGAGTACCGAGAGTTTTTACGCCGGCTTTTTCTCTCGGCCTACACCCTCTGTCTTCTTTGCCGATGAGTAGGGATGCCTAAAAATTGAAATTTAATGACGTGGAATAAGTGTTACATGTATCATATGTTCCATAATAAACATATCTTATTTTATTTTTATTTTTATTTAATGCATCTTTCATCTCAAGAGTTAACGTTTTTTTATAAATGTTTCAGATAATAGCTGCGTTTTCAGAGGCCGAAAGAAACTTAAAAACCATAAATGGAGTGGAACTTAAAACAGCAAGTAAAATATACGTCACGTCCAAATCTGAAGTATATGAAAACTTTGCAACGACCATCCGTGACGTATTCGATTCCGAATTCAAAAATGTAGACTTTACTCAAGCACAGAAAACCGCTAACGAAATCAACGCTTGGGTAATAAATACATTTAACAACAATAATTTCAAAATTCTAAACTATCATAATTCAGACATAAATTTTTCTGCCAGAGTATATAGTCTGGTTTAATAAAATTTTGTGTTTCGTAGAAACATCTTTTAATACGGGTTTTCATTAATTTTTGTTCAGAATTGTAGTGTCTCTCTCTCTCTGTCTCTCGTAGATTTTCTATACAGATTTGGCAGCTGTAGTGGTTAGATAATTGATTTTTCTGCCAGGACATATAGTCAGATTTTTATAAATTTTTGGCAGAGGTTTGGGTTATGCATTAGGCAAGCAGCCTAAAATCTATTAATCCATACAAATCTACAATGCAATTAAAATCGTTATCTCTTTGTGAATTTCATACAAAAATGGACATGTTGCAATTGGGTTAACACAAACATTAATTACAGGTTGAAGACCAAACGAATAAAAAAATTAAAGATCTCGTTAACCCGTATTCCTTGGGTGAAAATACTCATGCTGTTCTTGTCAACGCTATCTACTTTAAGGTAAAATAACATTTAAAATATGCAATTACTTTTAAATTTTATTGTAAAGTTACAAAGAGGACCATCAGATACTTATGAATATATGATGTAGAAACGATATCCACGTGTGAAAATGACCATGCAACTTCCTCACAATCGAGTAGCCCGTGATATCTCAGTACACAACTCATGACAGGACTTTGTATTGAAGAAGTCGCATGGGTCTGCTAAGCACCCGCGAATTTAACAACAATAGAAAATAAAGTAATACAGCAAGATTTCTAAAATGACTCGGCGAAAGTTCTCCATGGAGTGAACTGAAAATGTACATCGTCATTTTTCATCACAGTTTTATTAGACCATACACAGTCGTTTCCCGCCGTCTGTACGCGAAACTTCGATGACTTCTTTATGACAAATCCAATATGTATTTGACATACGAGATTAACACTAAATCTCAACTGTGGCTTAACCCTTGGATCTTACAAAATACGCTTTCTTTTTTTACACGCTTTATATTAGCTTCACCTGTATGTATGTATGTTATCGACTCCTTCGGACTCGATTTTGACCCACTTTTAACGGACAGATTTAATTCAAACTTTCCGCACCTGTCAAAGATCGATGACAATGCAATAATCCGAAAAAAAAATGAAAAAAAATAAAAAAATTTAACTAAAAAATAAAAAATAATTAATAGTTAAAAAAAACTAAAAAACACGCTTTTAAAGCACATCAAACTTAAAAGTGAAAAATAATTCCTAATTTAGGCTGAAAATGGTAATGAACAAAAAATACTGGTATTATTGTGAAAAAGCGTGGGTTGCTCGATAGACGAAAAATATGGCACAGAGCGCCCCATTATTTAGGCTGAATTCTTTAATAACAAAGCGATTCCCGTGCGCGTTCACACGTAAATTATAATGTCTTTAATTATTTTCACGATTAGTTATATAAATCGTTTATTAAAACCTAAACATAACAATGAATATCAGAATTTTCTTTATCTACATAGTATTCATAAAGATTTATTAAAAAGAAAATCATAACAAATTTAAAAAGTTTAGTCCCTGTGGCAGTGGACCTTTAACGCTGGCAGCATTTCCTCGCTGTATTGCGATATGCTATTAATGCTCTGGGGTCACCGGTACTATCTTAAGTCTTTAATTAGCGCATGTGCATTTGATTCCCAAATATTATTTTATTTCACATTAATATAATAATAAAAAAAAGATAAATAATAATGTTCCTGTGTTATTTATGAAATATTTTGTCACAAGTAAATTCTAAGCTAAGAAAATAAAATATGTATAAAATAACTAGCGGACCCGACAGACGTTGTCCTTTTTTTTTTTTTTTTTTTTTTTTATTGTTGGGAAATCAATTTACTGACCCCCGCGCCGGGGCAACGATTTAAAAGTGGCGCAGGGAGTGTGGGAGTCAGTCCGTATGGTGCAATGGACACCTACCCACTAAAACCCAACAGCCCCATCTGTTCGCTATGGACGGTAGGCGCGGTAACAGTTTCCCTTAATCCGTGCCTCCGTCATGAGCGTCTGCTGTGTGAGCACATATTCTGCGTTGCCCAATCCTGTCCTAAGGTCCCAATGGAGTACGTGCGTAATCGCGACGTCTCCTTCCAGGCCTTTTTTGCGTTGAGGGTCGGCGTCTGGGTTACACTCCCGAACCCTCTCCGCATTCTCTTTAAGTGTAATGACGGCTTCACAGAACGCTTTGAAAGTGTTCCATGGGCCGTCACTGTCAGCCTCCATCATAGCTTTAACTATGACTGGAAGCGACAGGTCCAATCCGAAGGTGGCGGTTAATAGGCTACGTTCAGAGCTCCACGCCGGACAAACCTCTAAAGTGTGTTGCGCTGTGTCGTCTGCGAAACCACACTCGTGACAAATGGGGGATGCCTCCCTCCTGGCAACCCTGTGAAGGTATCCACCGAAACATCCATGGCCTGTGAGGACCTGAACGAGTCGGTACGAGAGTGCCCCCCATCTTCTATTTACCCACAAGTTGAGCACTGGACGTATAGATGTAATTGTCCAGACTCCTGCCCTGTGATCTTGTAACTCATCCATCCATTTCTGAAGGACGGTCACTTGGGCTTCCCGTCTCCAGCTGTTTATGTGCTCAGGAAGGGGTCGAAACCCCTACTTCTACTATCTGCCCTATGCCAATAGATCTTGGCTAGGGCAGCCGCTTCGAGGTGCCAGGGGGCAGTTCCTGCAATAACACACGCTGCCTCGCAAGAGACGGTGCGGTACGCCCTTGCCACCCTTATGGCCATCGCCCGTTGCGACTGTCTTAGAATCGCCCTGTTTTGAGCGAATAGACAATCGGCCCAAATGGGGCATCCGTAGAGGACCTTCGCCCGGACCACACCTGCAAATAACCGGCGACACCCCGCACTCGGCCCACCAAGATTTGGCATTAACCGGCAGAGTGCCATAGCCGTGGTAGCGAGCTTCGGGGCAAGTGCCGAGAAGTGATCCTTAAAAGTCCATCGAGAATCGAGGACAAGCCCGAGATACTTTAAAGTGGGGCTTACTCTTATGGGCACACCACATACGACCAATTGTGTACCGTCAGGAGGAGCTCGTCTTGGACCGTGGAAACAGACCGCCCCAGATTTCTCGAGGGCGACTTGGAGGCCAATGCGCCTTATTTGCGCCACAACCTGTGCCACCCCCGCCGTTGCGAGGATGCAAGCTTCTCTGTATGTACGACCTTTTGCAGTGATAAGTGTGTCGTCGGCATAACATATTAGGCTGACGCCTTGCAGATGTGAGCCACGAAGGACGCAGTTATATCCGATATTCCATAGGAGTGGGCCTAGAACAGACCCTTGTGGAACACCACACTCAACCCTGTGTTCCTTCCAACCTCCCCGACCCGGGTAGATGACGGTACGGGCCGAAAGGTATGATCTTATCATGCGCCGGAGGTATACTGGCACGTCATGGAAGATTAAGCCGTCTATAATGGTATTCCAGGGAATCGTGTTAAAAGCGTTTGCTATGTCTAGTGACACCGCCAGCACCACCCCTCCTTGCGCGAGTGTCTCCTCGCAAACGTCTCTTAGCCTTGCAACGGCGTCGATGGTAGACCGGGCGCGCCGGAAACCGAATTGGGTATCGGCCAAATCCGGCCCGTCCGTTGTAAGGTGTTTTACTATGCGGGATGCTAGCACTCGCTCGAATAACTTGCCTGCTTCATTTAATAAAACAATTGGCCTATAGGCCGACGGGGACTCAGGTGATTTACCCTCTTTCTTTAATAATACAAGTTTTCCCGTCTTCCAGCTACTCGGAAAGTGGCCGTTCTTTAAAATATGGGTTAGCAACTCCCGAAACCTCTCTTCCAGCCCGTTATTGAGGACATGGACCCAGACCTTCCCGTGAACACCATCTGGTCCGGGGGCTGTCTTTTGCTCTGAAGCTTAAGTATTGCAACAGAGAGTTCCTCAGGCGTCACTTCTGGGACTTCCTCATCATAGTGGAGGTCGTCGCGAGATGTTGGATGCGAACTGTTAGCCGGGAATAGTGCGGAGACTACCGTATCCAGGAACACCGGTTCTAGAGTGGTAGTGAGTGGCGGAAGCCAGGGGCGCAGCTTGGTCATCACTAGCCTATATGGCCGCCCCCATGGGTCTAGCTCTAAAGTTTGTAAAAGATCTTCCCAAGCTTTCTCTTTGGCCTCTCCAATTGCAATGCGCAAAGTTAATTTTGCTGCTTGGTATTCGCCGTAGCACCTTCTTTCTTCTTCCGGATCGTGTGGAGCAAGGCGTCTTCGACGTAATCGGGTGTAGTGACGTCGGGCAACTACACAAGCCGTCCGTAGCTGGGTGAGTTCAGGCGACCACCAGTACATTTGTCGGCGGGGCGGAATAGGGCGGATCCTTGGCATTGCAGCGTCGCTAATACGTCGCAAAGCCTCTCCGAACCATTGCACCTCTCTATCTGCTAAGATAGTATTTGGCTTAGGGCACCACGCCTCTGTCAAAGATGCCAAAGACAGGGAGTCAAAGTCCAGTTTTTTACGGGACCATTTTGGCCCTATTTCCGGTGGAGGCTGATTTGATCTACCAGTTGCTGGTGGTAGCTGTTGATGGGGACTCACCAGGCACCGAATGTACCTATGGTCCGAAAGCGTTTCAACCTCTGTAAGTACACGCCAGTTGGAGACGCGATTTGCTAGTTCCGGGGATGCAAAAGTTACATCGACGATAGAACTGCCCTGCATTCGCACGCATGTGCGTTCCGATCCTCGATTCAATATCACCAAGTTGTGAGTGGCGATCCAATCAACCACCGCATCGCCACGGGCTTCGGTTACCGGAGAGTTCCACATAGACGACTTCGCGTTGAGATCCCCTGCAACAATAACATTTAATGGTCGAGCCCATTCCACCAGGGAGCCCATTTCTGCCAGAAAGGCCTCGAACTCTGTAATACTCCGGTTCGGCGAAAAATAAGCTCCAATTACAACGACTTTTTCTAGTTTAACAGCGACACAGCCGTTTCCTTTTAGCGAGGCTTGAGGCAAGCCTTCAGGCAACGAAACGGCAATCGCAACTAAACCGTTGCGGTCGCCAAACCAGTTTTCCCTCTGGGGGGATCATATACGGCTCCGATACTATTGTGATATTGATTAACCACTGCGCCATGCTCTGGAGTAACAGATCCTGAGCTTTGGCGCAGTGGTTGATGTTCGCCTGTAGGATTTGGAGGGCCATCTATGAACCAGGTGTTATCTCCATTTGCTCTGTGTCCCCGATCGGTGGGGCACCAGTGGCCGTTTTGTTCGCGGTCCACGTCCTTCTGGGCATCTTTTTGCTGGGGGCCGAACACGCGTTACCCCCAGTAGATGGTTTGCTCTTTGGCCAGCCGCAGCACACAGAACGCATTGCGGCTTTTCAGAGCAACTCCCTGCTCGGTGGTCAGATTGACCACACCGAAAACAAAGGTGACTGTGGTCCATATCCGCAGTACACCGTGCTGCTACATGACCGCCCTGGAAGCAGCGGAAACATCTCAGTTCTCGGGCCCTCAAGAGAACAACTCGGGCGGAAGCCCATCCCACTAATAACCTTCCTTCGGTCAGCTTTTTGGCCGCCGTCACTGGGCACCTGACCCATGCCGCAAAAAGGCCAGTCCTGTTCTGACGGACGCTACCGACCTTCACATTGTCCGGCGAGCAGCTGACCTTAGAGCAAATGGCTTGTTTGACCTCTTCCGGGGTGACTGTTTCATCCAGCCCCGAGATCATCAACTCAGTTGATTTAACAGGTCTGAAACCCGGACTCTTCCGTCACCATAGACCTCCTTTAATCTAGACGCCAGAATATCCGCCTTCTCCTCACCACCTGTCCCGGGGACCTGAATGATGGTGGCCCCCGTGACAGCTCGTCTGAACCGGACCGCTTCTATACCAAGCTCAGCCAGATTTAGTTTTGTCTTCGCCTCTTTTAGGACTGCTACGTATGTAAGGCCTTTCTCTTCGGCATCCGGCGGAAGCGTTAAAACAACTGCTGCGGAACTGGGCGTACGGAGCTTCAGTTGTGCAGCTGTTGCCATTGCCTGTCTCTTAGGTTGTGCTGGAAGTTGTTGAGCACCTTCATTCTTCTTCCGGCGCAATCCTTTCTTTACCACCTTATTCCACGCTTCATTAGTAGAGGGGAGCTCTGGCAGTGGGCACGGTGGTGACAGAGGGGCAGCATTAGGGACAGTTGTCCCTGTAGGCACATTCTCTTGCCTTCTCTTAGGTTTCTTCTTCTTTTTCACGCCGTCCTCGGGTTGAGTTGCCACTGTATTCGAAGTGGGCGCTGCTGTCGTCTTTCTAACCTTGGAGGACCCCGACGTTGTTGCCACAGCCTCCGGCTTATACTTGTCAGCGGAGAGAGGTGGTCGTATGCGAGGCTCCGGGTTGAGTCTTGGTTCTATGCTTTCTATTCTAGCATTGATCCTATCCACAAGGCGGCTCATGAGCCTTGCCTCAAGGTCCTCTAAGTCCGGTGTTGGTACCGGATCTGTAGGGCGTTGCTTTATTAGCTCTCGCAACTCTCCCATCTCTTTTGGAGCGCCTCCAGAAAGTTTCGAAGCCGCTCGTTTTCACTTCGAAGAGCTCGCGTCTCATCCGAAACAGACATTTGAGCGAGTACCTCTGTGTCCTCTTTAATAGATTTAGCGACAGATTTGAGGGCGTGGACAAATGTACCCTTAAGATTTTTTGACTTAGTCGCGACTTTCTCTACCATTTGCAGATTAGCTTCGATGCGCCTCTGCGCTAGATCTGCCGTCAAAATTTCCCCTTCTGCATTCATTGCCGCTGGTGTTGGTGCGGGTTTACTCGGCTCAGTCAATGAAGCGAGGATCTCCTCCTCAGCCTGGGCTTCCTTTTCCGTTTTCTTGGCCTTTAAATAAGCAGACCTAGCAGGCGCCAAGCCCATGTACCCTCTGGTTTTTGGTGGGCGGCCTCTTCCTCTTCTTGTTGTAGCAACTTTTAGTGGGGTCCGAACAGACGACTCGCTGATTGTACTGTCGCCATCGTCTTCGCCACTCCTGGTTCGTTTGCGAGAACTCCAGAATCTAGGATATGTAGGGTCTGTACAATCCAGTGATCTGGCGCTGATCATAGATGCCGCGGAGGAATCCGATAACCTTCCAGCATCAGACGTAGGCGCGTCAACTGGATGGTCGCCAAAAATGTCCCTGGAAACGCTCGGCACCGGCGTAATACATAGAGTGCGCTCAGGCACCACGGTCACTTCTTGTAATTCTCTCAGATCCGGGTTTATTGGTTGGTCCGTGGATATCATTCTACTATCGCATGTGTTATTTCTAATGATTTTCTCCTCGCTCGCCTCGGCAAAAGCGCCGGAATCATGAAGATTGTCCCCCCAGAGTACGGTGGGACTTTTTGCACCGGCTCTTGCGAGCAGGTGGCGGGATTTGACCCGCCTGGGGTAGTTTTACAAGTATTTGTCTTCATTTTCGCTTTAATTTTTATCCAGGTAAGACAGCTCACCCTGGGACGCCCTCGGGACCGAACTCCCCCGGCCACTCACCCCATCGCCGGGCGCCAGAAACTTGAGGTTAGGGGCTCGCCGTCAATTCGACGAGCCTCGCCAGCCTTAAAGGCCAGCCATACCACGCGCATGAAGCGCCGCTGGGGCTAGATAGAATGGCCCCCCTCTATATCCGATTCGCTTCACCAAGGTGCTGGCTTGCACCCCAGTTACTAAGCCCTCCCCGGCCACGTCAAGGCTCGGACCCCGCAGGATGGACATCTGCGGTGGGGAGGGGACAGACGTTGTCCTGTCTTAACTATGAATATTGATTTCGAATTGGTATAATTAACTATTTTTATTATTCTAATGCTTTATGATATACAACATTCTTTGTTTGTTTTTCTGACGTGTATTAAATAGTTTTGTTGGTATTCCGACACGGGAACAGATGTATTTTATCAATATAATTATTTTATATGAATTTTATCAGTATAATAACTCCAATCGAAGCATTTGTTCTAAACGATATAAATTTTTCTTAACTCCTTTTGACGATATTTGCAGCACGAATTCTGTCAATGTTATGTCAAACGCCATAAGGTTACATCAAAAAAGTTTGAATTTTAAAACCGCTATGCACTGAAAAAAAAAAACATTTGCTATCGTAACAAAAGTCAGGATTACTTAATATGATGGTCAAGTTTTCTTAAATTATCTAATTTTCGGCGCAATTTCCTTAATATTTCTTTCATAAGAACAGTTTGCAGACAATAACAAACACAACAAAAAATAATTCGCGAAATCGGTCCAGCCGTTCACGCGTGACGCCATGACTAAGGGAAATAGGGATTCATTTTTATATATTAAGAATATATTTTTAAGTTATAATTCAACATTTAAATTGGCAGTTTTGAGAATTAAACTGTCAGCTTATAATGTTCTATTTAAAAGTTCCAAGCATAAAATCTAGGTACATATAAATACATAATATGTAATTTAATTAATTGTTTTTAATTATTTATTTAATGTTCTATAGGGTCTCTGGGAGAGCCCGTTCAACCATGACAAGACATACGACCAGGTGTTCCATATTACTAAAGAGAGATCAGTAACAGTTCCGATGATGTACCAAAAATCTTATTTCAGTTACGCGGAGGTTCCAGAATTAGACGCTAAGGTAAGGTTTAAAGTATAGAGTTTTATAACTCTTGTAGTTTGCAGATACCGTAAAACCTCTTGGTTTAAATAACCAAGTGCAATAATAGGGATAGCGGGGAAGGATTGGAAAATAATGGCGAGGATGAGAGACAAATGGAAGAATTTGCAGGAGACCTTCACTCCGTAGGAGGTCGTGTTTTACTACTGTTAAACATACGCAATGGGCTGCCCGAATACAGGCTGTTTTTAATTTATTCATTGAAGTAAAACTTCTTTAAGCGCGACTAGGGAGTAAATCAGATTTTTTTTCTGACGGAAGTAATGCTTACTATATTCTGTGTAGTTTCCGCTATTTAAAAGTAACAACGATAGCGCGTTTTATAAGTCCGTCAGCGCCATCTAGTGGTGCATCATTTGAACTGATTTAAGTCCGTTTCTTAGTAGTGTTTATCTAGGATAGCATGCACTCGTTTTATTTAATACTGATTCTTGTAATTATGTTATTATTAATATATTTATATTTAAAATGAATTTCCATACTAGTAACGTGACCAAATTAAAATTCCACTATAGAGGGAAGGTTCCCATCCTAGCTTGCTTTTCTTTTGTTATACATACGGCCAGTTTTTTCGCTTAATTTCGTTATTTACCATTTTGGAAGAAGTAAATTAATAACAAATTAAGTATCCTAAAAATCTGGTCTATTTTATATAAAAATAACTAAGTTGTACACGAGAATAGAAAAGTGAATAAAAAAATTCAACAGTTTAAAAAAAAATATTTTAAATTGCAAAGTTTTTTGAATATCTCATACATATACTTATTGATTTATAACTTTTAAAATAAGTAAATTAATAATAAATTTTCTGACGATTGCGACGTTCTATAATATTCAATAACAAGGTTATTGAATATTAATATGATATTTCTTATTTAAGTTAATATTTAATCATTTCAGTGATATATGCCATCAACGCCAAAGAAGTTTTACTTCAATCGCGCATATACGTTACACGCACACACCTTATTTTTATTTTATTCACATGTACGAATACCAAAGTTCATGGACCTTTTGTGTACTTAACAGGTAATAAACATATTTTACAGATCCTCCAAATGTTCTATGAAGGTGATGAAGCATCCATGATACTGGTGCTTCCCAATGAAATCGATGGAATAATCCAGCTAGCGGAGAAATTACGAGACCCATCAGCAATCGACAGAGCCATTGTTAACATGTTCGAAACACTAGTCCATGTCACAATTCCTAAGTTCAAAATTGAAACTACAACAAACCTGAGACTTGTTTTATCAAAGGTAACTTATTATTTTCTAAAGTTTTTTAAAACTTGTGTTTTCTATAACGTTTTTAGATAATACTTAGACCTAACTCCCGATTTTAAATCTTCATTTATGTTGGCGAACATAATAATAACAAAGCCCGTTTATTATCTTGACAGTACAGTTTAGATTTGTAATATAAATTTTCTTTTTCTTGTTATCCTCTTATCCTAACTTGCTTCTGTGCCATTGATCGGAACCCCTTCACGGGTAAAGGCGTCCTCCAGCTTTTTCTGAATAACTCTGTCTATTGCTTCCTTTCTCCATTCGCTTCCTACTAAAGCTTCTATATATTCTATCCACCTTCTTTCCCTTGTGCCTTTCGATATAAGGAACATTACACACAAAACCTTTGTTTTAAATTGTTACTACATTAAATAATCTTCTGCTTACATTTTTATGGGCAATTAGAATAATCCAATTTAAAATTGAATATTTTTTCAGATGAACGTTACGAAACTATTTGAACCCGGACAAGCCCGTTTAAGTAAAATGCTAATTGAATGGGATGACTTATTTATAACTGATGCCATTCAGAAGGCTTTCATTGAAGTCAATGAGGATGGCGCAGAAGCTGCAGCAGCCAACGGTAAGTCACGAAATAATTCATTATGACAAGAAATATGTTTTTATTGGATGTTACTGGCCTTGACTTATTATATTACACAACATTCTTTCAATAATTGTTCGATAATTTTCTATTATATTTTATTCTAATTCCAGTGTTTTGTTTCAGTTGTTAATGGTATGTCTGCCAGTCTTGACTTCCAACCACCGGTTACATTCTTTGCTAATAGACCATTTTACTTTGAAATAAGGATAAACGATGTACCCATTTTTAACGGTGTTAAAGCTGAATAATGTTGAACTTGACTTGTAAAAGGTGTTAAAGCTAATTAAAATTACTTTCCTAAGAGGAAGCTGACGTGTTATTTGAAATTGTTGTTTTATTAAACAAGAAACGAATAACTTATATAATCATAGATAAGTCTTACCGCTGTGTCCCGTATGTCAAAAACGTGTTTGATTTTGACGTAAAATGCGATTTCTTCGACACTTACGAGGGGACGTAAGTGTGCTGCGCTTGTGAGGAAGTTGCATAGATCTAGTATTGTCTTTGATTAACATAACCTTTACACATTTAAAGAAAAAAGCTTTTACCGGATTAAAGTTATGTATTATTATAAATTTACAATTATTGAAGTTGTACTTCTTTAGGCGCGTTATGAAAAATTGATGAGAGTGAAATTTTACGATGCGCGCGCACCTATGACACAAAATTGGCAGTGTGATATAGCGTGCGCGAGCGAGATGGGAATAAGACAATCTACAAGTAAAAAGAAATAGAATATGCGTGAAGCTAACTTCACGCATATTCTTAGCTTAGCAGCTTAACAAGAATTTTGAATGACCACGACATCTGACAATGACATTTACCTTTTAAACAAATATAGGAGTTTTAATTATTGTTTAAAATAAATAATTATATACCTAGTTATTTTCATTATACGAATTGATTATCTAAATCAATACTAATTAATATGATAAAATATTTGTGAAAAAACTGTGCCAACCTTCCTGAGTGCTTCAATACAATTGAGGTTAACTATCCGTATGTATTATCGAGTATTATTGTTGATTAAAACTGAAACATGAACCATTATTCATTGCTTTTGTTTATTGCGTTTGTTACAGCAACTTTTTAGAAATATTCTACGACCCTATATATCAATAATTGAGAACAAAGATTTAAGCACGAATACTAATAAGGAGAAAATGAAGGCTTGGAGCGATATAACAGAGAAGTAAACATTTTAATAAGTACCTGCATCTCAAAAAAATGACCACATTATTTAATCAAAACATGTAATTTTTCAGATTTAATCTAGCAAATATATGGACAAGAGACAAAAAACAATTGATGAATCAGTGGAAGTGCACTAAATTGAATCAGCTTATCGCCGTGAAACATGAAAAACTGGAGGTGGAACAAAGCCACCATCACCTTCTCGAGACACAATGGATATGGCAGAGATGATACCGCAACGGTTTGAAGTAGATTTCAATGAATTTGATTGTGATGGTGTCGAGGTAGGAATGTTAATTATAAATATGATGTATGGTGATGTTCAAGGTTCAACCTTTCAAGCATAGGTATATGCTCACAACAGTACTTTATTCCCCTACAGGGTAGTTAGAGATATTGTAATACCTCAAAACATCCATGTTGCACTTGTAGTACCGAAACTCTGTCCAGCCAGAAGTGAGCCCATTCCCACTTATAATGGACAGTGGGTATAATACACCTTAATACCTGAGTGCGAACCACTCACCATGATACTTAAATTAATAGATGTTATTTATATATTTCAGGATATTACAAATTAAATCATTTTGGAAACAATTGATATCCCAAAAGCAAATAAAGCCAACAATGACAAGGTAATAAATCAGTTTTGACATAACTTTAATACTAAAAAAGCCAAACAAAGGTGTGCACAACAGTGACAACATAACTTAACAATTTCATTATTTTGTAGGATTAAAGAAAGGTTAAAGAAAATCATGTCGAACTGAACAACAAGAATCCCCAAACAACTCCAAAGAAACCTACAAGGAAGACACCGATATTATATTTAAATTATCTCTATCTCTAAATAGAATAAAAGAAAGTTGCTATTCAGGTCTGTAGCATGTGCTACAAATTATATTATTAACACATTTATATAACTATAATAATATAAATGTGTTAAAAATTTTATAATATGAATTATACAAAATTTTAACTTTTGCATGGACAGAGCTTAAGTTAATATTCTCTTATTTGTTGCAGAAAGCAGTTTTGGAGAAGCCTCGTAGATGCATTACTGCATGCGAAGTAATGATTAATTTAAAATTACAAACCGAAATTCTGATGAAGACATTAGAGTCACTTAAAAATAAATAGTATAATGAAATGAAAATGTTTTAAAGATAAATAGTGTTTTATTTGTTTAATGTAAGAGAATAATAATAAATATTTATTTAATTAATTTTTCAAATGTATACTGAACTTTATTGACTTTAATGACTCCTTTTCCAGTCTTTGATTATTTAATTGTAATTAATTATTTGCATGCAATCAAAAACTATTTTTAATAATGCCAAAGAAGTATAACTTCTTACGCGCGTACATAAGTACACGCACCCTTTTTTTGACATAATTTTAAATTTATCCGACGTTTTGCGTGCTTTACAGTGTGCGTGGTCACGGTGACTGAAGACAAAAGTTGTTGAATGTCAAAAAGTATCACAGCTGTAGAGAAAGTTGCATTATCTGTATTTATTTCCCCGGAGTTGGAATCGACTAAAAGATGGAGGGTTTTGGCAAAAATGGCTCACGGTGTCCTCTAGTTTCGCGGATTGTTTTTCTTTTTGAAATTTTAATTTGGATATTATTGGATCCCAGGTGTTTGACAATTTTAGGCCGTTTATAATAATACATAAGTTTAATCCGGTAAAAGCTTTTTTCTTTAATTGCATAGGTCTGTTTGCGCATACTTAAGTTCTCATGTCATTTTTACACGTGTATATCCTTTCTGTAACAAATCTTCAAAAGTATCTGATTATCCTCCTTGAATCATACATTCAAGGAGTTTGATAGCACAAAAAAAATTGCTTGCGAGGTTTAAACTTAACTTTAGATTGTACTTGTATTACAAAAACTCTAAATTATAATCAGGCTTAATTCATCTCTCTTTATATATCTGTTATAAAACACCCAGCTTTCATTAAATATTATTCGTGTATGGTTTAAATTAAGTATTAATATAAAGTCTAAAGTATCAGTGTTACAAGAATGTATAAGTCTTCTTTTGGTTCCGTTACTGGAGGTTAGCCTAGGAGGTTAGCGTGTTTTGTCCTATGCTAGATGCAGCAACTCTTTTGCAGTTGCAGTACCCGTCCACTCCCAAAATCCATGAGTTTTTGGAGTTTACTCCTTAAGAAACGATTTGAGTTATAAGGCCCGGTACGGAAATTTTATGAGGCGTTATGTAGAAAGAGACAAATGGATTGAACGTGTAAAAGAATGAGATGGAATACATTACACAAACTTTTCTATTTTGAATTCACGTTTTGACAGCCACGTAGCTCGTGTATTCCCTTTGTCTGCTAATTTCCCGTTAATTGTACTACCGTTAGACAAATGTGAAATTAATATATATTTATTTTCGCCATTAATATTTAATTAGTGTAGGTAAACAAGCGAAAATTATATATTTTGCAATTAAGCAATCGGGATTAAGTCTATAAATTTAGATTTGTGGAATGTAAATTGGATTTTTGCAGTGTTGACCTCAGCGTGCGACTGTCATACCTTAGGTCGTAGGTTCGATCCCGGTGGTGCACCAATGGATTTTTTTTAATTCAATTTTTGGGGAGCTTCGAAATATAAGCATATGGATGCATACAGGTGTTTTTGGAATCAGTTAAAAATGATGTATCCTGTAGGTAATACAATGTAAAGTTATAAGTGTAGTTCCTAGAAGCAATAGTCTGTATTTAGAAAACAATGTTATAGCTTGTTTCTCGAATCGAACTGCTACGCCAACTTTTTAATAAAACCAACAGTAAAACTATTTTAAACGTCTTTATAGGTACATAGTTAAAAAAACTTGTTGCTAACTTGTCTAGGCTACATGTCAGACTTAACGATTTCCTAATAATAATAACATCTTCAAACTTAAAGTCACCTCGAAGTTTTATTTTTATTAAGCCTTTATTGCTGACACCGAGTATAATATATATAAGCACTCGTTTAAGTTACATAACCTAACTTAATAGCTGATGTATTCAGCGTGTCCTGTGACACATATACCTCTTCCAGCTGCTTCCATTATTTTCTAATGTTAGCTCGTCTTGTCCAAGTTGTGCCTCCTATTCTCTTTACATCGTCTGCCCATCTCTTTCTCTGTCTCCCTCTTTTCCTTTTTCTATCTCGTGGTTGCTATTCTGTAATATTTTAGGTCCATTTCAACCTACTATCTCTTGTCATATACTGGGTGGCGCAAAAGTACTGGCACTAAAGAAAATTTGTTTATTTTTTTTATATGACATTTCCTGTCATTCTGTTGTTGAAAATTGTGTAGTGAACAAATGTAAAATACAATGAAAATAAAAATGGACCGTTTTACTCCCCAAGTACGTGGAATAATCGTGTCAATGTTCTTACGGAATAATTCATCAGTCATAAAAACACAACGTGAATTTCGTCGACGATTTCCCCACCGTCCGGCACCGATTGCTCGCACAATCCGACGCTTTGCCACACGCCTTGAAGCAACTGGCTCAACATTGGATAGACCTAAGTCTGGGAGACCAAGAACAGGCCGTTCAGCTGAAAATATTGATGCTGTGCTTGAATATGTGGAAGAGTGTCCAGAAACATCAACAAGGCGACGTGCCACGCAATTGGGCATTTCCAGATGGACCCTGCAGCGTATTTTGGTGAAAGACTTAAAGATGTTCCCGTATAAAACTCAAATGACTCATCAGCTGCTGCCTACTGACCACCGAGCTCGTCTAGCGACCAATCGGTGCCGGACGGTGGGGAAATCGTCGACGAAATTCACGTTGTGTTTTCAACTACAGAATGACAGGAAATGTCATATAAAAAAAATAAACAAATTTTCTTTAGTGCCAGTACTTTTGCGCCACCCAGTAGAAGATGTTAGAAGGTTGGGGAAAAAGGGTGAAATAGTTCGACCGATAGTAATAACATACGGTTTCAAATTAAAAATACAAGAGAAACAAACATAACCTTCAAAATACTTCCTATTACTTAAAAGAAAACTACCCAATCGAAGTCTTAATTAAGCGTAAAGAGCTACAAGTCCAACTACAGAAAGAAAAAGATGCAGGAAACACCGCTTCATAAAATATGATAAAACTATTATACTAAGCAACAAAAAACCCCCAGAGAAACAGTCAAGCAACAGAAAGCTATCAGAGTCCCCGGAAACGCTCCACTCTGACAACCAAATTGTTCAACAGACTAGTAAACAATACAAAAGCCTAAACTAATTCTTCCCTAGACAGAATCGACTCAACGCCAACCGAAGACACCGGATCACAACACAGCATACCAATCAGACCATCTTCCAACACCTAATCTCCCAGTACGGCCGGTCACGGCGGGAGAATTCGACCAAAACCCCCCAAGAACAACTATCCAAACGAAAAATACTATCTACATTTGCATCCTCAACGTAAGATCATTATCTTCTGATCAAAAATATATTGAGCTTAAATCCGCACTAGATGATATTGTTGGCTAGACAGAGCTAACAACAGAGAAGGATGGAATTCCTTCCTTCCTGGGAGGCTTTTACCGAATGAGGTCCAAGCATTAAATTATATAAAAAATATTATTATATATTATCTGTGTCCGGTCCCGCGCCTTTACAATTGCCTTATTTTCATTATAATCTCCTCTACTTTGGTCATAATCTTATCTGTTCTACTCTTTTGCGATGTCTCAGTGTTACACTCACCATGCTTCTTTCCATTCCCTTTGGTATGTTCTCAACTTTAAAATATGTTTCTAAGATAATTCCCAAGTCTGACAGCCGTCTGTGACACATTGTAAGATACATTGAACATCTTTTTGTTAGCTGCCATTAGGACCTTTACCTTGAAGTTATCACCTGCCAAATTTATCAAAAAAAGCTATATTTAGGTAGCTAAGAACATAACATTTCTATATTACATAAAATATTCCTTTTACATTCATTTTATAAACATTACTCACGGTAATTATAAAGTATTATAAATACTGTTTATTAACTACATATATCTATGGGTCTTATAACTACTGTAGATAGCATCATATTTATATATCTGATAAAGTTATAATTGTTATTTATATGCAAGTCGGTCTTATGAAATCTGTATTTTTTTTTCGGATCTAAGGGTAATAAAAGTCTCGTCTTTGAATCTTACCCTTACAATTAGAAATTTTCGGTAATGCCCAGTAGGTTAACACCGTAATAACGCATTACCGCTAGACCCATCCGCACTAAGGGTAATATAACACTGAAACTCAACGGGAACTGTCACTCCCATATCTCAAAAACGTATTAGATGTATCATTTGGAAGTCAAACTTGTGTGACTGCTCTGAGGAATTGGTCCTGCGGCTGACTTCCATCAACTGACGTCGAGGTAGAGTTCGAGTGCGTTCGACAACATAGCATTTTCTGTTACGCACTACCTGTAGAACCAGCTGCTGATTTCCGAACTGATACTACTTAGGGGCCTTAAAGAAAAGAGTGTACCATTACCTGAAAGGTCGGAAACTCACCCGCTAGCCCCCAGCGTTACAGGTGTCAATTATCGGTGGCGGTTATCACTTTCAAACTCGTCTCCTCTTTAGTCTCCGGCTACATAATAATACTAAGTCTGGAGACTCTAAAACTTTATATGCGCCTGTTAAAATATAAATCTCAAACTATATTTAAACTCAATCAATTTTGCGCTTGACTTAAATCATATAGTATTTGTATTCGCACGTTTGTTTTAAAAAAAAATATTCTAAGTTTAACTTATTTACTGTAAATAAGGTAATGGTATAGGAGTTTTCGATAAAGGACCTGTATTTCTTTAATTTATTCGATACGTATCAAAAAATATAAATCTTTTCTATTTATATTATCAGTAGAGATGCTTCTCAAATAATTTCACGTGGATACTTCGTAACTCGTCTTTTCTCATTTAATTACGATAAGCATGAATCATATTCATGCTAGCATGCTATTCAAAATTTTATAGTTGATATAAAGTATATATTATAATTATCTTTGGAGTGCTCCGTAGGCGTTCAATAGTTCATTCGAGTTCTATACGTTTATCTTAAATATAGTTTAATTATTTATTTATTGTAAAAAGGCACACTAACGAAACACATACAAACACTTACAGAGACAACACGACATACAAAAACACACTACATGCAAGTGTGCACAACATTTCAAGGGAAACTGATGTATGGGTTCGAGTGAAAAATATTGTAGTAATAACGCATTTCTTAGGGCAGTTTTTGCCGCACACCACCACTAGGTATGTGAAACCTGCTGACACTGAATTATTTCCGAAACAATTAGACTCAGGGTACTTCAATAAAACTTAGACTTGACCGACTGGCTTATATAAATTTTATAATGTAGAAACAGTCATCTATCAAGTTTTTCATGAAAACGTGTATAAACACAAAATATGGTTAATAGAATCATAAACTTTCAGAAAATATTAGTATCAAAAAGTGAATAGATAAATATCTTGAGAGATTCAAACATTCATTACGAGAGACGTGTGATGTGAAGTTTAGAGATAGAAAAAGTCCCTGGACACCATGGCAGGGGAGAAGAATAGGTATATATAAAAAAAAAACATTCATTACGCTCTCCTGAAGACCTCTCTTTTTTGACATGTCGCTTTGTACGTAGGGACCGTCAAAATGGTGCGTTATGTTATACCATGCATAGTTTTTATATAGAATAACACAATCATTAATTATGGAAACAATAGCAGTCTGATCAGAGCGTGATAAATGCACATAAAAAAATTCTTCAAGATTGTATTAAAGAAACGACCGAATAACTAACTACAAAATAGACTTTACGAGGTCATAATGCGTTTAATAATTATTATTTCCTTATAATTTTACATAGTTTATCTTTAATGAATTAAGAAAGGTTTAATACAATTTATAAAAACATATTTTTTTAATACTTATATGTATTTAGAAAATTTTGCTGTTTTGACTTATGAGAAGTCAGCCTGTGTGTTCCTATGTATTAAATAATACAGCTGATACTTCCTAACACATTCTTTAATCAATGGTTACTTAAGAAGCTTAGAATAGGTTTCATGAAATCATCACAGTGATTATATATCATATAAAGCCGTTGACTTTTGTTCAATATTAAATTACAATAAGATTCTTTCGACTTCGACTAACAGTTTGGCAAGGTCCTCTTCCTGATTTACCCTAAACCATCTTCACAACTTCCCTGTCCGATGAGTCACAAGAACTTTTTGGGATAAAATGACACAGGTGACTCATTTCTCTATACAGATTAAGGCACATTTTTTGTAATGGATGTATGGCAATAAACCTAAAGTTTTCAATAAAAAAAAATTCAAATAATCCTAATAAAACTCAAGTAAGTACTAAAGGCAATGTTTTATTCAAATAAAAGTTTTATAAAATAAACTGTGTAATGTAACAGATTCCCATTAATTGATACTTAGAATTATATTTATACATAAGAAAAAATAACAAAATCAAGCATGTTTCTCATTATAACATTCTGAGCACAAAGATTTTTTACATTTTTCACTCAGTGTGTACTTGCTTCGCTTGACGAGTAACTAATCTCTCATTTTTCAATTTTACATAACACCCATTGCAACATTGAAAAAAATTCGAGGAAATTCTTGCAGAGAACGTCCAGAATTGCTTGAAGAAGCAATTGAAGTTCCTGAAGAGCTACGAGCTTGTGCGCTCAATCATAGCTTTGTTGCTCAGTTAGCCCATAACGAAAGTCATAATAAATCATTGACCGAAAATGTTCTCAAGTTGGGTTCACCAAGAAGGGTGTAACAAGAGTTTTATATTTGCCGCCGCACTTCACAAAAACAAATGACAAATAAATGCAATAGGTTACCAAAGAGTTCTAAAATTGAAATTCAAAAAAAGTTTTCATTAGCAATGTTTCCAACGGGCCAGTTCTAAACATTTTTAACCCACGTACTAAAGATATAGCCAAAGATGGAATACATGAAAAATACAAAAAGGTTGAACTTCGCAACCTTGAAATCGTGTGGTTTAAAATCTTAATATTAAAATCAGGTTCGCTGTTACAGAGTACTAATTCTGTTGCTGCTATCAGAGATTCACGCTTATTATTTGCATTATACCCAATTATACCGGTCAAACAATAAGCATGAAATTTTTGTTATTTTATGCTATATAAAAATATAGATATTGATAAAAAAAAATTAGAGAACTTGGTCTCACCAAGTATTTTTTTTTTAAATTTTATAACTTCTAATAATATTCTTCAGTACCAAAATATGAAGATTCAATTCTATTGTACATGTTAAACACAATTATATCATCATCATTTTTGATGAACATGGTCCATTTTCACCTCGAGACGGCAAAGCCGCCTTTATTGATTCTAACGGAGACCAAGATACTTCCCTCGTCTGTTGAACATTTGCACTATCCAGGCTATTGTATCGAGCATAACATGTATGCGTTTACATTCGTCGGGATATAAATTTCCGTAGCCTCTTACATTTGGAAGAATTCAATCTTTCTACCTTGTGGGTACGGTGGCCTTTACAGGTCACACAGCGGCAACACCGAAGTTGATCGATTTATAGAATATGTTCAAACTGCACTCGATTCCCTTCTGTCTCTTTCGCCTGCTGAAGTCGTTATACTGGGCGATTTCAATGTCCCTTCATTCTGAGTGGTTGAATTCTCGTACGACCGACTATTCGGGAAGAGGCTTCTATAATTTCGCCTACGCGAATACCAGACCGAGCTGACCATCAGCCTTCGCTATTAGATCTTATGCTGACTTCTCATCCAGACTTCTATGAGGTTACTGTGGATGCCCCACTGGGGTCCTCCGACCACTGCTTGGTGCCTACCGTTATGGCAATTAGACGTCGAACTCGCCCGCAGTTTTCAGAATGCCGTCGTGTCTGGCATTACAAATCGACCAATTGGGATGACATGCGTCATTTCTTTGCAGCATCCTGACGCCAGCCCTGGGTCTGTCGCGGATGTGGTGCTTCAAGCAATGGAACTCTATATCCCATACTCTGTGGTTCCCATTCGTGGTAAATCTCGGACATGATTCGGTAATTCTTGCAAAGAGGGTTCCCGTCTAAAGCAAGAGCTCTATAAAAACTGGGCTCAAACAGTGGCTATAAAGGATCTGTCCATAAAAATAAATTTAACGCGGCTACCATTGCCGTGACTGCACGCGCACAGCTCGCAAACTGCTATGTGGACGCACCCTATGAATTACTATCACGCATTGAGATTTATTTAAAGAGAGTAAACCTTTGTACAACAGGTTAGAGTGTGGCCGGCAAGAGGACGGATCGACTGGCAATATGAAGCTCGCTTTATTTTATTGTAAGTTATTTTTTCTATTTAAATAACATATATTTAGTATTTTTGGTTAAATTAACACCGAATAGTTTTAAGTTTATTTCTTTTTGTATTGAAATGAAACTTCTTTCTCGGCGTTGAAAAAAAAAATTACCGGCACATTTTTCGGTTACGCGTTATCTTTTTCTTGTCACTACCACGGTTGATTCGAAGAGATTCAAAGGCATTCATAGCAAAAATATATAATAACAATGACAATGATAGTAATAATTATATTACAATTAATGAAATTCTGTACTAATCTTATTAGTAATAAGATAAAATGAAATGATTTTGTTATTTGTATTCATGTCTATGATAATAAAGCCTTTTGTTAAACTTTATCTAATTTAACTTTATTTAACCAATTTCTGTAAAGTTGCATATAGTTGATCATTTTTCGAAAAATAAGGTCATAAAGAAGTTTCACTTTTTACGTGTGTACACTAGTACACGCACACATTTTTATTTTAGATAAAGTTTCTTTAACTTGATTAGATTTGTTTATGCACTTCTTGCACTTTATCCACTATATTTCTTTTTTATATTTCTTACATTTGAAGGTAGGTTTCCAAGACTCCGAAGATCAGTTATATGACTCCCAGAAGCACAATGTCAAGTGTTATATGTTCAATACCCTGAATTAATAGCCATTGAGGCGACAATTATAAAACCTTTTTTTTTAACCGGTTTTATTATTAATTTTTTTTAACTCTTTAGTTTGTTAGGAAGTACTGTAGTTTAGTCCTTAAGGCCCCAACGTTAGACCCCATAGTGTTTTTTTGATGTTTTTCTGTACTTCTAGTTTATTTATAATATATAAAGTAATAATAATAAAAACAAAAAAAATCTGTCACACTATTTTAACTAAACCATAATAATCTTGCTTCAAATGTACATCTAATTAACGCCCCTTTTTAATATTAAATTTCTAACATAGGTTTTAACTTTAATTTGCCATTTGACTTGTGTTATTCAAAATTGAAATGAACTAAATAATATTGAGTGTTAAAATTCGCTAATATTTTTCAGTGTTTTCTGTGGCCGCCGTCACGATCGCCGTGGATGTGTCGAAAGACCTCAAAAGCGGTAATGATGCGTTTACATCGAGAATGTTTTATGTGAGTATTTTATATATCTATATAATCTATTACATAAAGAAATTATTTATTTTCATAATAATTCATTTATTTATGTACGCCACATCATATATTAACAGTATATATATGTTACAAGAAAATGAAAGAAATGTTTTTAAATGTGATTCTGAATTAAATGTGAATGTGAATTAAAGTACATTATTATTATTATCATTCCGTTAAGTGCAAAGAATATACTTAAAAACTACTGAACTTTGAGAAAATATTATAAAAAATAAATGTCTAGTGAATTATTAAATTCTACTTGTAAATTAGCATACATTTTCAAGTTAAATCACCTAATGAGTAAAATGCATAACTCAGATAACAGTTATGGGGTTTGAAATACTAAGTCTGTGTAATTGATAATTATGCTTTTCTACTGTAATATCTTGAATTCAATATTTAAATAAAGCTATTAATAGTTCGATCCTGGCTCATCAGGGTGCTCACATAATAGAGGATTTTTTTACTTTATATCAACCACTCGTGACAACAATAGAATATAAGCGAAATAATGACATGTTAATTGCTATGTAACGAATGAATGCAATGTATCAGTCGAAGAGAGTGCCTACGTCTGTCTTTACTCTCGGGGCGTAACTCAGACGATACAAAATGTACAGCCTTGGCTCGTACAATAGGTCATCTCATACTCTAAATGATTCTTATAAAAGAGAATATAAGCAAAATGTCGAAATAATTATTAGCATTGACAATAATATTACAACAACATATTATATACCCCCACACACAGCTTTTTGTTAAAAAAAATTGGGAGAAGTTGTAGTAAACGGTTTAAAAAAAAATCAAAATTGTAATTTAAAATATTTTTTTTTATTGAAGTTATACTTCTTTAGGCGCGTTAGGAAAAATTAATGAGAGTGAAATTTTACGATGCGCGCGCACCGTGACACAAAATTAACAGAATGAAGTTGCCCACGGAAGATGCTACTCCATTGGACATAATTTAAAAACAACATTCGAATAATAATAGAATTTATGTTACACTTAATGTAAGAGAATAATAATTAATATTAATTAATTTAATTTATCAAATGTAAACTGAACTTTATTGACTATAATGACTCCTTTTCCAGTCTTTGATTATTTAATTGTAAGTATTTATTTGCAAGAAATCAAAAACTATTTTTAATAATGCCAAAGAAGTATAACTTCTTACGCGCGTACATAAGTACACGCACCCTTTTTTTAAAATTTGTTATGGAAACCCTGACACTTTTTTTTTTTTACTTAAAAGGGTTTCCAAATCGTACACATTGTAATGCATTGTTATACATTAACACATTTATTTATATAGCTTATGCTAGATTTGGTTTTTATTGTACCTCATACTAGCTTCAATGTCTAAGATGTGTCGTGATGTATTTTTAGAATTCAATTAACTCCTATAACCGTGTCCTTGCAATGTTAACTAAACTAAAACTAGCCATACAAACGAATTAATTATATATCTTCTGCGAGGACGGTTTCCAACCCACGCTATGAAGTTAAACATCGTGAGGAAATCGACATTTCTGAGATCCATTAAATATAGAAATACAGGTAAATAAAAGGATAAATAAGACCTAAAAATCGGCGACTTTATTGGGATAGCTGATTATTAAAGAATCAAAAACAATCTACTGCTGTATTTTGTAATGAAATATTATATTGTTTAATTCTAAACTTGACCAAGATGTCCATGATTTGATTTACAGCGAAACAATTAGTATTACGCGTAGCAAGGCATTAAAAGCTTGTTATGTATTATTATGTGATAATGGAAAGGTGTAGACCGCAGACGTACCGCAAATAGAAAACATGTCGTGCAATCTTAAAATTTTATTATATGTAGTAGTCAACTAGTGCATAGGCGTATATAGAGGGAGTTATGTGTTCCCCCAAGATGTTACCTGTGGATTCAAGATTTGACGCCTAAGAAAAATAACAGAGACAATAATCTCCCCTTAGAAAATAGCAGGCTCAACCGAGCTCGTCTTTCAGTGTTTATAGTTCATAAATGAAGTAATAATACAAATCGAATATAAATATTTTAATGTAGCCTTATTTTTATTATTAAAAATAAATATTGTCTGTTGTTTATATTTAAAGGTAGACAGCCAAACCAGCTGCCCACTGAAGTATTTCCAAACCAATTCGACTTAGGGTCCTTCAAGAAAAGAGCGTATCAATTTTTGAAAGGCCGGCAACGCACTTGCTTCTGGAAATGTGAGTGTCCTTGGGCGGCGGCATCACTCAACATCAGGTGGGCCTCCTGCCCGTTTGCCTACTATTAAAAAAAACAACTTCTTGAACGACTGACTATAACTATAAGCACTCGAAGCGTCGAGAAATGTAAATAATGAAATAACGATTGCTTTGCAGTTTATTAAAATACTAAATACGTTCTTTACAGGAAATAGCAAAGCATAATCCACAACAGAGTGTAGTGCTGTCAGCATACTCTGTACTGACCCCATTGGCCCAGCTCGCTTTGGCCTCTGAGGGTGAATCGCACCACCAACTTTTGAAGGCCATTGGCATGCCCAACGATAATGCGGTAAGTGAAGGCTATTCGAGGGCTTCAAGTTTCTTTTAATTATATTTTATGTTTTTATTTATATAAGTTAAATATGTTATATTGAATCCACTTTTAAAGTATATTTATTAAAGTACATCACATATATACTTATACTGCATTTTCTACAGTATAAGTAACAATCAATTCTAAAATACATGACTAAGTGAACATAAATTTAAAAATTAATTTAAAAAAAAATTACACTTCGATTTTTAGTTATTACTAGTATTTTTTTATTTAAAATACTCAATCTCTTAACAATGCTGAAATTATACTAGAGTTAGTTAATGACCTTTCAATTTTTAATTTTATTGTAAGACAAATTCAATGCAGCTGTACTTACAGCCGTTAGTCGTGAATCATTAAAGTCATTTAACTTTTAAATTTTAAAATAAAAAATTTAGGTCGAGAGAGATCTGGAACCCAAAAAGATATTTCACGGCCTATGCTTCCTTATATCATTAACTAAACAAGCAGAGCCAATGTACCGAAGTTCACTTCGGTTCATAAGGTATAATATTTCTATTTACACGGTAGAACTCAGAAGGTTGAAGTGAATGGTAAGAGGTCCTTAGGGTCGGCAGTAGATATGGGGGTACCACAGGGCTCAATTCTTGGCCCTTTCCTCTTTCTTGTTTATATAAATGATGTAACTTTTATGGTAGAGAAAAAACATTGGATAGTTTTGTTTCCTGATGTTATGTCCTTGATTTTGAAAATCAAACGATTTTTAGAAATTTTGGCGATGTGAACAATGCTCTATCTTCGATTGTCCATTGGTTTAGTATGAATAACCTTCTACTTAATGCAAAAAAGACAAAATGTATTAAATTTTCTGTCAAAATGCAAGGGTTATGGATACTAGACCAATTATAAACGATGAGGAATTGAATCTGGATGATACAACTGTATTTCTTGGAATCACCATGGATTCAAAACTTCAGTGGTCCCCACATATTAATGGATTGGCGAAGAGACTTAGTTCTGCAGCCTACGCGGTCGCGGTCGATGTCGATACAGCTACTTGTTTATTTTAGTTACTTTCATAGCTTAATGACTTATGGCTTATTATGATTACTATTTTCACCCTGCCGAAGAGGGCTATTCGAGCAATCTATAATTTAAAATGTAGGGAATCTCTTAGAAATAAATTCAAGGAAATTAATATACTTACCTTTCCCTAGCAATATATTTATGAAAATATTATGTATGTATACAAAAATAGTGATAAGTTTACTAGAATAGAACATACGCACAATGTTAATACTCGGAACAAACGCAGGCTGCAATTTCCCCGTACTAGACTATCTAAAGTTAGTAATTCTTTTTTGGGGAAAGGGATACTCTTCTTTAATAAAATCCCAGAGGCTATTTTATCTCTGCCTTTTAATAAATTTAAGAAATGTATTAAAGAAAAGCTGTGTAAAAAGGCTTACTATAAAGTTAACGACTATCTAGTTGATAAAAGGGCCTGGGACTAGTGCTAGACAGGCTACTTCTAATTAATTTGCGATATTTGTTTTAAAATAAGTGTTGTTTGATGATTTGCTATTTAAAAGAGTACCGAGAGTTTTTTTGCCGGCTTTTTTTCTCGGCCTACACCCTCTGTCTTCTTTGCCGATGAGTAGGGATGCCTACAAATTGAAATTTAATGACGTGGAATAAGTGTTACATGTATCATATGTTCCATAATAAACATATTTTATTTTATTTTATTTTTATTTAATGCATCTTTCATCTCAAGAGTTAACGTTTTTTTATAAATGTTTCAGATAATAGCTGCGTTTTCAGAGGCCGAAAGAAACTTTAAAACCATAAATGGAGTGGAACTTAAAACAGCAAGTAAAATATACGTCACGTCCAAATCTGAAGTATATGAAAACTTTGCAACGACCATCCGTGACGTATTCGATTCCGAATTCAAAAATGTAGACTTTACTCAAGCAGAGAAAACCGCTAACGAAATCAACGCTTGGGTAATAAATACATTTAACAACAATAATTTCAAAATTCTAAACTATCATTATTCAGACATAAATTTTCTGCCATAGTATAGTTTAATATTTTTTTTTGTTTCGTAGAATCATCTTTTAATACGGGTTTTTCATTAATTTTTGTTTAGAATTGTAGTTTCTCTCTCTCTCTCTCTCTATTTCTCGTAGATTTTCTATACAGATTTGGCAGCTGTAGTGGTTAGATAATTGATTTTTCTGCCAGGACATATAGTCAGATTTTTATAAATTTTTGGCAGAGGTTTGGGTAAATGCAGGTAGCATCAGGCAGGCAGCCTAAAATCTATTAATCCATACAAGCTTACAATGCAATTAAAATCGTTATCTCTTTGTGAATTTCATACAAAAATGGACATGTTGCAATTGGGTTAACACAAACATTAATTACAGGTTGAAGAACAAACGAATAAAAAAATTAAATATCTCGTTGACCCGATCTCCTTGGGTGAAAATACTCATGCTGTTCTTGTCAACGCTATCTACTTTAAGGTAAAATAACATTTAAAATACGCAATTACTATTATATCCAACTTCCTCACAATCGAGTAGCCCGCGATATCTCAACACACAACTCATGACAGGACTCTTTGTATTGAAGAAGTCGCATGGGTCCGCCAAGCACCCGCGAATTTAACAACAATAGGAAGTAAATTAACACAGCAAGATTTCTAAAACGACTCGGCGAAAGGTCTCCATGGAGTGAACTGAAAATGTTCATCGAGTAATTTTTCATCACAGTTTTATTAGACCATACACAGTCGTTTCCCGCCGTCTGTACGCTTCGATACTTCGATGACTTCTTTATGACAAATCCAATATGTATTTGACATACGAGATTGACACTAAATCTCAACTGTGGCTGAACCCTTGGATCTTATGAAATACGCTTTCATTATTCCTATAAAACTGAGGCGTTTCTTGTACGCGTTCACACATGACTATAATACCTTTAATTCTTTTCACATATAATTATGTATTACGTTTATCAAAACCTAAACATAACAATGAAATATACAGTATTTAGAATTTTCTTAATCGACATAGTAATCATAAAAACTAATAAAAAGAAAATCAGAACAAATTTAAAAAGTTTGGACCATGTGGCAGTGTGCCTTTAACGCTGGCAGCATTTCCTCGCTGTATTGCGATATTTGAGCGAGGAAAGCACCAGCTCTGGGGTCACCGGTATCTACCAGGCGCCAACTTAAATCTTTAATTAGCGCCTGTTCATTAATTGATCCCCAAGTGTTATTTTATTTCACATTAATATAATAATAATAAAAAGATAAATAATTATTTTCCTGTGTTATTAATAAAATATTTTGTCACAAGTAAATTCTAAGCTAAGAAAATAAAATATTTATAAAATAACTAGCGGACCCGTCAGACGTTGTCCTGTCTTAACTATGAATATTGATTTCGAATTGGCATAATTATCTAAAAAAATATTTAGGAAACCAAGTGTATATGATATCTTATATCATATTATCTTTGTTTGTTTTTCTGTCGCGTATATTTTAGTTTTTTTATTAAGTTTTTTAGTTTTGTTGGTATTCCGGGAACAGAAGTATTTTATCATTATAATTATTTCATATGAATTTTATCAATATAATAACTCCAATCGAAGCATTTGTTTTAAACGATATTCATTTTTCTTAAATCCTTTTGACGATATTTTCAGCATTCTGTCAATGTTATGTCAAACGCCATATGGTTACGTCATAAAAGGTTGAATTATAAAACCGCTATGCACTGAAAAAAAAATTTGCTATCGTAACAAAAGTCAGGAATACTTATTATGGTGTTCAAGTATTCTTAAATTTTCTAAGAACCATTTCCTGACAATAACAAACACAACAAAAAGATAATTTTCTAAATCGGTCCAGCCGTTCACGCATGATGCCGTGACTAAGGGAAATATTGATTCATTTTTATATATTCAGAACATTGATATACAAAAAACCCAAGATGCACAGTCTCGAATAAAAGTAACGCTCGAAAGTGTCCCGAAACACTATTTCTGTCCATAACAGTATATGTTACAAGCATATATTATTGCAAAATCAACCTTACGCGAATTGCTTAAAGTTGTTATTACAACGCAGTGTATACGTACTTAAAGCAATAAAATTTTACGACCGACCGTGGTCGGTAGGACAAGGTATTGAGTGGAGTCGAACATGACTTTTTTATTTACAACTATTTAACATAATTTTAAATTTATCCGGCTTTTCGGGTGCTTTACAGCGTGAGTGGTCACGGTGACTGAAGACAAAAGGTGTTGGATGTTAAATAGTTGTAAATTTATAATAATACATAACATTAATCCGGTTAAAAAGTTTTTTTTTAAATTAAAAAAAAAATGTTAAATTGGCTACCTCCTGACCCACACTTTATATAGCGTAAATATATTTGTCAAAAACTACACACAAAAAAGTTCAAGAGTACATAAATTTATTTATAAAAAACACACAAATAAATAACATCGACTCCACTTATAGACGCGAGACTATTTGAAATGAGCGCACAATTTAGAATGTTGCGCTCATTTTTTGAGGACGTTTTTTAGACGTTGATTGTGCATCTTGGGTTTTTGTATATCAATGATTCAGAAGATATTTTTATAAATTCGACATTTAAATTGGCAACAAGACAAAACTGTCAACATATTATAATGTTCTATTTAAAATTTGTAGTTCCAAGCTGCTTCATAAAACCTAGGTACATATATAAATACATAATATGTAATTTATTAAATTGTTTTTCATTATTTATTTAATGTTCTATAGGGTCTCTGGCAGAAGCCGTTCAACCATGGCAATACATACGACCAGGTGTTTCATGTTACTAAAGAGAGATCAGTAACAGTTCCGATGATGTACCAAAGATCTTATTTCAATTACGCGGAGGTTCCAGAATTAGACGCTAAGGTAAGGTTTAAAGTATAGAGTTTTATAACTCTTGTAGTTCTGAACTTCCAAGTTAATGCGTTATGTTCAAGTTAATGCGTTATGTAGAAAGAGACAAACATATATATCTGTACCATTGAACGTGTAAAAGAATGAGATGGAATACATTACACAGACTTTTCTATTTTGAATTCACGTTTTGACAGCCACGTTACAACAAACGTGGTGCCAAAAGAACAACAACGCCGAGTCTCGGGCGGCGGTTAAATATCCTGACCAAATGGGCCTAACCAGTTCATCCGAGTTGGAAGGAGGAAATGCCTTTACACACCCGTTGCCTTGTGGACTTGTACCACGAGGCCGGGGTCCTTGACTTAATTGTCCGGGACCAGAGGAAGAAAGCCTCAATAATAAATCACCCCTAATCTCAAGGTGTGGATCGCGCCGAAGGGATGAATGACTGGGGGGCAGCTCAGCTACTAGCGCCAACCATGATGGACATGGCAAACATCATGAGTATCGCCTTCAGGTGAGAATGGGCGTCACCTCGCCTGCGACCTTTTAGATCGACCCTTCTCGTGGGAACAATATGAGTGAACAATTAAATAAAATAAACAATAAATCTTCAACTTCTTCGGAAGAACAATCCACTGGTGTGGGAAACCAGGCTCCAGTGTTAGAGAATACCACTGGCCGAAAAGTACTTGTACAACAAGCATTCCATCCTAGCTTATTTCTACAAAGACCTAGATCTGCATCAATTGGAAGCTGTCCAACACAATCAAGTGTCGAAGAAATGAAACCAACAGATGTACCCCTGGCATCTGCAGATTCACCACATCCTCCACCATGGCAGAAAGTGCCTAGTAATAGGAATAAAAAACGAAAGTTATCTACCAGCCCTCCTGTAGATACGACCAAAATATCAAATCGCTATGACGGTCTGCCCATTGATATAACTGATGAAACAGATAAACCAATTAAAGAAAGCAAACCACCTCCAATCGTTATCTATGGAATTGAAGACCTAAAAGAACTAACTAATCTCTTAGAAACAGCAGTCAACAAAGATCAATTTACATACATGATTATAAATAAAACCCAACTTAGGATTAGTACTGCAGATATTGATGCATACAAAATACTTATCTCCCTGGTTAGGGAAAAAGGCTTGATAGGGCACACTTTCAACAGAAAGGACAATAGATGTTTCCGGATTGTAATAAAAAACCTCCATCCGACGACACCAGTAGATATTATTAAAGAAGACATAGAGGCAACAGGAAACATAGTCACTGGAGAGATAATAAATGCAAGGTACGGGCCAAACAAGAATCCAACATCTACATTCTTTGTTAATCTAGCTAGTGGTCCCCACAATAAGGCTATTAAAGACCTAAAATATATCTACCACCAAAGCGTCACCATAGAAGAACCAAAAAAAAAGAAAACACTAGTTCAATGCCAGAGATGCCAACAGTATGGTCATACCAAGAACTATTGTATCAGACCATACAGGTGTGTGAAATGTGGGCAATCACACAAGACATCAGAATGTCAAAAACGAGACCGGAGCACTCCAGCACTCTGTGCCTTGTGTAATGGACCACATCCAGCTAATTACAAGGGATGTGAGGTCTATAAAGAAATTCAAGCAAGAAAACAAAAAAATCCAATCAATATTCCTATACCAACTACTAAAACAGCATCTAAAACACCTAAAAAGACTGAACTACTACTACTAGTACAGAACCCAAGAGACAAGAAAAGAGACTAAGTTATGCTAAAACCGAAAAACCAGACCAAATAAACAACACATTCCAGAACAATCATGATAATACTCACATCCCAGGACAAATAAACGCGACCCTAGAACAAATTATTATAAAACAGACAGAAAAGTTTGACAGTATCCTACAACAAATGAGCACCCTCATGTGCCTCATAACCAAACTCGTCGACAAACTGACAAAATGACTACACTACGGATTGCGACCTGGAACATTAATGGTCTTGCCACCAACAATCATGAAGTTAACCTGTTCATGTCCCAACATAAGTTAGACATTCTCCTTATTTCCGAGGCTCACTGTAAGGCTAATTCTATAGTAAGGTTTCAATACTACCACTGCTACATTACAAACCACCCTGACGGTACCAGTCACGCGGGATCAGCCATTATTGTAAAAAAGTCAATCAAACATCATCAAATGCCTAATTATGAAACGAAGCCTATCCAAGCAACCACTATAACTGTTCATGACAAAACAGGAGACATCAATGTGACAGCAGTATACTGCCCACCTAAGCATAACATGACGGAGTCAATGTACTCCGATTTCTTTAAGACTCTGGGACACGGCTATATTGTAGGTGGAGATTGGAATGCCAAACACAAGATTGACGAATACTAGAGGCAAACAGCTAAAACTGAGCATAACTAAAAACAACTCAAGCACCGTATCCGCAGGTGAACCCACTAACTGGCCTACTGATGCCAAGAAGGTGCCTGATCTCAAAGACTTCTTTATTACTAAAGGATTAACGAAGTTGTACATGAAACCTGAGTCTTGTTATGACAGCTCTACAGATCACACTCCGGTGCTCCTGACCATTAGTACTAACCTAATAGAGGTATCAAGATCAATAAGGTTATGTAATAAACGCACAGACTGGAACACATTCCGTGAGCACATTGAGGAATCAATAAATATGAAAATGGCCCTTAAAACACCCGAAGATGTAGATGAAGCAGCTAAATACATAACGCTGTTAATACAGGAAGCATGCTAGATAAGTACTCCTGAAATTCAGACCCCCAACAATAGTGGAGTAAACAACTATCCCCTAGAAATAAAAAAGGCTGTCCTTGAGAAGAGACGACGTCGAAGAAATTGGCACTTACTGTGGACAAAACCAACTTTAACAGAGCTGCAGAAGATCTCAAGTCACTATTGCAAAATTGGCATGATAACTCATTCCAAGCAAAACTAGAAAGCCTAACTGCTACAGAGTCTACAAACTACTCGCTCTGGAAAATAACCAAAAGTTTCGACAGACCACAAGCTGCTAAACCACCCTTAAAGTGTGCTGAAGGATGGGTGAGAAAACCACTGCAAAATGCAGACCTATTTGCTAAACACCTGTCAAAAGTATTCTGCCCAAATGATTCCGTAGACGATAAGTTTGATGACCAAGTGGACACAACACTAAACCAAGACCTTCAAATGGATCTACCACCAAAACCTGTGTCAGTACGGGAAGTCTTTAGACGACTCATTGGTCTAGTGGTTAGTACCCCTGACTGCAAATCCATGGGTCCCGGGTTCGATCCCCGGCTGAGACGAACATCGATGTGATGAGCATTTGGTGTTGTGCTTAGGTCTTGGGCGTTTAAATATGTATTTATATGTCTATCAATCTATAATATGTATGTATATCCGTTGCCTAGTACCCATAACACAAGCTTCACCAGCTTAGCATGGGACTAGGTCAATTGGTGTGAATTGTCTTTAAAAAAAAAAAAAGTCTGGAGAGTTATAAGGGAACTAAAGGATAGAAAAGCACCGGGCTTCGACCTTATAACCAAAGAAATAATTACACAACTGCCCCGAAAAGCCGTAACCTACATTACCACACTATGTAATGGGATATTAAGAGCCCAACATTTCCCAGATATATGGAAAGTATCTCAAATAATAATGATATATAAAGACGGAAAACCACCAAACGAAGTCACATCTTATAGACCTATAAGTTTGCTTCCGATACTATCAAAAGTTTTCGAAAAACTACTTCTTCGACGTATCCTTCCGATCTTATCTGAAAAAGGCACCATACCCAGCCATCAGTTCGGCTTCAGACAGCAACACTCTACGGTGGAACAGGTTCATAGAGTCTGCGACAAGATAAGAAAGACACTGGAAGAAAAAGAATACTGTGCTGCAGTGTTCCTGGATATACAACAGGCCTTTGATAGAGTCTGGCACAAGGGCCTGCTATGTAAAATAAAAAGTTATCTTCCACACTGCTACTTTTTGATATTTCATTCATATCTCTCGGGAAGATTATTCCAGGTCAAAGAAGGAGAAACAACATCAGATTTCTTTGAAATAAAAGCTGGCGTACCACAGGGGTCAGTGTTGGGTCCGGTACTCTACACTATATTCACAGCTGACCTGCCTTGTTCAAGTACCATAACTACAGCCACGTTCGCAGACGATACCGCTATCCTGGCAAGTCACAAGGACCCAGTAATAGCCTCAAAAATCTTACAGAAAGGCCTAGATGATACAACTAAATGGCTTCAAAACTGGCGGATCAAAACTAGTACATCGAAATCGGTACAGGTTACCTACACCCTATGCAAAGGCAATTGCCCCTCAGTGAAGCTAGAAAATACCACCCATCCTCACCGGAATTGTGTCAGATACCTTGGTCTTCATCTTGATAGGCGTATGACATGGAATGATCACATCAAAAAGAAGCGAGAGGAACTGAATATTAGATATAAAAGCTACCTGTGGTTGCTAGGCCGAAACAGCAAACTGTCTGTAGACAATAAACTACTAGTTTACAAGTCGATCCTGAAACCTGTATGGATGTACGGCCTTCAACTATGGGGTAGTGCTTGTAACTCCTCCATCATGCGCATACAAATAATGCAGAACATTATTCTCCGGACTATCAGTAATGTCCCCTGGTATGTGACTAATGCTGAGATCCACGAACACCTGGGAATGCTCACAGTGAGAGAAGAAATAACTAATATCAAGACCAGATACAGGGAACGGCTAGCAGCCCACCCCAATGCCCTTGCACGACAGCTCACGATGCAGAGCTATGTTAAACGCCTTAAGCGAAAAGACATTCTATAATGTGAAGAATTATGAGTAGATGTTCTCACTGGAGGACACACTCCGAACGAGATAAGCATCCAACATATTTGCTAAAAGTTAAAGCACTGATTGCAGATGGAGAATATACAAAAAAAAAAAAAAATTTGCAGATACCGTAAAACCTCTTGGTTTAAATAACTAAGTGCTATAATAGGGATAGCGGGGAAGGATTGCAAAATAATGGCGAGGATGAGAGACAAATGGAAGAATTTGCAAGAGACCTTCACACCGTAGAAGGTCGTGTTTTACTACTGTTAAACATCACGACATGGGCTTAATGTAATCCTGATTATTAAGTACCCGAAATACAGGCTGTTTTTAATTTATTTATTGAAGTAAAACTTCTTTAGGCATGACTAGGGGGTATGTTGGATTTTTTTCTGTGTAGTTTTCTCTATTTAAAATTAACAACGATAGCGCGTTTTATAAGTCCGTCAGCGCCATCTAGTGGTGCATTATTTGAACTGATTTAAGTTCAGTTACTTGGTAGTGTTTATTTAGGATAGCATTCACTCGTTTTATTTGATACTGATTCTTGTAATTATGTTATTATTATTATATTCATATTTAAAATGAAAATCCATACCAGTAACATGTGACCAAATTAAATTCCACTAAAGAGGGAAGGTGCCCATCCTAGCTTGCTTTTCTTTTGTTATAGATACGGCCAGTTTTTTCGTATTTGAATAATCTTTGTTAAGCACATGAATAATAAATATAATTAAATTATAATACGATATTTCTTATTTAAGTTAATATTTAATTATTTCAGTGACATATGCCGTCAACGCCAAAGAAGTTTTACTTCAATCGCGCATATACGTTACACGCACACACTTTATTTTTATTTTATTCACATGTACGAATACCAAAGTTCATGGACCTTTTGTGTACTTAACAGGTAATAAACATATTTACAGGTCCTCCAAATGTTCTATGAAGGTGAGGAAGCATCCATGATACTGGTGCTCCCCAATGAAATCGATGGAATAACCCAGCTAGAGGAGACATTACGAGACCCATCAGCAATCGATAGAGCCATTTTTAACATGTACTATAGACATGTCCATGTCACAATTCCTAAGTTCAAAATTGAAACTACAACAGACCTGAAAAGTGTTTTATTAAAGGTAACTTATTATTTTCTAAAGTTTTTTAAACCTTGTGTTTTCTATAATGTTTTTAGATAATACTTAGACCTAACTTCCGATTTTAGATCTTCATTTATGTTGGCGAACATAATAATAACAAAGCCCGTTTATTATCTTGACAGTACAGTTTAGATTTGTTATATAAATTTTCTTTTTCTTGTTATATATCCTAACTTGCTTTTGTGCTATTGATCGGAACCCCTTCACGGGTAAAGGCCTCCTCCAGCCTATTCTAAATATCTCTGTCCATTGCTTCCTTTCTCCATTCGCTCCCTACTAAAGCTTCTATATATTCTATCCACCTTCTTTTTGGGTGCTTTTCTCCTTCTTTCCCTTGTGTCTTTCGATATAAGGAACATTACACACAAAAACTTTGTTTTAAATTACTACTACATTAAATAATCTTATTCTGCTTACATTTTTATGGGCAATTAGAATTGAATATTTTTTCAGATGAACGTTACGAAACTATTTGAACCCGGACAAGCCCGTTTAAGTAAAATGCTAATTGAATGGGATGACTTATTTATAACTGATGCCATTCAGAAGGCTTTCATTGAAGTCAATGAGGATGGCGCAGAAGCTGCAGCAGCCAACGGTAAGTCACGAAATAATTCATTCTGACAATTTAATATAATTCTAACTCAATTTTGACTTAAATCGCTTAGTGAGTATGCTCACTGAGAACAAAGGATTGTAAGGAACAAAACAAGTGCTTCAAAGGACTGTGACTGATTAGTAAAAATAGAGCCTGTATGGCAGGGATCCGACGCTCAATAAATATCGTGATCCCATACCACAATAACTGTCTCAGTATATATGGAATCAACTGGTGGAGCCTGGGTTACATTTTTCTTATGTAACCTAAAGGACCAGCAACGCACTTGCAAGCCTACTGGCAACGGTCCATGAGCTGTATCGGTTGCTCAACTGCTCGTTTGCCCCATGTAACACAAAAAAAATATGACAGTTACTTTTTATGACAATAAATATGTTTTTATTGGATGTTACTGGCCTTGACTTATTATATTACACAACATTCTTTCAATAATTGTTCGATAATTTTCTATTATATTTTATTATAATTCCAATGTTTTGTTTCAGTTATCAATACTTACGGAGCCAGTCTTCACTCCCCACCAGTTACATTCTTTGCTAATAGACCATTTTACTTTGAAATAAGGATAAACGATGTACCCATTTTTAACGGTGTTAAAGCTGAAGAATATTTAACTTGACTTGTAAAAGGTGTTAATGCTAATTAAAATTACTTTCCTTAAATGAAGCTGACATGTATTTAATAAAGTGTTAATTAAAATTGTTGTTTTGAACAAGAAACGAATAACTTATATATTTATAGAAAAGTCTTACCGCTGTGTTACATTCCCGTATGTCAAAAACGTGTTTGATTTTGACGTAAAATGCGATTTCTTCGATACAAAGAGTCCCCTCGTAAGTGTGCTGCGCTTGTGAGGAAGTTGCATAGATCTGTTTGCGCATACTTGGTATGGTATGGTATGGTTTGTGGACTCGTTTTCCGCACTTAGACGCTCACTAGGTCCGTTGTACGTGAGCCCTGGCTAACTAAGCCAGCCTAACTCCTTCCAGAAGCACAGAAGCTTCCTGGGCACTTCGCAGGCTTCTCGGAGCGACCTCACTGTTCCGAGGATTTCTGTACGTTGTTTAGCCACAGCCTCGCACTCCAGGACTACGTGGGTGACTGTTTCCTCTGCGTTGAAACAGCCTCTGCACATGGGGCTGTCTGTCGCGCCTAGGACATAAAGGTGTTTATTAAGGAGGCAATGGCCCGTGATTGTCCCTATCATTATTTTGAGGTTATTTCTGGTTAGATTTAAAAGTTGTTTAGTCATTCTTGTGTTAGTCACTGGCAGAACCAATTTGGATTGCCTGCAGTCCACACTTGATGACCAACGTTGGTGCTGGAGTTCCTCAGATCTCTGGCGAATCCATGTTCGCACTTGCGAGAAGGGCAAGGGTAGGAGCGGATACGGGCCTGCCGGCAACATTTCCGAGCCTCTCCTCGCAAGCTCATCGGCTGCGTCATTGCCGAGAGATCTGCTGTGTCCCTTAATCCACTGTAGGGTGACCCTGTTCGTCAGGGCTAATGCCTCCAGTGCATTGTGGCACTCCAGCACCAGTTTGCTGTTTGTCGTGTCACCCCCTAACGCCATCAGCACAGACGCGCTGTCGGATACGAGCTTAATACAAAAGTTATTAACTCCCAACCGCTTTACGCCTCTGGCTGCTTCGGTTAGGGCAACACACTCGCATTGAAAAATCGAACTGTGTAATGTGTATGCCTAGGGGTAGGTGTGTTTTGATGTTGAGATCTTGAGAGAATATGCCAGCACCGGAGCCGCTCCCTGTCTTTGAGCCATCAGTGTATATGCGTAGCTCGTTCGCGGTCGATCGATCACATTCCTCTTCTCTCAGTTGTACATGGTATTTCTTGTTTAGCATGTGTTGATTAACAATCCTATCGCATGGCGCAGCTATTAGCGGTTGGTATTCTATTGCCCTGTTTAGGATCGCTGTGTGTGTGCTGTAATGATTTTTACCCCATAAATCCAGTACCATAAGCCTGATGGCCGCCAATGCTGCCTCCTGCTGTATGTGTATGTCAAGGGGTGCAACTTGGAGGGCTAGCTCCAATGCTGAAGTTGGCGTTGTTTTCATGCAACCACTGGCAGCGGACAAGGCAAGCCTTTGGAAGCGCCCAAGTTTAGTTATTACTGCTTGGAGTTCTGTCCTCGGCCACCAGACTAGGGCTCCATAAGCCAGCATTGGCCTGATTACGGCAGTGTAGAGCCATAGCGTAATCTTAGGCAATAAGCCCCATTTGACGCCTAGCATCTTTTTACATTGATAAAAGGCAATCGTGGCCTTGTTTAGTTTATGTTTGCGCATACTTAAGTTCTCATGTCATTTTTACACGTGTATATCCTTTCTGTAACAAATCTTCAAAAGTATCTGATTATCCTCCTTGAATCATACATTCAAGGAGTTTGATAGCACAAAAAAAAATTGCTTGCGAGGTTTAAACTTAACTTTAGATTGTACTTGTATTACAAAAACTCTAAATTATAATCAGGCTTAATTCATCTCTCTTTATATATCTGTTATAAAACACCCAGCTTTCATTAAATATTATTCGTGTATGGTTTAAATTAAGTATTAATATAAAGTCTAAAGTATCAGTGTTACAAGAATGTATAAGTCTTCTTTTGGTTCCGTTACTGGAGGTTAGCCTAGGAGGTTAGCGTGTTTTGTCCTATGCTAGATGCAGCAACTCTTTTGCAGTTGCAGTACCCGTCCACTCCCAAAATCCATGAGTTTTTGGAGTTTACTCCTTAAGAAACGATTTGAGTTATAAGGCCCGGTACGGAAATTTTATGAGGAGAAAAATCAAGTGTAACACGAAAAGTTGAGGCGTTATGTGTAACATGAAAAGTTGAGGCGTTATGTAAAAAGATACAAACATATAGAGTTTACTCCTTAAGAAACGATTTGAGTTATAAGGCCCGGTACGGAAATTTTATGAGGAGTAAAATCGAGTGTAACACGAAAAGTTGAGGCGTTATGTAGAAAGAGACAAATGGATTGAACGTGTAAAAGAATGAGATGGAATACATTACACAGACTTTTCTATTTTGAATTCACGTTTTGACAGCCACGTAGCTCGTGTATTCCCTTTGTCTGCTAATTTCCCGTTAATTGTACTACCGTTAGACAAATGTGAAATTAATATATATTTATTTTCGCCATTAATAATTAATTAGTGTAGGTAAACAAGCAATAAATTATATATTTTGCAAGTAAGCAATCGGGATTAAGTCTATAAATTTAGATTTGTGGAATGTAAATTGGATTTTTGCAGTGTTGACCTCAGCGTGCGACTGTCATACTTTAGGTCGTAGGTTCGATCCCGGTGGTGCACCAATGGATTTTTTTTAATTCAATTTTTGGGGAGCTTTGAAATATAAGCATATGGGTGCATACAGGTGTTTTTGGAATCAGTTAAAAATGATGTATCCTGTAGGTAATACAATGTAAAGTTATAAGTGTAGTTCCTAGAAGCAATAGTCTGTATTTAGAAAACAATGTTATAGCTTGTTTCTCGAATCGAACTGCTACGCCAACTTTTTAATAAAACCAACAGTAAAACTATTTTAAACGTCTTTATAGGTACATAGTTAAAAAAACTTGTTGCTAACTTGTCTAGGCTACATGTCAGACTTAACGATTTCCTAATAATAATAACATCTTCAAACTTAAAGTCACCTCGAAGTTTTATTTTTATTAAGCCTTTATTGCTGACACCGAGTATAATATATATAAACACTCGTTTAAGTTACATAACCTAACTTAATAACTGATGTATTCAGCGTGTCCTGTGACACATATACCTCTTCCAGCTGCTTCCATTATTTTCTAATGTTAGCTCGTCTTGTCCAAGTTGTGCCTCCTATTCTCTTTACATCGTCTGCCCATCTCTTTCTCTGTCTCCCTCTTTTCCTTTTTCTATCTCGTGGATGCTATTCTGTAATATTTTTTGTCCATTTCAACCTACTATCTCTCGTCATATACTGGGTGGCGCAAAAGTACTGGCACTAAAGAAAATTTGTTTATTTTTTTTATATGACATTTCCTGTCATTCTGTTGTTGAAAATTGTGTAGTGAACAAATGTAAAATACAATGAAAATAAAAATGGACCGTTTTACTCCCCAAGTACGTGGAATAATCGTGTCAATGTTCTTACGGAATAATTCATCAGTCATAAAAACACAACGTGAATTTCGTCGACGATTTCCCCACCGTCCGGCACCGATTGCTCGCACAATCCGACGCTTTGCCACACGCCTTGAAGCAACTGGCTCAACATTGAATAGACCTAAGTCTGGGAGACCAAGAACAGGCCGTTCAGCTGAAAATATTGATGCTGTGCTTGAATATGTGGAAGAGTGTCCAGAAACATCAACGAGGCGACGTGCCACGCAATTGGGCATTTCCAGATGGACCCTGCAGCGTATTTTGGTGAAAGACTTAAAGATGTTCCCGTATAAAACTCAAATGACTCATCAGCTGCTACCTACTGACCACCGAGCTCGTCTAGCGACCAATCGGTGCCGGACGGTGGGGATATCGTCGACGAAATTCACGTTGTGTTTACAAATACAGAATGACAGGAAATGTCATATAAAAAAAATAAACAAATTTTCTTTAGTGCCAGTACTTTTGCGCCACCCAGTAGAAGATGTTAGAAGGTTGGGGAAAAAGGGTGAAAAAGTTCGACCGGTACTAATAACATACAATTTTAGGTTTCAAATTAAAAATACAAGAGAAACAAACATAACCTTCAAAATACTTCCTATTACTTAAAAGAAAACTACCCAATCGAAGTCTTAATTAAGCGTAAAGAGCTACAAGTCCAACTACAGAAAGAAAAAGATGCAGGAAACACCGCTTCATAAAATATGATAAAACTATTATACTAAGCAACAAAAAACCCCCAGAGAAACAGTCAAGCAACAGAAAGCTATCAGAGTCCCCGGAAACGCTCCACTCTGACAACCAAATTGTTCAACAGACTAGTAAACAATACAAAAGCCTAAACTAATTCTTCCCAAGACAGAATCGACTCAACGCCAACCGAAGATACCGGATCACAACACAGCATATCAATCAAAATCGGACCATCTTCCAACACCTAATCTCCCAGTGCGGCCGGTCACGGCGGGAGAATTCGACCAAAACCCCCCAAGAACAACTATCCAAACGAAAAATACTATCAATATTTGCACCCTCAACGTAAGATCATTATGTTCTGATCAAAATATATTAAGCTTAAATCCGCACTAGATGATATTGTTGGCTAGACAGAGCTAACAACAGAGAAGGATGGAATTCCTTCCTTCCTGGGAGGCTTTTACCGAATGAGGTCCAAGCATTAAATTATATAAAAAATATTATTATATATTATCTGTGTCCGGTCCCGCGCCTTTACAATTGCCTTATTTTCATTATAATCTCCTCTACTTTGGTCATAATCTTATCTGTTCTACTCTTTTGCGATGTCTCAGTGTTACACTCACCATGCTTCTTTCCATTCCCTTTGGTATGTTCTCAACTTTAAAATATGTTTCTGAGATAATTCCCAAGTCTGACAGCCGTCTGTGACACATGGTAAGATACATTGAACATCTTTTTGTTAGCTGCCATTAGGACCTTTACCTTGAAGTTATTACCTGCCAAATTTATCAAAAAAAGCTATATTTTAGTAGCTAAGAACATAACATTTCTATATTACATAAAATATTCCTTTTACATTCATTTTATAAACATTACTCACGGTAATTATAAAGTATTATAAATACTGTTTATTAACTACATATATCTATGGGTCTTATAACTACTGTAGATAGCATCATATTTATATATCTGATAAAGTTATAATTGTTATTTATATGCAAGTCGGTCTTATGAAATCTGTATTTTTTTTTCGGATCTAAGGGTAATAAAAGTCTCGTCTTTGAATCTTACCCTTACAATTAGAAATTTTCGGTAATGCCCAGTAGGTTAACACCGTAATAACGCATTACCGCTAGACCCATCCGCACTAAGGGTAATATAATACTGAAACTCAACGGGAACTGTCACTCCCATATCTCAAAAACGTATTAGATGTATCATTTGGAAGTCAAACTTGTGTGACTGCTCAGAGGAATTGTTCCTGCGGCTGACTTCCATCAACTGACGTCGAGGTAGAGTTCGAGTGCGTTCGACAACATAGCATTTTCTGTTACGCACTACCTGTAGAACCAGCTGCTGATTTCCGAACTGATACTACTTAGGGGCCTTAAAGAAAAGAGTGTACCATTACCTGAAAGGTCGGAAACTCACCCGCTAGCCCCCAGCGTTACAGGTGTCAATTATCGGTGGCGGTTATCACTTTCAAACTCGTCTCCTCTTTAGTCTCCGGCTACATAATAATACTAAGTCTGGACTCTAAAACTTTATATGCGCCTGTTAAAATATAAATCTCAAACTATATTTAAACTCAATCAATTTTGCGCTTGACTTAAATCATATAGTATTTGTATTCGCACGTTTGTTTTAAAAAAAAATATTCTAAGTTTAACTTATTTACTGTAAATAAGGTAATGGTATACCTAGGAGTTTTCGATAAAGGACCTGTATTTCTTTAATTTATTCGATACGTATAAAAAAATATAAATCTTTTCTATTTATATTATCAGTAGAGATGCTTCTCAAATAATTTCACGTGGATACTTCGTAACTCGTCTTTTCTCATTTAATTACGATTAGCATGAATCATATTCATGCTAGCATGCTATTCAAAATTTTATAGTTGATATAAAGTATATATTATAATTATCTTTGGAGTGCTCCGTAGGCGTTCAATAGTTCATTCGAGTTCTATACGTTTATCTTAAATATAGTTTAATTATTTATTTATTGTAAAAAGGCACACTAACGAAACACATACAAACACTTACAGAGACAACACGACATACAAAAACACACTACATGCAAGTGTGCACAACATTTCAAGGGAAACTGATGTATGGGTTCGAGTGAAAAATATTGTAGTAATAACGCATTTCTTAGGGCAGTTTTTGCCGCACACCACCACTAGGTATGTGAAACCTGCTGACACTGAATTATTTCCGAAACAATTAGACTCAGGGTACTTCAATAAAACTTAGACTTGACCGAATGTAGAAACAGTAATCTATCAAGTTTTTCATGAAAACGTGTATAAACACAAAATATGGTTAATAGAATCATAAACTTTCAGAAAATATTAGTATCAAAAAGTGAATAGATAAATTTCTAGAGAGATTCAAAGTACATTCATTACGAGAGACGTGTGATGTGAAGTTTAGAGATAGAAAAAGTCCCTGGACACCATGGCAGGGGAGAAGAATAGGTATATATAAAAAAAACATTCATTACGCTCTCCTGAAGACCTTTTTGACATGTCGCTTTGTACGTATAGTCTAGTCGACAAGTTGAAAATGGAACAAAATAGAGATACTGCTCTTAAAATTATGTGCGATAGCTCATTGGATCCGGAATGACGCCTAGAAAAATGTGCCAAAAGCGTGTATTAGCACATAAAAAATTGCAAAAGTTATAAACAATTAAAGATGAAAAAAAAAATGGGATTTTGTTTTTTGCCAATATTTAATAAACTATTAATATTTAAGAAATTTCAAAAAGAAAGAAAAGATTCTGAAAGAAGAGGAAATTTCCAATAAAAAACTCCTAACTCCCGGAACTCTATCTCCATTAATTATAATTTTAATTTAACGCTGAAAATAGGTCTGCGCGTGACATTTTTAGGATTCGCGCGTGGCGTCAAAAGCGACTACGGCACATTAATTAATTTATTTAAGGTATTGAAATTTTTTTTTTAAATTTGAAAAAATTATGGTGTGTCCTGAACACTATAATTAATTTATTCCCGTTGGAAATTTTAGTTAAAGTTAATTTTTCAACAAGTTAAACACTTGTTAACTAACGAAATTTTCTCGAACGACCGTCTTAATTGTAAGTGAAAAAAAATGTTTAAATAATGGTCGTAAAAATATTTCGCTTCGTAGAGCCTTTCTTACATACATACTTAACAAGATCGTGCCATAAAAGTTAAAGAAATATTTATACTTTGTTTATAACAATTTTTTTACTTAAACAAAAACTTAAAAATCCAAGTAATGAAGTTAAAAATTTTTTTTTTCTAAAATCATCATATTATCGTTTTTTTATTAATACAAGATATTTATTGATTTGCAAAAAAAAAATTTCCCGCCATTTGTTGATAAATTTTTTTTAAACAAATTGATTAAATCAATATTTTTTTTTTTAAATTTCACAACTTTATTACATTACAAATATTATGATTTTTTAAAAAAATTTTTCCTTAATAATAATTTTTTATTCTTTTTAATCGTTTTTTTTATATTTCTATTGTTTAAATAATTAGTTAACAAATTTTTTTTTTCTAAAAATCATAATTGACAGTCCTCTATAAAGTAACAAAAAAAATATTTTTTTTTATCAATTGGAAATTTCCTCTTCTTTCAGAATCTTTTTTTGAAATTTCTTAAATATTAATAGTTTATTAAATATTGGCAAAAAACGAAATGCCATTTTTTTTTCATCTTTAATTGTTTATAACTTTTGCTATTTTTTATGTGCTAATACACGCTTTTGGCACATTTTTCTAGGCGTCATTCCGGATCCAATGAGCTATCGCACATAATTTTAAGAGCAGTATCTCTATTTTGTTCCATTTTCAACTTGTCGACTAGACTAGTAGGGACCGTCAAAATGGTGCGTTATGTTATACCATGCATAGTTTTTATATAGAATAACACAATCAATAATTATGGAAACAATAGCAGTCTTATCAGAGCGTGATAAATGCACATAAAAAAATTCTTCAAGATTGTATTAAAGAAACGACCGAATAACTAACTACAAAATAGACTTTACAAGGTCATAATGCGTTTAATAATTATTATTTCCTTATAATTTGACATAGTTTATCTTTAATGAATTAAGAAAGGTTTAATACAATTTATAAAAACATATTTTTTTAATACTTATATGTATTTAGAAAATTTTGCTGTTTTGACTTATGAGAAGTCAGCCTGTGTGTTCCTATGTATTAAATAATACAGCTGATACTTCCTAACACATTCTTTAATCAATGGTTACTTAAGAAGCTTAGAATAGGTTTCATGAAATCATCACAGTGGTTATATATTATATCTAAAGCCGTTGACTTTCGTTCAATATTAAATTACAATAAGATTCTTTCGACTTCGACTAACAGTTTTGCAAGGTCCTCTTCCTGATTTACCCTAAACCATCTTAACAACTTCCCTGTCCGATGAGTCACAAGAACGTTTTGGGATAAAATGACACAGGTGACTCATTTCTCTATACAGATTAAGGCACATTTTTTGTAATGGATGTATGGCAATAAACCTAAAGTTTTCAATAAAAAAAAATCAAATAATCCTAATAAAACTCAAGTAAGTACTAAAGGCAATGTTTTATTCAAATAAAAGTTTTATAAAATAAACTGTGTAATGTAACAGATTCCCATTAATTGATACTTAGAATTATATTTATACATAAGAAAAAATAACAAAATCAAGCATGTTTCTCATTATAACATTCTGAGCACAAAGATTTTTTACATTTTTCACTCAGTGTGTACTTGCTTCGCTTGACGAGTAACTAATCTCTCATTTTTCAATTTTACATAACACCCATTGCAACATTGAAAAAAATTCGAGGAAATTCCAGAATTGCTTGAAGAAGCAATTGAAGTTCCTGAAGAGCTACGAGCTTGTGCGCTCAATCATAGCTTTGTTGCTCAGTTAGCCCATAACGAAAGTCATAATAAATCATTGACCGAAAATGTTCTCAAGTTGGGTTCACCAAGAAGGGTGTAACAAGAGTTTTATATTTGCCGCCGCACTTCACAAAAACAAATGACAAATAAATGCAATAGGTTACTTATAGGCTGGTGAGTAGCGGGGCTGAATCAACCCCTACATTTTTAAAAATATTAATTTTTTTCCCCAAAAATATATTTGAGGCAATACGCAATTTATATATGTTGCAGTGTAATACTTAATAAATACGGAAAAAAATAAGCCAGAAAATTTAATCGGGGTTGTAACATTACCAGAAGCGTGCAAAAAATGATTGCCAAAAATTATAAAAAATGTTTTTGAGGCAGCTTGAAATTTGAATGGAGAGTTATTTATAACTATAAAATAAGATTCCCAAAAAGACAGATCATTTCGGTAGGGCAGCCATAAAGGATCTGTCTATAAAAAGAAATTTAACTCGCAAACTGCTCGCGAGCTGCACATTCGCGGCATATTCGCGAGATGTGGACGCACCCTATGAATTACTATCACGCATTGACATATATTTAAAGAGAGTAAACCTTTGCAACACAGGTTAGAGTGTGGCCGGCAAGAGGACGGATCGACTGGCATTATGAAGCTCGCTTTATTTTATTGTAAGTTATTTTTTCTATTTAAATAATATTTACATATATTTAGTATTTTTGGTTCAATTAACACCGAATGGTTTTAAGTTTATTTCTTTTTGTATTGAAGTGAAACCTCTTCATCGGCGTTGGAAAAAAATTACCGTCACAGTTTTCGGTTACGCGTTATCTTTTTCTTTGTCCCTACCACGGTTGATTCGAAGAGATTCAAAGGCAACAATAGCAAAACTATATTATAATAATAACAATGATAGTAATAATTATATTACAATTAATGAAATTCTGTCATAATTTTAGTAGTAAGAATTATTATTTGTAATCATGTCTATGATAATAAAGCCTTTTGTTAAACTTCATCTAATTTAACTTTATTAACCAATTTCTGTAAAGTTGCAAATGGTAGATCATTTTTTGAAAAATAAGTTCATAAAGAAGCATTATATGCACACATTTTTATTTCAGATTAAGTTTCTTTAATTTTATTAGATTTGTTTATGCACTTCTTGCACTTTATCCACTATATTTCTTTTTTTTAGTTTTTTTTTTATATTTCTTACACTTGAAGGAAGCAGGTAGGTTTCCCAGACTCCGAAGATCAGTTATATGACTGCTGGAAGAACAATGTCAAGTGTTATATGCTCAATACCCTGAATTAATAGCCATTGAAGCGACAATTATAAAACCTTTTTTTAAACCGGTTTTTTTTATTAATTTTTGAAGTGAAACGTAAAGTTTCGGTTACGCGTCACATGTTTCGGTTACGCGTCACATTTGACCGTTACGCGCGTCTTTTTCTCGTCCCTACCACGGTTGATTCGAAGAGATTCTAAAGCATTAATAACAAAAATTTATAATAACTATAACAATGATACTAAAAATTATATTACAATTTATGAAATTCTGTAATAATCTTAGTGGTAATAAGGTAAAATGAAATAATTGTATTACAGTCAAAACCGTTTATAACGACATTGAAGGGACCGTATAGTTGCCGACGTTATATCCGATAGTCGTTATAAGCAATGTCATATACACAAGTACAGTACATATGTATGTACATAGTTATATTATCATAGTTATCTATCTATAATAGGTAGGTATGGGTTATAATATGGTATGTTAATATTATAATATGTAAAGGAGTCAAAAAAGAAACAAAACTTTTAAATCAAACTGTTACTCACGCAGTCAATTAGCGAACTAAACATATGCAAGGTCAAATGGCCGGGAAGAGGTTCGGATGAGGCGGGAGAAAGTGCGTAGGTAATATATGCCTAATATTCATTCAATGCTTATAAATAAGATTTAAAATCGTTTGTATTGTTTTGTTTTGCTGAGACAAGAAGCGGTTGGTCGTTATAGCCGATGAATATAGATAGAATTTCGTCGTTGTAAGCGATATGTCGCTGTATCCGATATTGTTATAAGCGGTTTGTTAACTGAATAGTTTACTAGGGATTCGGACGGGACCATACAATCTGGTTGTAATAACCGATAGGTCGTTGTAAACGATGTCGTTATAAACGGTTTTGACTGTATTTGTATTCAAGTCTGTGATATTAAAAGCCTTTTGTTAAACTTTATCTAATTTAACTTTATTTAACCAATTTCTGTAAAGTTAGTTGCATATAGATAATTTTTCGAAAAATAAGGTCATAAAGAAGTTTCACTTCTAACGTGTGTACACTAGTACACGCACATTTTTTTTTATTTTTAACTCTTTAGTTTGTTAGGAAGTACTGTAGTTTAGTCCTTAAGGCCCCAACGTTAGACCCCATAGTGTTTGTTTTGATGTTTTCTGTACTTCTAGTTTATTTATAATATATAAAGTAATAATAATAAAAACAAAAAAAATCTGTCACACTATTTTAACTAAACCATAATAATCTTGCTTCAAATGTACGTCTAATTAACGCCCCTTTTTAATATTTAATTTCTAACATAGGTTTTAACTTTAATTTGCCATTTGACCTGAGTTATCCAAAATTGAAATAATATTGAGTGTTAAAATTCGCTAATATTTTTCAGTGTTTTCTGTGGCCGCCGTCACGATCGCCGTGGATGTGTCGAAAGACCTCAAAAGCGGTAATGATGCGTTTACATCGAGAATGTTTTATGTGAGTATTTTATATATCTATATAATCTATTACATAAAGAAATTATGTATTTTCATAATAATTCATTTATTTATGTACGCCACATCATATATTAACAGTATATATATGTTACAAGAAAATGAAAGAAATGTTTTTAAATGTGATTCTGAATTAAATGTGAATGTGAATTAAAGTACACTTATATTATTATTAACATTCCGTTAAGTGCAAAGAATATACTTAAAAACTACTGAACTTTGAGAAAATATTATAAAAAATAAATGTATAGTGAATTATTAAATTCTTTTTGGCGTCGGGACGTGACGACCCCATCGCCCACTGGTGAAATAACCTGTGACAGAGGTTATTTCATCAGCGCAATCAGTCAACCCCTTCCTAGTGGGAGTGCCATGCTGTTGCCTTCGGGCTTCAGCCAAATGGGCAGGCACGACCGGGGCAGTACCACAGTCTCTCAGAAAACCGGCGTGAAGAGATGCAAAAGGTTCGCCTTCTTGTACTCGCGTTTCGTGCGGTGAGAGAGATTCCCGGAGCCCATCCCCCACACACAAGAAATATGAAGGTGCAGAAAAAACAGAATCTACCCCAGGGGGGTACCACACGCGCTCGCGGTGGAGAATCCCCCTCTGGGCGTCCACCACCGGGACACTCAGCACCCGGTGGTGGACGCACAGGCTGCCCTGCCTACAAAAATAGTAATCGTCCTCGGGGCAAACGGAGCAATTATACAAAGGCACCCCCGTCCACACTCGCCGTGGACTTCACAAATGTTAGGGGGCTTAATTCTAACATCAACGCTGTCCACTATCATCTAGAGACTGCGAAGCCGGCCTTGCTCTTTCTTACCGAGACTCAGATATCCTCCCCGGCTGATAGTTCCCACCTATCCTACCCGGGGTACAAATTGGAACATTCATTTGTGCCGCGGGCTGGAGTTTGCGTGTACGTCAGAGAGGATATCTGTTCTCGTCGCCTCGGAACGCTTGAAGGAAGGGACCTATCTAACCTCTGGCTGCGCGTAGACTGCGATGACCATCCGCGATTCTACGCATGCCTGTATAGGTCCCATAGCGGAAATACCGAAACTGACCGACTCATTGAGCGCATCCAAATGGCTACAGATTCCCTGCTCGAAAGGGTTCCTACCGCTGAAATCGTGATACTTGGCGATTTTAACGCCCACCATGCCGATTGGCTCGGCTCTGAAACCACCGATCACGCGGGAAGATCCTTTCACGACTTTGCTATAGCCTACGACCTGACACAAATGGTCCCTGCGATTACGCGAATACCAGATGTGGATGGTCATAAACCCTCTTTGTTGGACCTTCTGCTGACTTCTCATCCGGAGAACTATCAGGTCTCTGTTGACCCGCCATTGGGTTCATCAGATCATTGTGTGGTCCGGAGTACTGTGCCATCTACGCGCCCTTCACGGCCCCGCTTTATGGGTTGTCGCCGTATTTGGCACTATAAGTCAGCAGATTGGGACGGGATGCGGTCTTTCTTTGCGTCCTACCTTTGGGGGCCTATGTGCTTTTCGCCGGAAGCTCCAGATTCCGTCGCCGCCTCTGTCGCCGAAGTGGTTCTGCAGGGCATGGAACTCTTTATTCCATTTTCTGCGGTGCCGATCGGTGGCAAGTCTCAGCCCTGGTTTAAACGTTCTTGCAAGGCGGCCTCGCGTCGAAAGCGAGAATGCTTTAAGGCATGGGCGGAAGCGGCGAAATCTCGTGATGCCAATACCAGCGAACTTAAAAAAGCATATAACTCAGCCTCCAGGTCCTTCAAACGGGAAATCACTAAGGCAAAGTCAGAGCACATTGCCAGATTTGGCGAGAGATTGGCCCAACTCCCTTCAGGGACTCGAGCCTTCTGGTCTCTCGCCAAAGCTGTCCAAGGGAATTTTTGTCAGCCCGCCATTCCGCCACTGCACAGGGAGGATGACTCTCTGGCCCACACTGCGAAGGAGAAGGCTGACCTTTTGGGCTGTCTCTTCGCGTCCAACTCGACTTTGGATGACCGAGGAAGATCACCACCGACCATTTCGCGGTGTGATTCTTCGATGCCGGAAATCACATTCCGGCAACGTGCTGTCCGCAAAGCACTATCTTCCTTGGACATTCATAAGTCGAATGACGAAGTAAGCGTATGGTATCCCCCCAATTGTGCTGCGTACTTGTGCTCCTGAGTTGGCTCCGGTCTTAACGCGCCTTTTCCGGTACCTGTACTCGCTCAGCACTGTCCCGAAGTGCTGGAAGACCGCTTTGATACATCCGATCCCTAAAAAAGGCGATCGCTCTGATCCGTCCAACTATCGCCCAATAGCTATAACCTCCTTGTTCTCCAAAATAATGGAATCCATTGTTAATTGCCAGCTCTTGAGGTATCTAGAGGGCCACCAGCTGATTAGCGATTATCAGTACGGCTTTCGTCGTGGTCGTTCGGCTGGTGACCTTCTTGTATACCTTACACATGGATGGGCAGAGGCAATTGAGTCCAAGGGGGAGGCGCTAGCGGTTAGTTTGGACATAGCGAAAGCCTTCGATCGCGTGTGTCACAGAGCACTGCTCTCGAAGCTTTTAGCCTATGGGCTTCCCGAGAAATTACGTGATTGGATCTCCAGCTTTCTGGCCGATCGGAGCATCAAGGTCGTCATCGACGGAGCATGTTCCGACCTAAAACCCGTAAACGCTGGGGTCCCACAAGGCTGTGTTCTATCCCCGACCCTATTTCTTCTGCATATCAATGATATGTTGAAACTTAGCAACATTCATTGCTATGCGGATGACAGTACTGGGGATACTTTTTACACTGGCCGGGCAGGTATTTCTCGGGCAGTTGTTGATGAGTACCGGAACAAACTTGTGTCTGAAGTTGAAACTCTACTACGTGGAGTCTCAGATTGGGGCAGACAAAACCTAGTCCAATTTAACCCCAAGAAGACACAAGTTTGCGCGTTTTCCGCTAAAAAAACACCCTTTGTCGCTACTCCTCTTTTCGAAAACACTCTTCTTAAAGCCACAGCCAGCATTGGAATACTTGGCGTTGACATATCGAGCGACGTTCAGTTTCGCGGTCACTTGAAGGGAAAGGCTAAATTAGCCTCCAAAAAGCTTGGTGTGCTCAGCAAGGCGAGACGGTACTTCACTCCGGGCCACCGCATGCAACTATATAAAGCGCAAATTCGGCCCCACATGGAGTACTGCTCTCACCTCTGGGCGGGGGCTCCCCAGTACCAGCTCCTTCCACTTGACCGTATACCACGCAGAGCGGTTCGAATCGTCGACGACCAATCCCTCTCCGAGCGGCTTGATCCTTTGGCGTTGCGTAGAGATGTGGGGTCACTCTGCATCTTCTACCGCATTTACCATGGAGAGTGTTCAGAGGAGTTGTTTGGATTAATACCTGCAGCTGAGTTTCATCATCGGACGTCGAGGCAGAATACGAAATTCCACCCGTATCACCTCGACGTCCGACGTTCCACAACTGAGCGTTTCTCAAGGCAGTTTTTGCCGCGCACCACCACTATGTGGAACCAGCTGCCCACTGAAGTATTCCCGAACCAATTCGACTTAGGGTCCTTCAAGAAAAGAGCGTACCAATTTTTAAAAGGCCGGCAACGCACTCGTTAGCCCTCTGGCATTGAGAGTGTCCATGGGCGGCGGTATCACTTAACATCAGGTGAGCCTCCTGCCCGTTTGCCCCCCGTTCTATAAAAAAAAAAAATACTTGTCAATTAGCATACATTTTCAAGTTAAATCACCTAATGAGTAAAATGCATAACTCAGATAACAGTTATGGGTTTTGAAATACTACGTCTGTGTAATTGATAATTATGCTTTTCTACTGTAATATCTTGAATTCAATATTTAAATAAAGCTATTAATAGTTCGATCCTGGCTCATCGGGGTGCTCACATAATAGAGGATTTTTTTACTTTATATCAACCACTCGTGATAACAATAGAATATAAGCGAAATAATGACATGTTAATTGCTATGTAACGAATGAATGCAATGTATCAGTCGAAGAGAGTGCCTACGTCTGTCTTTACTCTCGGGGCGTAACTCAGACGATACAAAATGTACAGCCTTGGCTCGTACAATAGGTCATCTCATACTCTAAATGATTCTTATAAAAGAGAATATAAGCAAAATGTCGAAATAATTATTAGCATTGACAATAATATTACAACAACATATTATATACCCCCACACACAGCTTTTTGTTAAAAAAAATTGGGAGAAGTTGTTGTAAACAGTTAAAAAAATCAAAATTGTAATTTAAAATATATTTTTTTTATTGAAGTTATACTTCTTTAGGCGCGTTATGAAAAATTAATGAGAGTGAAATTTTACGATGCGCGCGCACCGTGACACAAAATTAACAGAATGAAGTTGCCCACGGAAGATGCTACGGCATTGGACATAATTTAAAAACAACATTCGAATAATAATAGAATTTATGTTACACTTAATGTAAGAGAATAATAATAAATATTTATTTATTTAATTTATCAAATGTAAACTGAACTTTATTGACTATAATGACTCCTTTTCCAGTCTTTGATTATTTAATTGTAAGTAATTATTTGCAAGAAATCAAAAACTATTTTTAATAATGCCAAAGAAGTATAACTTCTTACGCGCGTACATAAGTACACGCACCCTTTTTTTAAAATTTGTTATGGAAACACATTTATTTTTTTACTTAAAAGGGTTTCCAAATCTTACACATTGTAATGCATTGTTATACATTAACACATTTATTTATATAGCTTATGCTTTGGTTTTTATTGTACCTCATACTAGCTTCAATGTCTAAGATGTGTCGTGATGTATTTTTAGAATTCAATTAACTCCTATAACCGTGTCCTTGCAATGTTAACTAAACTAAAACTAGCCATACCAACGAATTAATTATATATCTTCTGCGAGGACGGTTTCAAACCCACGCTATGAAGTTAAACATCGTGAGGAAATCGGCATTTCTGAGATCCATTAAATATAGATATACAGGTAAATAAAAGGATAAATAAGACCTAAAATCGCCGACTTTATTGGGATAGCTGATTATCAAAGAATCAAAAACAATGTATTGCTGTATTTTGTAATGAAATATTATATTGTTTAATTCTAAACTTGACCAAGATGTCCATGATTTGATTTACAGCGAAACAATTAGTATTACCGCGTAGCAAGGCATTAAAAACTTGTTATGTATTATTATATGATAATGGAAAGGTGTAGACCGCAGACGTACCGCAAATAGAAAACATGTCGTGCAATCTTAAAATTTTATTATATTTAGTAGTCAACTAGTGCATAGGCGTATATAGAGGTAGTTATGTGTTCCCCCAAGATTTTACCTGTCTATTCTAGACTAGACACAAAAGAAAAATAAAACTGACAATAATCTCCCCTTAGAAAATAACAGGCTCAACCGAGCTCGTCTTTCAATGTTTAAAGTTCATAATTGAAGTAATAATTCAAATCGAATATGAATATTTTAATGCATTAAAAGCTAGACAGCCAAACCAGCTGCCCACTGAAGTATTTCCAAACCAATTCGACTTAGAGTCCTTCAAGAAAAGAGGGTATCAATTTTTGAAAGGCCGGCAACGCACTTGCTTCTGGAAATGTGAGTGTCCTTGGGCGGCGGCATCACTCAACATCAGGTGGGCCTCCTGCCCGTTTGCCTACTATTAAAAAAAAAAACTTCTTGAACGACTGACTATAACTATAAGCACTCGAAGCGTCGAGAAATGTAAATAATGAAATAACGATTGCTTTGCAGTTTATTAAAATACTAAAAACGTTCTTTACAGGAAATAGTGAAGGAGAATCCACAACAGAGTGTAGTGCTGTCAGCATACTCTGTACTGACCCCATTGGCCCAGCTCGCTTTGGCCTCTGAGGGTGAATCGCACCACCAACTTTTGAAGGCCATTGGCATGCCCAACGATATTGCGGTAAGTGAAGGCTATTCGAGGGATTCAAGTTTCTTTTAATTATATTTTATATTTTATTTATATAAGTTAAATATGTTATATTGAATCCACTTTTAAAGTATATTTATTAAAGTACATCACATATATACTGCATTTTATACAGTATAAGTAACAATCAATTCTAAAATACATGACTAAGTGAACATAAATTAAAAAAAAAATTACACTTCAATTTTTAGTTATTACTAGTAATTTTTTATTTAAAATACTCAATCTCTTAACAATGCTGATATTATACTAGAGTTAGTTAATGACCTTTCATTTTAAAGCTATTAATTTTATTGTAAGACGAATTCAATGCAGCTGTACTTACAGCTGTTAGTTGTCGTTAAAGTCATTTAACTTTTAACGTCCAGAGAGATCTGGAACCCAAAAAGACGTTTCACGGCCTATCCTTCCTTATATTATTAACAAAACAAGCATTTAAATGTACCTAAGATATAATCTTTTGACTTCCTATTTACACGGTAGAACTCAGAAGGTTGAAGTGAATGGTAAGAGGTCCTCAGGGTCGGCAGTAGATATGGGGGTACCACAGGGCTCAATTCTTAGCCCTTTCCTCTTTCTTGTTTAAATAAATGATGTAACTTTAATGGTAGAGAAAAAACATCGGATAGTTTTGTTTGCTGATGCAATGTCCTTGATTTTTAAAATCAAACGACAAATAACGAATTTTGACGATGTGAACAATGCTCTATCTTCGATTGTCCATTAGTTTAGTATGAAAACCCTTCTACTTAATGCAAAAAAGACAAAATGCACTAAATTTTGTGCAAAAAATGCAGGGGTTATGGATACTAGACCAATTATAAAACGTGAGGAATTGAATCTGGATGATACAACTGTATTTATTGGAATCACCATGGATTCAAAACTTCAGTGGTCCCCTCATATTAACGGATTGGCGAAGAGACTTAGTTCTGCAGCCTACGCGGTTAAAAAAATTCGCTCACTTACTGATGTCGATACAGCTAGACTTATTTATTTAGTTACTTTCATAGCTTAATGACTTATGGCTTATTATTATGGGGTCATGCTGCTGATGTCGAAACTATTTTCATCCTGCAGAAGAGGGCTATTTGTGCAATCTATAATTTAAAATGTAGGGAATCTCTTAGAGATAAATTCAAGGAAATTAATAAACTTACCTTTCCCTCGCAATATATTTATGAAAATATGATGTATGTATACAAAAATAGAGATAAGTTTACTAGAATAGAACATACGCACAATGTTAATACTCTGAACAAACGCAGGCTGCAATTTCCGTACGAGACTAGAGTATACTCTTCTTTAATAAAATCCCAGAGGCTCTTTTATCTCTGCCTTTTAATAAATTTAAGAAATGTATTAAAGAAAAGCTGTGTAAAAAGGCTTACTATAAAGTTACCGATTATCTAGTTGATAAAGGGCCTGGGATGTTGTTTGATGACTTGCTATTTTAAAAGAGTACCGAGAGTTTTGTACGCCGGCTTTTTCTCTCGGCCTACACCCTCTGTCTTCTTTGCCGATGAGTAGGGATGCCTACAAATTCAAATTTAATGACGTGGAATAAGTGTTACATGTATCATAATATGTTCCATAATAAACATATTTTATTTTATTTTTATTTAATGCATCTTTCATCTCAAGAGTTAACGTTTTTTATAAATGTTTCAGATAATAGCTGTGTTTTCAGAGGCCGAAAGAAACTTCAAAACCATAAATGGAGTGGAACTTAAAACAGCAAGTAAAATATACGTCACGTCCAAATCTGAAGTATATGAAAACTTTGCAACGACCATCCGTGACGTGTTTGATTCCGAATTCAAAAATGTAGACTTTACTCAAGCACAGAAAACCGCTAACGAAATCAACGCTTGGGTAATAAATACATTTAACAACAATAATTTCAAAATTCTAAAGTATCATTATTCAGATATAAATTTTTCTGCCAGAGTATATAGTCTGGTTTAACAAAATTTTGTGTTTCGTAGAAACATCTTTTAATACGGGTTTTTCATTAATTTTTGTTTAGAATTGTAGTGTCTCTCTCTCTCTCTATCTCTCGTAGATTTTCTATACAGATTTGGCAGCTGTAGTGGTTAGATAATTGATTTTTCTGCCAGGACATATAGTCAGATTTTTATAAATTTTTGGCAGAGGTTTGGGTAAATGCAGGTAGCATCAGGCAGGCAGCCTAAAATCGATTAATCCATACAAGTTTACAATGCAATTAAAATCGTTATCTCTTTGTGAATTTCATACAAAAATGGACATGTTGCAATTGGGTTAACACAAACATTAATTACAGGTTGAAGACCAAACGAATAAAAAAATTAAAGATCTCATTGACCCGATCTCCTTGGATGCCAATACTCATGCTGTTCTTGTCAACGCTATCTACTTTAAGGTAAAATAATATTCAAAATACCCAATTACTTTTAAATTTTATTGTAAAGTTACAAAGAGGACAATCAGATACTTATGAATATATGATGTAGAAACGATATTCACGTGTGAAATGACCATGCAACTTCCTCGCAATCGAGTAGCCCGTGATATCTCAGTACACAACTCATGACAGGACTCTTTGTATTGAAGAAGTCGCATGGGTCTGCCAAGCACCCGCGAATTTAACAACAATAGAAAATAAAGTAATACAGCAAGATTTCTAAAACGACTCGGCGAAAGTTCTTCATGGAGTGAACTGAAAATGTTCATCGTTATTTTTCATCACAGTTTTATTAGACCATACACAGTACAGTTTCCCGCCGTCTGTACGCTTCGAGACTTCGATGACTTCTTTATGACAAATGCAATATGTATTTGACATACGAGATTAACACTAAATCTCAACTGTGGCCCTTGGATCTTACAAAATACGCTTTCTTTTAAAGCGATTCTCGTGCGCGTTTACACGTAAAATATAATATATTTATTTCTTTTCACAGTTAATTATGTATAACGTTTATCAAAACCTAAACATAACAATGAAATATACAGTATTTAGAATTTTCTTAATCAACATAGTAATCATAAAAACTAATAAAAAGAAAATCAGAACAAATTTAAAAAGTTTGGTCCATGTGGCAGTGTGCCTTTAAGGCGCAATACACACTGAGCCCGCCGGGCCGCCGACATATATCGGCAACTTTTTGTCGGCGGTCTAGTTGGCGGCTTCACTTATTACAAGTCGGAAAACTTGGTCGGTGGCATGTCGGCGGCCTGAGATGAGAAATTTATTTGGCAGTCAGTGATTGCCGCGTGTCGATAAAGTTTGTGTGGTTGTGTCATATAATTTTGGTGGTGTAACTTCGATAATTCAGTAAATAGAAATAATCTTAAAAATGGACGATGGAAGTGATCTGTTGATAGCAGCTTGTGGAATGTTTATTGCTGGATCGCTCCAAGGGAACGAAGCTGTTGGGTTAGACCTAGTTTACTGAGTCGCAATTGTTATAGCAATCATGACAGATTAAGAGATTTGAAAGCAGATGACTTGATTGTACAAAATCCCATACATTTTAAAACATTCATGAAATAAACCAATACCGACTTTGAATATTTATTGAATATTGTTGGGCCAAGAATAGTTAAAAAAGATACAAATTAACGTAAGACATTTTTCGTCGTACCACTCCATGTCGTAAAAAACAACAAGCACGTCACTACAGGTCGAGCGTCGCCGGGCAACTGAACGCAGGCGTACCCAAGCCGCCAACATGTCGGCGGGTAACACGTGCAGGCGCATGTTGCCGACAAGATTATTTTAATACAGGCCGCCGGGTTGTGTCGCCGGGCTTCGTCGGCGGCCCGGCGGGCTCAGTGTGTATTGCGCTTAACGCTGGCAGCATTTCCTCGCTGTATTGCGATACTTATTCGTTGTATCTACCAGGCGCCAACTTAAATCTTTAATTAGCGCCTGTTTATTAATTGATCCCCAAGTGTTATTTTATTTCTCATTAATATAATAATAATAAAAAGATAAATAATTATTTTCCTGTGTTATTAATAAAATATTTTGTCACAAGTAAATTCTAACCTAAGAAAATAAAATATTTATAAAATAACTAGCGGACCCGACAGACGTTGTCCTGTCTTAACTATGAATATTGATTTCGAATTGGTATAATTCTCAAAAAAAATATTTAGGAAACCAAGTGTATATGATATAAGAACATTCTTTGTTTTTCTGGCGCGTATATTTTAGTTTTTTTATTTAGTTTTTTAGTTTTGTTGGTATTCCGGGAACAGAAGTATTTTATCAATATAATTATTTCATATGAATTTTATCAATATAATAATCCAATCGAAGCATTTGTTTTAAACGATATTAATTTTTCTTAAATCCTTTTGACGATATTTTCAGCATTCTGTCAATGTTTTGTCAAACGCCATATGGTTACGTCATAAAAGGTTGAATTATAAAACCGCTATGCACTGAAAAAAAAAATTTTGCTATCGTAACAAAAGTCAGGAATACTTATTATGGTGTTCAAGTGTTCTTAAATTTTCTAAGAACCATTTCCTAACAATAACAAACACAACAAAAAGATAATTTTCTAAATCGCTCCAGCCGTTCACGCATGATGCCGTGACTAAGGGAAATAGGGATTCATTTTTATATATTCAGAAGATATTTGTTATAAATTCGACATTTAAATTGGCAACAAGACAAAACTGTCAGCATATAATGTTCTATTTAAAATTATTAGTTCCAAGCTGCTTCATTAAACCTAGGTACATATATAAATACATATGTAATTTATTAAATTGTTTTTCATTATTTATTTAATGTTCTATAGGGTCTCTGGAAGAAGCCGTTCAACCATGGCAATACATACGACCAGGTGTTCCATGTTACTAAAGAGAGATCAGTAACAGTTCCGATGATGCACCAAACATCCTATTTCCTTTACGCGGAGGTTCCAGAATTAGACGCTAAGGTAAGGTTTAAAGTATAGAGTTTTATAACTCTTGTAGTTTGCAGATACCGTAAAACCTCTTGGTTTAAATAACCAAGTGCAATAATAGGAATAGCGGGGAAGGATTGGAAAATAATGGCGAGGATGAGAGACAAGTGGAAGTATTTGCAGGAGAGTGGAGACCTTCACTCCATAGGAGGTCGTGTTTTACCAATGTTAAACATAACGACATGGGCTTAATGTAATCCTGATTATTAAGTACCCGAATTAGGGATGTGAAAAAATAATCGATTATTATATTTAAAATAATCGATTATTTTTATAATTGAAAATCAATCATAATCGATTTTTTATCTGCCACCTCCCGACATTATGTCTGGTCTTTTATAACCCGGACCTCGAACTATTAGGGATATTCGATATACATCGATGTTTACAATGCGATACATTAAATCCGATTGTTTGAAGATATATACTCGATACAATATTGATGTTTTTTGTAAAACATCAAAAGGATGATAAAAGCAGTTAATTTTACAAAACACTCAAGTTTGAATAGAACACTATAATTTAAAAGTAAAATAAATTTATTCAGCAGCACAAGACTACATACAATTAAAAAGAGAACAAAAATACTGCAATGTGCTACTGAAAAGGAATACACTCAGCATTTATCAAAATCTATCAAAACGAGATTAAGTTAATTTCGATTTTGATTATTCTGAAACGTTGATTTGTGTTTATAATTTCTATTGTTTATTTTTAATTTAAAAAACCATGAAAAATAAAATATTTAGGGTGTTTATTTTGAAATTAATTCAAAAATTAGGAAAAATCGATTAATTAAAAAAACTATTATTTTTTTAAGAAAAATCGATTATTTATTAATCGATTATTCATGCTAAAAAAATAATCGATTAATAAAAAAAAAACGATTTTTTTATGCAGAATGTCGCATCCCTAACCCGAATACAGGCTGTTTTTAATTTATTTATTGAAGTAAAACTTCTTTAGGCATGACTAGGGGGTATGTTGGATTTTTTTTGACGGAGGTAACGCTTACTATAGTCTGTGTAGTTTTCTCTATTTCAAAATAACAACGTTAGCGCGTTTTATAAGTCCGTCAGCGCCATCTAGTGGTGCATTATTTGAACTGATTTAAGTTCAGTTACTTGGTAGTGTTTATTTAGGATAGTATTCACTCGTTTTATTTGATACTGATTCTTGTAATTATGTTATTATTATTATATTCATATTTAAAATGAAAATCCATACCAGTAACATGTGACCAAATTAAAATTCCACTAAAGAGGGAAGGTTCCCATCCTAGCTTTTCTTTTGTTATAGATACGGCCAGTTTTTTCGTATTTGAATAATCTTTGTTAAGCACATGAATAATAAATATAATTAAATTATAATACGATATTTCTTATTTAAGTTAATATTGAATTATTTCAGTGATATATGCCGTCAACGCCAAAGAAGTTTTACTTCAATCGCGCATATACGTTACACGCACACACTTTATTTTCATTTTATTCACATGTACGAATACCAAAGTTCATGGACCTTTTGTGTACTTAACAGGTAATAAACATATTTTACAGGTCCTCCAAATGTTCTATGAAGGTGATGAAGCATCCATGATACTGGTGCTCCCCAATGAAATCGATGGAATAACCCAGCTAGAGGAGACATTACGAGACCCATCAGCAATCGACAGAGCCATTTTTAACATGTACTATAGACATGTCCATGTCACAATTCCTAAGTTCAAAATTGAAACTACAACAGACCTGAAAAGTGTTTTAATAAAGGTAACTTATTATTTTCTAAAGTTTTTTAAACCTTGTGTTTTCTATAATGTTTTTAGATAATACTTAGACCTAACTTCCGATTTTAAATCTTCATTTATGTTGGCGAACATAATAATAACAAAGCCCGTTTTTATCTTGACAGAACAGTTTAGATTTGTTATATAAATTTTCTTTTTCTTGTTATCCTAATATCCTAACTTGCTTCTGTGCCATTGATCGGAACCCCTTCATGGGTAAAGGCCTCGTCCAGCTTTTTCTAAATATCTCTGTCCATTGCTTCCTTTCTCAATTCGCTCCGTACTAAAGCTTTTATATATTCTATCCACCTTCTTTTTGGGTGCTTTTCTCCTTATTTCCCTTGTGTCTTTCGATATAAGGAACATTAGACACAAAACCTTTGTTTTAAATTACTACTACATTAAATAATCTTATTCTGCTTACATTTTTATGGGCAATTAGAATAATCCAATTTAGAATTGAATATTTTTTCAGATGAACGTTACGAAACTATTTGAACCCGGACAAGCCCGTTTAAGTAAAATGCTAATTGAATGGGATGACTTATTTATAACTGATGCCATTCAGAAGGCTTTCATTGAAGTCAATGAGGATGGCGCAGAAGCTGCAGCAGCCAACGGTAAGTCGCTATATAAATTATTATGACAATTAAAATATATAATTCTAACTCAATCTTGACTTAAATCGGTTTGTGAGTATGCTCACTGAGAACAAAGGATTGTAAGGAACAAAACAAGTGAGACAAAGGACTGTGACTGATTAGTTTAAATAGAGCCTGTATGGTAGGGGTCCGACGGTCAATAAATATCGTGATCCAATACCACAATAACTGTCTCAGTATGTATTGAATCAACTGGTGGGACTATACTTTCAATAGATTGGAGCCTGGGTTACATTTTTCTTATGTAACCTAAAGGACCGGCAACGCACTTGCAAGCCTACTGGCAACGGTCTATGAGCTGTATCAGTTGCTCAACTGCTCGTTTGCCCCATGTAACACAAAAAAAATATGACAGTTACTTTTTATGACAATAAATATGTTTTTATTGGATGTTACTAGCCTTGACTTATTATAATACACAACATTCTTTCAATAATTGTTCGATAATTTTCTATTATATTTTATTATAATTCCAATGTTTTGTTTCAGTTGTCAATGGTTACGGAGCCAGTCTTCACTCCCCACCGGTTACATTCTTTGCTAATAGACCATTTTACTTTGAAATAAGGGTAAACGATGTACCCATTTTTAACGGTGTTAAAGCTGAATAATATTGAACTTGACTTGTAAAAGGTGTTAAAGCTAATTAAAATTACTTTCCTAAGAGGAAGCTGACATGTATTTAATAAAGTGTTAATTAAAATTGTTGTTTTGAACAAGAAACGAATAACTTATATATTTATAGAAAAGTCTTACCGCTGTGTATGATTCCCTTATGTCAAAAACGTGTTTGATTTTGACGTAAAATGCGGTTTCTTCGATACAAAGAGTCCCCTCGTAAGTGTGCTGCGATTGTGAGGAAGTTGCATAGATCTGTTTGCGCATTTTTAAGTTTTCATGTCATTTTTACACGTGTATATGCTGTCTGTAACAAATCTTCATAAGTATCTGATTATCCTCCTTGAATGTATGATGTTTGATAGCAAAAATAAAATAACACTCTGTGTTCTAATGTGGCACTCGGGGACTTCCGCGGTAAAGCTATTGCATAGCATTTTTTATCAACTTATGCAGTTATAATTATTTATTTATGCAGTATTTGTTTTTCTTTGATATTATTTCAATCTACCACTCTACCAGACTCAGACTAAAATGCCTATATAGTCTGTCTCACTCTAACGCGTACCGGCTGCACCGGCCGCGCTCACGCTCACCTATATTACGTCATCGTGTGTAAGGTTTTTTTCGTTACGGAATTTCTTGATTCGGTCGCCGCACTCAAAGCCCGCGATAAAATTTATGCAATAGCTTAAAATTGCGCTTGCGAGGTTTAAACTTAACTTTAGATTATACTTGTATTACAAAAACTCTAAATTATAATCAGGCCATCTCTCTTTATATAACTGTTATAAAACACCCAGCTTTCATTAAATATTATTCGTCTATGGTTTAAATTAAGTATTAATATACCTAAAGTATCAGTAATACAAGAATGTTTAAGTCTTCTTTTGCTTCCATTACTGGAGGTAGGCTGTCGGTCCCGTGAAGCGTGTTTTGTCCTATGCTAGATGCAGCAACTCTTTCGCAGCTGCAATACCCGTCCACTCCCAAAAAACCATGAGTTTTTCCTCCTACCAACAAGCCGTTGTTCCTGGATTTTACCCATTATAATTAATTGAAGAAGGTGGTAGCGGTCATGACGCAACAAACAACATGTTCCAAGCTAATTAAGAAGTTTCTCGTTAGAGACCTTCTGGATCCAGCCTGTACAAAGCATGGGACGATAACACCACATCTGAAATGCTTCCAAGCGCCGGCGGGTATCTTCTTTTATCCTCCAAGCTTCATAGCCGTAGAAAACAACTGGTCATATGTTTGTCTAGAGTTCGTTAAATTATGCTAACACCTTTTTTAAGGGTAATATAACTCATTTGTTACCATTACATAGACATGTTAAATTGTACGTCACCTCGAATATACAATGGCAATAGCCCCAGCCCGTGGCTACTATAACATTCACGTAGTCATTAGTGTGGACACAAATCATTGACGGACAGGACACATTAGTCACCTGGCAATGAAGCCACATATAGCCAAATAGAATACGGTTTACAAAAACCACGTCGCCTCTTTTGTTATATCTAGCTCGTGTATTCCCTTTGTCTGCTAATTGCCCGTTAATTGTACTACCGTTAGACAAATGTGAAATTAATATATATTTATTTTCGCCATTAATAATTAATTAGTGTAGGTAAACAAGCGAAAAATATTTTGCAATTAAGCAATCGGGATTAAGTCTATAAATTTAGATTTGTGGAATGTAAATTGGATTTTTGCAGTGTTGGCCTCAGCGTGCGACTGTCATACCTGAGGTCGTAGGTTCGATCCCGGCGGTGCACCAATGGATTTTCTTTCTATGTGCGTACTTAACACGCGATTCGCTTGTTCGCTCGAACGGTGAAAGAAAACATCGCGAGGAAAACGGTTGCCTTACGGCCTGGCCACGGGGATCGGCGGTGCGAACTGCGATGCGGGAGGCGAGGCGACCATTCGCGCGGGGCCGTTTGCAGGCCACGGACCAGTCACGTTTGCCGCCGCGACCAGTAAGGAAGTTCGACAGCGAAATGTCTTTATCGAAATCATCTCGATATTGCTTGGAATGTAATAGCTTTTGGTGCAAGACCTAATATTTTGAGAATTCCACAAGAAGTATGAGAAATTCAGAATATATCCAGAATTATTTTTTTGAGTATACCAGAATGAGTATTGAAACCTTCAATTATATTCTTATGAATATTCAACCAGAATTGGAGAAAAAAGTTAATGCAAATAGAATTTTAAGTTCCGCTGAAAAATTGTTTTTGAGATTAAGGTATATTAAATTAATACTGTGGATGGCCAGACTTCCAAATAGCTGGTCTAGCCAGTATTTCAGTAATAAAAAACTCTGTATTCATTTTTCGCCGCGACCACGACTAAACTTATTTATACCCTTCTCTATTCGCCGCGACTGCCGCTCGACTCCGTGGCTTGCACCGTACTGATTCATGCATTTGTTTCGCTCGCCCGTCGCGACGTCAGTCGCCCGCGCGATTCGCTCGGTACATTTCGCCGGTCGCATCGCTGGTCGCCGTGGCGCGTGGCTTGGTTAGTACATTGCTATGAGTTTATTTCAGTCGCTAGACGCATCGCGGTTCGCACCGCGCGAATATTCGCGTCGGCGAATGTCCCGTGGCCAGGCTGTTAGACAATTATTTTAATAGCAATATGCAGACTTTTTGGAAACAAACACCGGCCACACCACATCAAACACAACGCGAACTTATATATAGGCAACCCAAAAAATCCACTTTCTTCGCCCAACGCTTTTTCTCCTTTAGGGGCATTCCACAACTGAGCGTTTTTCAAGGCAGTTTTTGTGCACCACCACTTTGTGGAACCAGCTGCACACTGAAGTATTTCCGAACAAATTCGACTTAGGGTCCTTCAAGAAAAGAGCGTACCAATTATTAAAAGGCCGGCAACGCACTCGCGAGCCATCTGGCATTGAGAGTGTCCATGAGCAGCGGTATCACTTCCCATCAGGTGAGTCTCCTGCCCGTTTGCCCCCTGTTCTATAAAAAAGAGGCCCTTTCATCTTTAATCACTTAAAAACAAAATTTTCACTGACATTTCAAACTTCATATTACATACGTTTACTAAAAATCTTTAAACATGCCAATCGATCCTATGCTGATACAGAAAATATTCTTATAGTGCTAAAATAGTTTAATTATAAATTGTGTGGAAAAGGAAAAAAATAATGTCAAAAGGAACAGACAGGCTTTCCACGGCACAGGGAATCCTAGTGTGGGATCTAGTGCACTTTGTTTTACCTAAATATCATTACATAAATATGTATATTGTGTATAATAAAGATTTTCTTTCTTTCTTTTACGGCCTGGCCACGGGGATCGGCGGTGCGAACGAACGCGGTTGCGGTTGCCAGTATTTCAGTAACAAAAAACTCTGTATTCATTTTTCGCCGCGACCACGACTAAACTTATTTATTCCCTTCTCTATTCGCCGCGACTGCCGCTCGACTCCGTGGCTTGCACCGTACTGATTCATGCATTTGTTTCGCTCGCCCGTCGCGACGTCAGTCGCCCGCGCGATTCGCTCGGTACATTTCGCTGGTCGCATCGCTGGTCGCCGTTGCGCGTGGCTTGATTAGTACATTGCTATGAGTTTATTTCAGTCGCTAGACGCATCGCGGTTCGCACCGCGCGAATATTCGCGTCGGCGAATGTCCCGTGGCCAGGCTGTTACACTTACTTGCCTATTAGATTGACAAATAATCATGGAACAGATACAAAGTCGTCGTATTGGCATAGTCTGTAAGGATAATGTATGTATTTCTGTAATAAATAAATAAATAAATAAAAATCTGAGGCCCAGTCACTGGTTTAGTTTTTTAAATTCGATTTTTGGAGGGCTTCAAAATATGAGCATATGGGTGCATACAGATGTTTTTGGAATCAGTTAAAAATTATGCATCCTGTAGGTAATGTAAAGTTATAAGAACTAAAAAATGTTTCTAAATTTATGTTTAGTGCCAGCTCTCAAAATAAGAACGGACGAGAACTAAAGTTCGCATAGTGTTAGAATAAACAATGCAGCAGATAACTATATTATTATGTAGATACGTCATGGCCTATAATATTGCAACTATAGCTTTAACATTATTCTTTCAAAGTTGATTTCTCTTATAAAAGAAATAAAATTAAAATAAAAGCAAATATATACCTATATTACTAGATTAGCAACCAGTTGAGTTTGTCTAGTTTGATTGACCTATGGAGTTTATTGGGAATCGCAGTATTGATATTTAAATCGCTTGCTGTAATTGTAGACTTCTGAGAGAGTTTTAATTAGAAAAATGTGTGAAGAAATATTTTCAGTGGTTAAATATCTCATTGTAATTGCTAATAAGCCAGTTCACAATTCAAGGATGCTCACTTAAATGTCATTGCTTGTGGCGGCGTCCATGCGTCGGGTTGTCTCTCTCTCTATGGAGAGGGGGCCGATGACTGGCCATGCGTCATACTCGTGAACGGGTGCTACTTGTGGTGACTGGTCGGACTTGAATTTGTGTATGCATTGATGTTACTTATTTCGACTATGTATTTGCATGTAGTTCACGAGAATGTAAGTGCGTGCTCCTATTTCACCATGCCTACTGCTAATAGAGAACAAATCTTTGATTTTTATTTTTTTATTTTTATTATTAATTAACTATTATGTACTTAAAGATGTCATGTGGAACATGCAGTAATGGTTGCAGCTCCTTACAAACATTTTGTTAAACAAAGAACTTGGCGATTAAAAATAGTGGCGGGGAGTTTATTGCCAGTTCTTCTCGTCCGTTCTACGCCCTTTATTCGAGAACTGGCAGAAAATCTAAAATTAGAAACATATAATTTGTATTTCTTTATCGACGTTCAAAGTCAAAGTCAAAAATCATTTATTCATGTAGGTATTACACAATGTACACTTATGAACGTCAAATTGTAAATTGTGTTACCTATATTAATAATTGATTTTGAATTTGAATTTGCTGTAGAATTATAGAAGAATTTTGTCTCAGTACTGTGAAAAAGTCTCCGAAAAGACTTTGTATTCAAAAAATGCCCGTTTCATAATGTGAGAGCTGTGAACTATAATCAGGTGACCGTTGGTATGTGCCTCACGTTTTGCAGCCACGGTACAAAAATATAATGCTCTAGCTGCTAAAGGATTTTAGCTCAACTTCTTGAATAGCTCTAATGGAGAAATCTGCTAAGCCATTTTAAATGTCTTTTGATGATACTAAATGCGTTAAAAGAACTTGCTTAGTAGCATTTATAGTAATTATTTGTAAATTTTTAGTAAAATATTTAATAATATACAATACTTGCATTGTTGCATGAAATATACAATAATACATGTAGTTTATTAGTAATAATAACAATTAAATATAGAGGATTTACAGTTTTCTTAACCTACGTAGTAATAATAGTAATCGAAATTGACAAATAGAAAACTTAAAATTTAAAAAATTAGGTCCCTGTGGCACTGTACTTTTTTTCTGGCAGCATTGTCTTGATGTTTTGCAATACTTATTCGTTGAGCGAGGAAAGCACCAGCTATGGGGTCTCTACTATCTACCGAGTGCCAACTTAATTGTTTTATAAGCGTCTGTACACTTAAACATCACGGCCCAAGGGTCCCAACTCCAAAGAATGAAACAGATTCAGAAATCTGAGGCCCAGACCGAAAGAGGTTGTAGCGCCACTGATTTATATTTTTTTACATTAAATTTTTTATAATACTTGCATAGTGTTTTACTGACTTTAGTGAATTAATTCATGAATCTATTTAGAATTTTGATTTTAAAATTAAGTCAAAAAATCATTTATTCATATAGGTTACGCAATGTACACTTATGAACGTCAAAATATATATAGATAAAATGCTTATAATTTTATATTAACTGCCAATTCTCAAATCAAGGGCGTAGAACGGAAGAAAAGAACTGGCAATATAGAGGTCGTTGTTCCGAATTCCTTAGATAGATAATCGTGGTGATACACATTGTTTTTATACAGAACTGGACAGACGCTTGGCCACAATCTCGCCTGATGTTAAGTGAGATGTGGCTTCCAAGATATGGCATGCCTGTCCAGGAGATACCTGTATGCATAAATGAAATAATCAAAGAAATAAATTATGGTTACAAAGATTTTTTGTAAATTCTATTAACTAAATAACAATGATGTAAACTAGATCGCTATTCATGAACTTAACTTTTACTTAACTTTTACTGTCTCAATGGGGCCAGAATATGAAATTTCCAGACTTGTACAACAACCAAGAGTTATGCATAACGAGATATCCAATTTCTTCAAGAGATTTTGCAATTACAAATTGTCGAATTTCAAATGTTTATTTTATTTATATATAACCACTTCAGATACAGAAATTTAATACAATTGACATAATTAAATAAAAAGGAGAAATAACTGGCCACTGGCGGCCTTATCTCTTCCAGGCCAACACTTGAAGAAAAAAAAGGGTGCGTGTACTTATGTACGCGCGTAGGAAGTTATACTTTTTGGCATTATTGCATGCAAATAATTAATTACAATTCAATAATCAAAGCCTGGAAAAGGAGTCATTATAGTCAATAAAATTCAGTTTACATTTGAAAAATTAAATAAATAAATATTTATTATTATTCTCTTACATTAAGTGTAACATAAATTCTATTATTATTCGAATGTCAAATGCCGTAGCATCTTCCGTGGGCAACTTCATTCTGTTAATTTCGTGTCACGATGCACGCGCATCGTAAAATTTCACTCTCATCAATTTTTCGTAACGCGCCTAAAGAAGTATAACTTCAAAAAATTAAATTAGATAAGATAAGCGCAAGAAGTGCAAAAATATAAAAGACATATAATTGTTCAGACAAAACTATTGGAACAAAACAAAGCAATTAAAATATATCCAAACAGTGAACAGGACAAATTAAAATAAGGTCCTTTTATGTTATAGTTTTTGTCAATGGTACGAGGGTAGCGTTTCAATTTAAAATTATAGGCATTGAAAAATAAATTGCACTGATAAGAAATCCGTTAAAAATATACAAGGTTTTTGACAGCTCAGCTGCTATTCCATATATCCCGTTGGTGATGCCGTTTTTGTAGACATTTACAGAGAGACTTTTGCTTATTTATAAAACTTTTTTAGTCTTATTTTGTTGTAACGAAAGTACCTAATAGACTTAAGCTTAAAGCATAATAAGATTTTATAGAAATGATACGATAGCACGTTTCGATTGAATGTGATTGGTCAACAGCATAGTCCAATCAGAAAAGCGGGATCAATCGTCCCGTTCGACCAATTAAATAAACGTATTACATTATCTCGCGTCTTATTAAAATATGTAAACAAAAGGTAGTATTTGTTACCAACGTTACGAAGGGAATAATAATCATGTTACTTTATATTGTGAAAACTATGGTTTTAATTTATTAAACGCAAATAATGTAATTATAAGCTACATTGTTATCACAGCAATTAGTTTAATCGTTTCAAAGCCATTATGAGTGTAATTATAAGAACGAGTTGCTATTATGACCAAAATCTTTGGCTTTTATTAGATTGTTTGAGGTTAAATTAAAAAATATGATGAAGTATACAAGTGCTTTCTTTCCCCGTTTTGACATTTTGTTTTTATTAAAGAACATTAATAAGGAAAACCGACATGATATCAGGGTTTTCTTTGAGATTTATTTGTTATAAGTGTTAAGCTTCGTAGAAAGCTTTAGTACTCATTATTAGAATGGCCACAGTCTGTATTTTAGATATAATTTCAACAGCTTTTTAAATTTGTAGATTTTTTTTCATATGGTAAGAGACATTGTTATTGTTGATTGCTTAAGCCATGGAATATGTTAGAAAACCTTTTTTGATAGTTCAGTCACTGCGCTTCCTTCGTAGTCCTGGGCTGACAATTCTGACTTCGATACCTTATAACCCTGTTGGTTATAAGCACATTCATGACTCCTATGCAATAACAGGACACCTGAACATAAGCTATATCACAAACTTTATACATATAGTCCAAAATAAAGAAACAGTTATTTATTACATAATACATTTATTATATATTATAAATTATTTTCTTCTATTGAAGGAAATGCTTGTTTGTGTGAGACTGATGCCTGTGTTACAGGTCATCAGGCCCCCACCACTTCGGATCGCCAGAAGAAATGAACGACATATAACTCTCATTGCTAAATGATTAGAATAAAGACTAGCGCGGATACTATGTAACTTCCAAAATATTCACTTATTGTACCTCACGATCCCAAGGTCGATATCGCTACGGATGTTTAGAGAATGTGGAATTTATATACAAAAACGTCAACCCGTATCGCAATTAGAATTTATATAGTACCAACATACTATACTTTTAGAGGTCCAAATCCCGCAAATATTTAATATCCTCTTCGTATTTATTTTAATCTTATTTTAGGTAACTGTGTTCTTTTTTGGCCCAGGCTTGCTCCAAACCCCGCCATTCCCCTCTGCACCGTGCCACTCTCTGCCATGTACCACCTGATTCTTTAGTTTGGTCTATCCACCTTCTAAGTTGCCTTCCTCTTTATCGTTTGCTATATCTTGGGCACCAGTTAAGTACTTTTTTGCTCCACTTTTCTGTTCCTCTTACCTCTTACCGCCCTCTTTATTTATTTTTATTGTAACATCTATTACCTTAGTTGTTTTTCTTAAATCTGTATTCTTTATTTTGTCTATTCTTTTCTTCCCTATCATACATCGTTCCATCGGTCTTTGAAATCCCGCAAATAGTAATTCCTAATTAAGTATTTAAAGCCATTTAAAGTGATATAAGATATAATTATATAGTATCAACACCAAACGAGTGTTATTCAAAAACAAAAGCTTAATATAAAGTTAACACGCAAATCGACAATTAGTGTTTTATTAAATTCATGTTTAATTTATAATCGATGGTTGACGTTTGGCGCCCAATGATTAATTGAGCAGCATGATGGCAAAATAATAATTTAAAATATGCTTGTGATATTTATTTCGTATATAAATAGGTTTTCGAAGGCTGAAAATTTTGTAGGCTAAAAAAAATTTTGTAGGCTAAAAAAAAGTTTTTTTTTTTTTGATAGAATTTGATTTGATGATACCTTCGATTGCGATACAACGATTATAGCGGTCATACAATTTTTCAATACCATTTTATAGGAAGACTAGCGGTCTCCGACAGACGTTGTCCTGCACACGTCTTACATACAAAAAAATATCCAATAATGTAAATCATTCTCGACTTCACTTGAACACATAAAAATCTGCCCAGCCGTTAGAAGTTTAATTACGAACACATGCACAGAGGATTTGTATGTATACCAGCTGTTTATTTGCTGCATAAATAAATAATCTAGATACCGTCTGCAGCGCCATCTGCTGGGCTGATTTCTAAACATCCATTTCAACAACATTTCTAAACAATCTAAAACATCCAGGGCGCCACCCAAATATTCAAATCGGTCCGTTTAATAGGAGTTAAGTGACATACACACGTACAGTAGAATTATATTTATAAAGATTTGTCTTTAGCCTTAAAATACGCAACATTTTTGTCCAGCGAGCATTCTCTTGAGGTCTGAAAACAGGAAAAACTCGCAGTAAAATAACAATATTTATAATTTGTATTCATTGGTTTTGGTTAAAATAAAATAAAATAAAATAAAATAAAAAAATAAAAAAGCCTTTATTGTTGTTAACAAGTTTTACACAGAGTAGTTTCGTGTGCCTAAAATTACTTATGACTACTATCTAAAAAAACACATTTTGACTATTAACTAGTTTAACTAATATACTAACAATTTTAATATTTATTGACTATCGGCAAACGGTAGTTCGGATACAACTTGTCTTCCGACAAAGGCCTCCTCTAAAGCTCTCCAGTCTTTTCTCATTTTTGCGGTGCGAGTCCATGTTGAACCCGCTATTTTCTTAACGTCATCCTCCCATCTCTTAGCCTGTCTTCCTCTATGTCTCTTTCCGTCTAAAGGGTACCATTCTGTGATAAGTTTTGTCAATTTTTCTTGCTTTTCTCTCATCATATGCCCTGTCCACCTCCACTTCAGCTGTTTGTATGTTGTGTATGCATTCTTAAACTTTCTTAACTTACTTTTGATGTCTATTAATTTTTCTCGGTCTATTCTTTTGACACCTATTGTACTTCTTTCTATGCTGTTTTGACAAACTTTAATTTTATTTTCTAGATGTTCTGTCAATGCCCAAGTTTGACACCCGTATAGTAAACATGGTAGAATGCACATATTAAATACCTTCCTCTTTTCTTTCCTAGGCATATCTTTGTTCTTCATCACTTCACTGAGTGACCAATATCTTTTCCAAGTATTGGTAACTCTTCTTTCAATCTCTTTTTCCATGCAGCCTTCAGTAGATATTAGCTGCCCTAAGTATACATATTCCTGTACGTACTCTATTTGCTCATTGTTTACTTTTATCGTGTCTGTTTGTGATGAGTTTGTCATGATTTTTGTTTTATTTAAATTCATCGATAGTCCAGCTTTGTCACTTACATCTGCTAGCTGTTGCAGCATCATTTCTAGTGATCTTGAATTTTCCGAGAATATTATTAAGTCGTCTGCAAAGCGTAGGTGGCTCAAGTTTTCACCGTTTATGTTTAGTCCCTCATTTGTCCAGTCTAGGTTCCTAAATATTATTTCCAAAACGGCAGAAAATAATTTGGGTGAGATAGGGTCTCCTTGGCGTACACCTCTCATGATAGGGAATTCTTCGCCTATAGTTTGTAACTTAACTTGCGCAGTACTCTTGGTGTATACATTACGAAGTAATCTTATGTATTTTGTTTGTACACCCTGTATTTTTAGTGCATCCCAGATATATCCGTGTTCTAGTGTGTCGAATGCTTTATTGAAATCGACAAACTCTAGGTAGTCAGCTCAGGTAGGTAGCTTTTGTTGTATTCTTTATATTTTTGTAATATTTGTCTAAGGGTGTGTATATGATCTATGGTTGAAATATTTCGACGGAATCCAGCTTGTTCTTTGGGCTGATTCTCTTCAAGAATATTTGTAATCCTCAATAGTATAATTTTAGAAAATACCTTATAAATATTAGACATTAAGCTTATGGGCCTGTAATTTGATATATCTCCTTTGTCACCTTTTTTGTGTAGTAATATAATTGTAGATTTAGTCCAATCCTCTGGAATATTTTAATAATTTCGTTAAATATATTTGTAAGCATCGGACCAATTACTGGTGATGTAATTTTCAGTATTTCATTTGTTATGAGGTCTGATCCTGGAGCTTTATCATTCTTTTGTGTACTAATTGCTTTTATAGTTTCTTCTTTTAGTATTTCAGGTATTTCCTCTTCATCGGTAGATGCATCATATTCTCTTACCACTTGTCCCAACTTTTGACTTTGATATAAATTTCGATAAAATTCTGTAGCAGCTTTTAGTATCTCGGGTCTCTTCTCTGTGATTTTACCATCCTTCTTTTTTATATTTAGTATCCAATCCTTTTTTCGATTTAGTTCTTTCAGTGCCTTTTTTATTCCTCCGGTTTTTTCTATATAATTCTTCATAGTATTAGATCGTTTCGTTTTTCTTTCGTTCCGTAGTTCTTTGCTTATACTTTTGCTTATTTCTGCGATTTTTCGACGGTTGTCTTTAGTTTTCTTTTCTTGTAGTAGTTCCTTACGTTTCAGTAGTAGTTGTTTACTTTTGAGTGAGACTTTCTTCTTGCTGTTTGTGTTTACTTTTCTAGGTATAGTTTTTAGTTGGTTTAGTAGTTTGTTGTATTTTTCTTGTATTGATACGCCTTCTTTACTGTCCATTGATATTTGTAAATTATTAAGTAGGACTTCTGGTTCGCCTTTGTATTGAATAACTGCGTATTTATTATGAAATCGTCTTGTTTTCTTAGGGTGTATCCCTGTCAGTGTAGCTCGAACCATTCTATGGTCTGTATTAAAATTTAAGTTATGTATGACCGACACATCTTTGAATATTTTTCTATTGTTAGTCATAATAAAGTCGATTTCGTTCTTATAAAGGCCGTTCGGTGAGATCCATGTCCATTTATTTCTTAATTTCTTTTTATAAAAGCTATTTAGGATACTTAGTCTGTTTTGTAATGAAAAATTGACTAACCTTGTTCCATTTTTGCTTCTAGTTCCAAACCCGTAGCTTCCTATACTAAGTTCTTCTCCGATATTTTGTGTACCGATTTGGCCATTAAAATCTCCCATTATTATGACGTTTTTATATGCAGTTTCAATTGTATTTTGGAGGTCTTCGTAAAATTTCTCGATTTTTGTTATGTCTTCCTTTTTGATAGATTCCGTCGGTGAATACGCCTGGATAATGGACCAATCTTCTTCTTTTTCTATATTAAGTTTAATGTTAAGAATTGCGATACGTTCAGTTATTCCCCTTATTTCTTCTATTTTGTTTATAAGATGTCTTTTAATCATGAATCCTATTCCATACATACCCGGCGTCTCTCCTTTATGATATAATATATACTTTCCATGGTCTTCTATATGTTCTCCAAATCTTCTCATTTCGCTGATCCCTATAATATCCCATTTTATTTCTTGTATAGCTAGTTCAAGTTCTTCAAGTTTTTCGGGTGTTCTAAGAGATCGACAGTTGATGGTTGCTATTTGAATATCATTCGTTTTCTTTTTAGTGTGAGTATTGACGTTGACGTTATTTTTAACCTTTAGAGGGTCGTGGTCATTTTCCCCCACGATGACCAGTCGGCTTGGGGGAGCGTGGTGTTTTGTACTTGTGTTGTTTATGTTATAGGTATGTCGTGTTTTCCGTTTACCGATATTCAATTGTTATTGCTTATTATCTAATGAGTTTGAGGGGAGGGAATTGCTTCTTGTTCGCATTAAATCAAAAGCATTTAATCTGTTGGCGTTCGATAGTATGAAAGTTTGTTGTTTCCTTGGTTGATTATTATTTTCTGGTGATGTTGATGTTTCTCTTCTCCGTTTTCCATTGCTTGTATTGCTTTTTCCTTTTATTATTATTTTATCGAATTTTAAGTATGCGATTTTCTTTCTTTCTCTCCTCTATAAGTTGTGGCTGCAGTGTTTTCCTTTTCTCCAGCATTTCTTTAGTATAATCTTCTGAAATGTATACATCTTTAAGATTTTTCTTCATTTTCATTATTTCGTTCTTTTTCCATTCATTCACGAAAGATACCAAGGTAGGTCTTGACTTATCACCTGCTTTTCCAATGCGATAGATGTTATTCACATCGTGATCTTCAATATTTATGCTTAAGTCGGTTTTAAGAACTTTTTTCACTTTTTGTAGTAGTTCTAGGTTAGAGTTTTCGTCCTCTTTTATACCAAAAACTATTAAATTATTTTGTTTCTTAGCTCTTTTTAAGGTTTCCAGGTCTTTCTCGACGTTTTCTAATTTTGTTTTTAGGATTTTATTTTCTGCTATGATAGGTTGTAACTTTTCATCCATTCTCTCCATTATTTTGTTAGTTATAGAAGTTTGTAGCTCCGTGGTTTGTTTTTGCATTTCATTTTTCACTTTGTCAAATAAAAGTTGAAATTGACCATCCATTTTGTGTTGTTAAAAATTATAGTATAGGAAATATAAAGAATTTCGAAATTGCACAGTAACAAATGCTCCTTTAATAATGTGACAGTACAAATGTCACTGCAATAAATGCTCTTTACAGTAATTTCTACGTATTTACCTCGAACTTTATTTGGTATTATGTTTAAGCAACACGGTCGTAGATAAAAATAACCACGTAGAAAGTTAAGCAAATTTTTCTTTCTCACTTCACTTGCCTATATTTTATTGTTCATGTTTTTATTTTTAGTCACCAACACAATAACACTTTTGAAAAGTAGGTTTTGGTTAAGAGAAGTTAATTAGATATTAAAAGTAAAACTGAATTAACTTAGATTATTTAGACTATAAATCTAACTGTTGGAGGTCAGTGCAAAGAAACTGGCTGGCTTGTGAAGCTTTGCTTCAACACACATAAAAATATAAATACAAATCGTAAACCTCCTGCGGGTTTATCGGTGAAAAGGAGTTGAAGCTTCCACTCCAATCACCGTTATCTAAAACTTGAAACTCAGACAGAAACTACGTTTTTGAAGTATTGAAGTCCTAGCTTTATTCTTGACTCGGAATCTTACCCTCAGTTATTGACAGCAGCAATATTATTTTGTAATATAAAAAAGTTGCCATCCGTTCCTGACTTTAACCCAATCCTGCAAATTACCGTTTAGGACTGTTTGAAATCTGCAGACCCTGGATTAACAAATTTTTGGAAATCCCTAAAACAAACCCTTAAAAGCAATCCCTATATTCCCCTAGACCTCGAAATAAAAGGCTATGTATAAACCCGTTACGATAAAAAATTAGAATGAAGTACTCGTCTAAAACAAATGAAGTACTCGTCTAAAACAAATGAAGTACTAGACTAAAACAAATGAAGTACTAGTCTAAAACAAATGAAGTACTCGTCTAAAACAACTGAAGTACTCGTCTAAAGCAAATGAAGTAGTCGTCTACAACAAATGAAGTACTCGTCTAAAACAAATGAAGTACTCGTCTAAAACAAATGAATTACTCGTCTAAAACAAATTAAAAACTCGTCTAAAACAAATGAAGTACTCGTCTAAAACAAATTAAGTACTCGTCTAAAACAAATGAAGTATTCGTCTAAAACAAATGAAGTACTCGTCTAAAACAAATGAAGTACTCGTCTAAAACAAATTAAGTACTCGTCTAAAACAAATGAAGTATTTTTAAATTTTTATAATCAAGATTCTGTCATAAGACACTATTATTTTTAGAGCATCTAAAAAAAGAAACGTCTTAAATGTCACCGTAGCAATTCGGAAAATTGAAAAGTATACAAAAATATCTTTCGTCCGCTAAACAAAGGGCATTTGATGAAAATCCGCAAATTAAACGTTACCTCTGTCGAACGTGAACGAAAACTCAAATAAAGATCACTGAGAAAGATTTTCCCGGAGGCTTTTGATCAGAAAGAAAGCGAATTCAAACGTGAAATTTTGCAACTCAAAAGAATTAGTATATAACTGACGGCCTGCCCTGGTTTCGCTATAAAAAGTCCACGTATAGACATTTATTTAATCAAAGTCTCTGATTTGACAATATTCCCGAAAATCTATTTAGTAGTATTGATAATCAAGATATATGACAGTGTACCTTAAATACTTATTCGTTAAGCGAGGAAAGCACCAGCTCTGGGGTCTCCAGTACTATCTACTAGGTGCCAACTTAAATCTATAATTGCCGCCTGTGCACTCCAACCCCACGGCCCAAGAGTCTACTCCAAAGGGAACAAATTCGAAGTTGGAGGAAAGACTTTTATTTGAGCCGCCAAATTTTTTCTAATAACATTTCCGGAATTAATATTTATATCTTAACCAATACTGATAATGATAGTGGTACCGTTTAGCTCAACGTCCATGGAGCTAATTTATCCGAAAATTGATATTGATATTTGACTATTACATTAATTATTAAATAAATTCCTCATGCTAAGGATAGTCCTAGTAGAAAACGAAATCTTTGCAATATTTAACTAGAAGATATATATATATGATTCAGAATCCAAACATACGCCATCTTGACATATAGAAGTCATACTTGACTTAAGTATGTAAACAACAAACATTCATAAAACATCGTCTTGCCGTGTCTATCTGTCTACATGTTCGTGATAGACGCAACAACTACGCGAAGTTTAGGAAGAATTTGTAAGTAGGATTAAGACTAGATGAGAAAGGTTTTTACTATTCTAAGTGACGTTTGTGTTTTGGATAAGCTTAGCTAAACAATAACGTTACACAGTATGATAAAGACACAAGGAATGGCTATTGGACACCCTCTTCGTTCCTTGGATCTTTGTAGCTTGATGGACGAATGTTCTAATTTTAAATTGTTATAAATTATACAGAGCAAGCTCACTTTAACAAATCAATTTAACAATTTCAGAATAAAAAAGATAATTATAATTCTTTATTTTTCTCTAATAACAATTGCAACAAACAATACGATTACAGTTATAAGGTATTGGCAGACTGGTTTCCAAACTAAGAACCTGTGATATGGAGAACTCTTCCATTCCACAGCAAATACTGAATGGTAGCAAAATATACTAAATATATGGGTACACAAATAACTTTGAAGTTTTAAAAAGAAACACATAAAACAAAACAGTCAACTAAATTACTAGTTAGAAGTTAGTAATAGTGTAAGAATAATATTACTTAAAGATAACATTATACAATACCAGTTAAAGGGTTATTAGTTATTTCTTTTACTGTAATATGGCTAACATTTATGAATTGTTTAAATTAAAAGACAATTATAACTATATACACAGATGATATATAATTAGAGGATGACAATAATAAACAATAATTGTTGGGAGTTTTTAAAAGGTCAAGCCGCCGGACCCGTGCGAAGCTGGGTCAGCTAGTTTATAAGTGTGTTTAGCGTGTCTTGGCACAAAGTTTTTTTTCACAACAGGAAGCAAGAACAATAAAAGTAAATTGAAGTTGGATAGAATTTTCGCTTCGCGAGTTTTAGTGGCCGATTTGGCGTAACGAGTTTTTACCGCCTTACAACTTTGCAGCGCAAACTTTCAACGAAATTACTGTGTCAACTGAACTACTTCTTTTTGATTTTTTCATACGTCAACTATGTATGTTAAACATGTTTTTAATTTACAAACGTAACTCACAGAGCAGAGTAAGTTTAGGTGCTTTGAAACTTGGGGTTTTTAATATTTTACTTTCTATATGTGCAATTAGTATTTACGGAAAATATCGCGAGGAAACCGGTGTTTTTGAGCCGGAATGTTAAGATATTACATAAATTACTATGTAAAATCTAAACTTTCCGATTATTTTAGTTATTTTACATATAAATTAAACTAGGAATAACATGATCACATAAAGAAAATTGATACAGAAACAGATTACAGAAGACTTATACAAGTAACGTAATAAATGGGGCATATTTATTTACGTTTGTGAATTATTGATTATTTTTATAGGTTACCAGTCTTTGGCTATACGAAACAATAATTGTTTTATCAAGAATCAAACCTGCATGAAATTCAAACGCATGGCAAAATTGCCATGTATGAGGTAATGTAGCTTATTAATTAGTGGTTATTACGTATTTCCATGTTTTTATTTTAGCACAGGGGGCCAATAGGCAGAAAGCTTACCTGATGTTAGGTGATAAGTGAGATGGTGGGCACTAACACTGCCACAGGGCTCGCAAATGCATCGCCTTTTAGGAGTTGGTACGCTGTTATCTTGAAGGACGCTAAGTCAAATTGGTTCGGAAATACATTACAGCTGGTTCCACATAGTGGTGTTGCGTGGCAAAAATGGCCTCAAAATCGAACATAAATATAAAAACACCCTACAGGACACCAAAACAAACCTTAGCCTTACAGATAAACTTAAAATCCTAATCATCCCTGAGGTCGTAGGTTCGTTACCGGCTGTGCACCAATGGACTTTCTTTCTATGTGCGCCTATTAGATTGACAAATAATCATGAACCATGTTAAGAAATCTGAATCCCACACCCAAAAAAGATGTAGCGACAATGATTTATTTTATTATTAAACAAGACCATAAATTTATATTTTTTACTTAAGTAAGAAGGATTTTTCATTCGGTTCCTAGAACGGAGAACTATGTGCGGTTATTACTTACGTGGGAGCTCAATTTTTTCATAGCTTGCCAAATACTATTGTATGCACTCACCTATTTAACTCCATAAGCAATACATTTTGTTTATATACTGAAGGTATTTAGAGATCGCGCACTGACATACTGTACTGTACATAAGGCAACATAAGTCCTTATTAGGTTTCAACGTAATATATGAGTGATTATTATAAACTTTTTCGTGATTATACTTAAACCTTAAGATTGGACTTTTAACCTAAACCTAGGTAATAATCTTTGTAATTTGATTTCCGGAAATCCTATTCAGGGTTTTCAAGCTAATCACGTTATATAAATCAATTGACCAGGTCAACAAAGAATATGCTATTCTACAGATCTTCTACTTTGTTACAGAGTTCAGAGAAACCTTTTATTTATATTTTCTTGCCCCCTCTACTTCCTTGACTTGCGAACTGGTAGTAAATGTTAAATTACAGTTAATTTAACTTATTTTTGACGTTCATAAGTGTACTTGTTTACCTATATGAATAACGTTATTTTGAGTTTGAGTTATAAAAGAAAAGTGAAAACAACGTTTTCACTGTGGTTCACCTGTTGACACATAGAAAATGTCACATTTACTGAACAATAAGCTTCATTAACAGTGTGAATAAATAATATTAATTCCAGAAGGAAATCCTGCTCAAATAAATTGAAAAATTTTGGAATGGATCCGCTTAGCCGGTCGGCGAGCCGTGAATTTTCGCGTTGTTGGCCTGACCCGCGTTCAGATTTTGTTTATTTATGAGTTGCGAAGTCGCCGTCTTGTTTGTATAGATTTTACCCGTGGTTTCATTTAGAAGCCCCTTAAAAGAATATTACGTTTTATTTAATACGAGATTCTTAGTAAGATTATCAGATCTATGCCTGATATGACGTCCCTGGCCCCTGCATCTCTTTAATATGAAAACAAAATTTTGGCTCTGTTCCAAGGTTGGCTGATTCACGTTTAATTGAGTATTTCTATTGGCTTTTCGTATTTTCTATCAAAGAAAAAAGAATTTAATTACGTAATATATTTTTTTTTATAATGTAACGATTTACTCGCCGCGAAGGATTTATGCTAGACACACGAGGTAATATATTAAGACAGACAACAGGCATTTTATGGGATAAAATACTCCGAAATATTAAGTCCAAAATGAGTAGTGAGTATCAAGTTATCATCTTCCGTCTCTCACAGATTGTGTTACTATTCTTCTAACAAGACGTAAATAATATCTTTGGCAAGTATTTTACTTTGTCGGAATTTCAATAGGTTTTAAGGTGTAGTCTAGTAATATGAATTGGTCAATTCTTATATTATTTGTATCGTACATATCATTTCATACGTTATTAAATTTATATCAACTATAGAGTCTCACACAAATAATCATTTATTGAATAATACATTTTTCCAAAAGTAATACACCAAGTCGATTTTTTAAAGACTCTATATGTCTCCCATGTTATTCTAATGTTTTGTTATTATTACCTTATTATTTAGATAATAATAAGATTTATTTCATATAATTAGTAATAGTGAGACACGCGAACAGTGTGGGTCAAAAGAGGATGTAGTGACAAGGACACGAATAAGAATGTTTAGATGCCATGTAGAACGGATGAATGAACCGTATACAAGTAGATAGAAGAAGAAAAAGAGTAAGGCTTGTCGGACATACCTAACCATGCGTGACGGAGCCGCGCTCACAAAATCCTCGCCATCTAAAAAGTGCCCAAGCTGGGAAGCAGGGGTACCTACATGCGTTAAAAAGAAGGGATGGTGATCCATCCCTGCAAGTACTGGACCCGATATCCCCTATCTGTTAATAAAGCGAATGGCCCGGTCTGTGAAGGATGCTGTGCCAAGTGTCTTCACAAACTAACAATGCGAGAGGAGAGGCAGACATAACCGCCTCATCGCATGTCGGGAAGCGGATAAGGCTCTGCTGTTACCGCATAACCCTCCCGCAATAAGCAGTCGCGCCTCGGTAGGGTATGCGGAATGCTTCCTCCAAGTGAAAAAAACGTACCTAGCCCAATCCAGGAGGTATTACAAGACAAGTTAAAAGTTCCAAAAACCAGGCAGCATGGTGAATTTCATGATAGTGGATGAAGCGAGTTATGTCTGGACCAAGTGGAGATCTGTAGACTGTCTACCCCTTCAGGAAAAAGGTGTGAATAAATGTATAAATAAACTAGCTGACCTGACAAACGTTGTTTTGCCATGTATATTATTTCTAAGAAACATTTTTTTAGTTCAATAAAAATAACTATTAAGGGGGTAAAAATTAGGGGTTGTATGAATTTTTGTATGTTGTATCATAAAAAAAAAATATTATATTAACTTATTGAACATACATAAAAAAATTAATAAGAATCGGTCAAGCCGTTTCGGAGGAGTATGGGAACGAACATCGTGACACAAGATTTTTTATATATAGAGATAAATACGTAAAGATATTGTACGTAAGTTTATCAGTATTTTTAGAAATAAATTCTATGACTGCAGATTCACATTTCCATGATATTAGCCAATAAACTAAAGTCTATTCTCTCTGCGTTAATAAAAGGTTGTAGTAAATATGATATGCTGAGTCGGTTTATAACTTCTACAGATGCAGACCTTTATTTGTTTGAAAAGCTACTATTTATTTACTACTTAAGGCTATTTTCATAGCAATTACGTTCTGTTTATAAGTCATCGAGACCCACTCCGAAAAGTCAGTTTTAACAGTGAACATACAGATATTGTACCCTGAAATTGTACACCTGGGCTTGAATAATACTCCGCCGCAAAAGTCAAGTTTAATCTATGGTATATCAGTGATTTTCAAAGGATTTGAAACTTGATTTCTTTATATAATAGGGGGAAAACGAGCATCGCAGCCTATAGACACCCATTTTTAGTAGGTGCGTTGCCGGACATTAAAAAAATACTTATTAAGTTCAAATAGCCAACACACGAAATATCGCAATTTAATTAAAGTAACTACGTTATCGTTAGTTACATTTCCATATGAATTGTTTGTAAAATAACATAATTGAAAGTCAAAAGTCAAATCAATCAATCAAATATTTAAAAAAAAATTACTTTCCCCTGTGAGTTGCCCCTTCCAAAGTTTCATATGGAGAAGAAGGGGCAAGAAACTCCATACTTACTCTTGTAAAATAGTTTTTACAATAAAATATTCGCATGGTGTTAGCAAATACAAACAGTGTGTGGGCTGAATGTTAAAGTCTCTTAAAATTAATTATTACTAGATTAGCAACCAGTCGCAGTATTGATATTTAAATCGCTTGCTATAATTTTATTGTAGAAATCTGATAGCGTTTTAGGAATATATATGAAGATTTTGAGTTGTTAAATATCTTATAGAACTTGCTAATAGACTTGTATTATAGAATAAATTTGACTTAGTACTGCTAAAAATTAAATAGGCGCATAAAAAGCAATGCAGCAACTAACTAAATTATTATGTAGATACAAGTTGCTTACATAGTTTCTGTATAATGTAGTTTTTAATTGCTTACAGTCTTAACACAAGGTATATTTAAAATCTACTAGAATAATCGCGATCATCATCGTTCAAAAGTTCATTTAAACTGTGCTAATATTATGTGCACTATCTATATTTTATTTATTTATTTATTTAGAAATTAAGCTTACGTCACACACAGTACTAAATCTACTAATTATTTTACAAAATCTTACATCTAAAATGTGTGACAATTAAAGTAAACATAAGTTTCACAAAAAAAATAGAAATTAAAAATTAAAAAATACAATTAAAACAAAATGTAAATACTGTATTTGTGTAAATAAAATGTAAAAAATAATTACAAATGAATTAAAACAAATACAAGATAATACAAGCACACAATAAAATATAATAAAACTATAGAAATTTGTTGGCAAAAGCAGAAAAAAATTATCCTTGAGTAGATAGGCTTCTCGGAGTGCGAAAATCTATACACACTTCTAATGAAGATTTTCGTACTATCACTACACAGTACAGTAGTGGAGAATAAGACACAATTAAGGGTTCAGCAATGAATTTGATGCGGTCAACAAATTGTGAATGGATTTGTAAGTAAAACTGCGCCTTAATTGGACGGTTTAAAATACGTTAGTTAGTATCAGTTAACGAGCAAAACTGGCTACCCGCATTGCCGCATTCGTCTTACCATTTTGTTTTAAACGAGCTGATTCTTCTATTTTAAACAATTTCAATGCTCGTTTTAGAACATAGACATAGACAACATTTATTACTAACGAAACACACACAGAAACACACAAAATTTTAATAATCAAAAAATAATAATAATAAAAAATATGTAAAGGAAAAAAAAGGAATAAGGTACATTTTAAGTATGTAATGTGTGTATGTGTTGTGGTTGTAACTGGCCCTGGCTCAACGCACAGCTACCATGTATACATATATATTAATAATATGGCTTAATCGTAACATTATTTTTTGATTCTTTTAGATTGCAAATATCCACCCGTATCACCTCGACGTCCGCCGTTCACAACTGAGCGTTTTTCAAGCAGTTTCTGCCGCGCACCACCTCTATCTGGAACCAACTGCGCACTAAAATATATTAAAGAAGAGCGAACTGATTCTTAAAAGGCCGGCAACGCACTCGCGAGCCCTATGCCATTGAGAGTGTCCATATCACTTAACACCGGAGGAGCCCTGCCCGTTTGCCCCAGTTCTATGAAAAAAAATTATCCACAATGTTAGATATGACTAGTAGTGCGTAACTCAGAGGTACCTTACAACTCCGACTTTGAACTAATAGATTTTTGAAGTGAAAACTTCTTTAGAATATGTAAAAATGTTAAACTCGCGTCAGGACACGTGACCTGATCGAAAATTCGTAAGACGGATGGAAAGTAGACAGCTGGCGCGGCGTATTTAATGTTATATAAATTGTCATGTTTGTGTACGATAGCGCAATAAATAAATATTGTATTCTACCACATAAACGATAGTACTTTTATACTGATAATTAAAGCAATTCGTGCAAAATTATTCCCTAACCATTCCAAAATATCAAAAATGCACAACGTTTATATTTGTTAACGTAAAATTGTAAATACCGTTACATTGTAATCTATCTCGCGAGGTTATAAACTGTCGAAAGATTGTGAACTCAACGTACTGCTTACAATTTAACGTATTATTATTCGGTAGATTATAATCTATCGAAGTGAAATCGTCAAATTGTGAAACGGTACGCACCTCGCGCGCTGATTGGTCGGCTTAATAGTAGACCGTTATATTATGTCCATAGAGTTAGGAATGAAACAAGGGTATCGGTCAAATAAAATGAATGCACTTCAAAAATTATTTATTTATTTATTTCAAACTCAAACTCAAACTCAAAATATCTTTATTCAAGTAGGTAACCAAGTACACTTTTGAATCGTCAAGTTAAATTAATCGTAAATTTACATTTACTACCAGTTCGCAAGTCAAGGGCGTAGAGCGGGTAAGAAGAACTGGCAAGAAACTTTCCGCCACTCTTTTTAATCGCCAAGTATTGTCATACAAATTGTTTGAACTGGAGCAATTCAATCCCAAGGATTAGGATCATTTAAGTAGTCCTCAAATTTATAAAAAGCTTTGTTGATTAATTTTCGTTTAACGAGGGCTTTGAATTTATTTAGTGATAATTCTCTAATTTCGCTTGGGAGCTTGTTGTAAAAACGAATACAATTTCCATATAAGGAGTGGTTTATCTTTTGGAGCCTGGTTGGTCGTACACTCAAATTAGTTCTATTTCGCGTATTATACTGGTGAAAGTCACCATTTGTTTTAAAATCGTTTATATTTTTTTGGACATACAACAAGGCTTCAAGAATATATTGACCAGATAGTGTCATAATATTTAATTCCTTAAACTTATTCCGTACCGACTCCCTCGGAGAAACACAACAAATACCCCGAACAGCCCGCTTCTGCAGCACAAATATGGATTGAACCTCTGCAGCAGCACCCCACAGTAAAATGCCGTACGACATAACGCTATGAAAGTAGCTATGGTACACAATTTTAGCCGTGTCCTCATCAGTAAACTGTCGGATTTTCTTTACTGCATATGCTGCAGAGCTCAGCCTATTCGAAAGAGTCTCTATGTGTGGGCCCCATTGGAGTTTACTATCTATTGTTATGCCTAGAAAAACAGTTTTGTCAACAAAGTTTAGTTCACTGTCCTTAATTTTCAGGTTACCAATATCTCGCTTTACGCTAGTAGTTGTAAATCTAATACATTTTGTTTTATTCTCATTAAGCAATAAGTTATTTACATTAAACCAGTTAACTATACGAGAGATAGAATTGTTTACATCGTCCAATAATACGTTATTCCTATTCACTTTAAATAGAAGTGAAGTGTCATCAGCAAACAATACCATCTCATGAACTTCGTTGACAAAGAATGGGAGGTCATTTATGTAAATCAGAAATAAGAAAGGCCCGAGAATCGATCCTTGGGGGACGCCCATTGATACCTGCGAACCCGGAGAGGTGACTCCATTGACATGAACTCTTTGGATCCTTCCCTTTAAATATGAATTCATCAGGCTGGAAGCTTTGCCATCAACGCCATAGTGTTGAAGCTTTCCAACGAGTATATCAGGATGAACACAGTCAAAGGCCTTTGACAGGTCACAAAAGACGCCGACTCCATCATATGATTCTTCCCAGGCGTTAAATATGTCCGAAATCAACTTCACACCGGCATCGATTGTGGAGCGACCCTTAGTGAAACCATACTGTTTATTATGTAAGAGTTTATTTTTATTAAAATGTAAAGAAAGCTGGTCTAGCATTATCTTTTCAAAAACTTTGACAACAAAAACAGGTCTGAAGTTTGACGGATCAGACTCACTACCGGCCTTGAACAACGGTGTAATCTTACTTAATTTCATTTCGTCCGGAAAGACTCCACAATCGATACATCTGTTAAAAATTATAGACAATTCAGAGCTTATTACATTAATAACGGAATTTAAAATGACTGTTGACATACCCCATATATCTTTACTTTTTTTTAAATTAATAAGCTTAAAAGTTTTAACGATATCATTACAAGTTATATGTTTAAACTGAAATTTAATATTACATTCAGGTACACATTTTTCTAGCAATGAGATCGCAGCAGCAGGTGAATTTATTTATTTATTAACACTTCGTTGCAAAAAACAATAAATCAAACACAATACAAAAAAAAAATTTAAGGGATGCAACGGGCGGCCTTATCGCTAATAAGCGATCTCTTCCAGGCAACCCTAAAAAAAAAAAAATTGTATTTATTATATCAATAATTCTGACATCACATGATGAAAAAAAAAATATATCTAAATAAAAAAATCAGAAACGTAACAATATTTTCTCAAACACAAATTAAAATTGAAAAATTAATGAAATTTTCTTTTAGAAAAAAAACGATCACAAAATAAAATCAAAATTTAAAAAAAAACATATCGAAAACATATGAACATTTTTGAAAACATAACAAAATTGTCTATTATATAAAAAATAAGAAAGTAAATTGCATCAATATAAATGTTCAATTATTGTTGCACGTCAACGAGTTGTGGCACCTGGAGTTACAAAGAACATTAGTTTTCTTTTTATGTTTTTGCAATTAAATTTTTAACTATTTTCATTATGCCCGCTGTAATAGTTTTGTAACTCTATGGTAAATTCTTCCTTATTAACAATACCTAATATTTCTGAGTTTTGTTGATCGACAGGCTCAATATCCGACATTGTAAATACGAGATCACAAAGGTTCACGCGAATAAAAAATATTAAAACACGGAAAATGTATGTAATTTAGACTATGTTTGGAGACCAACACTAACTTAATTATCATTCAAACTGCACTTCTTTGGTCAATCACAGATTAATTTTACTTCCACAACATTTTCATATAACTTTTCACGTTCACTTTCAACATCCTAAAGCTGTGAGTTACTTTCAAGACGACATCAATTTACATTCACCAAAACACCGTTTGTTTACATTCGACAACAATCGAATTAACAAACAAATATGGTCGCCACCATGGCATATTCCGTTCAACCAATCAGCGCGTGGCATATTCCGTTCAACCAATCAGCGCGCGAGGTGCGTACCGTTTCACAATTTGACGATTTCACTTCGATAGATTATAATCTACCGAATAATAATACGTTAAATTGTAAGCAATACGTTGAGTTCACAATTTTTCGACAGTTTACAATCTCGTGAGATAGATTACAATCTAACGGTTTTTACAATTTTACGTTGACATATTCAAGTTTTCACTTCTGCCGGCACTACCGGAGTGCAACCCGTCGTTTTTTTGTTCTACTTTCTCATACATACGTCATAGAATACACAGCCATTGACATTCTTTGATTATCCTTGTTCCTGACACATGCCGGCGATTTATGGATCTTAGACGCGTGGGTGTCCTCACAATGTTTTCCTTAACCGCTTGATAAAGTATTGATTTCGCATATGGACAAATCTAATTGTCAAATCAAAATAACATAGACGAAATAAACTCTCGGTTTGAGACACGGCGCGCGAGTATATTATATGCCGAGACACGGGTGTTGCAAAGTTAAAAATAACTTCAGCATTCAAGCTAAGTAATAGTTCAGTGTGGATGATATTTAATCGAAATGATTTATTTCCATACACGTATAAGTTCCGGCTCTTCCAGACAAAGAATATTCTGTTTAGCTTTCGGTTCAAAAAATTTATTCTCAAAGAACTTCATTAGCGTGAAAATAGTAGGTTAGTTGTGTACATCGTGATATCAAATTATTTGAAAATACGCTGTATAAAATATTCTTTTTGTCGATTAAAATAAAACTATGTAACGTATAATTTATTAGCTAAAGATACAAAGACTGTGAACAATATTTTTTACAAAAGTGCGCGTTTTTATATAAAACATTATATACTATTCAACCGTGTGTTATTAATAGGTAAAATACCTATTCAAGTGACTGACTATACTGAAACAATCGTAGTTCAATACGCGTGAGAGAATACATATATATTATGATTAATACAGTTCGTCCAATTACAATCAAACGCAACATATTGCATTTCGTTTTACACTGACTGATTCCTTTCAGTTACAGTCCATTGAAATTTTGAATTCAATCAATCATCATACAATTCTATATTCATAATAACGTAAACTATTAGAACGTTAGTTTTCGTTTAGCTTTGATTGACGTTTATATTATTAATTATTGTTTTATTTAGAATATTTATATTAGTGATGCAGCGAATACTACTTTAATGAATACGAATAAGAATATCAAACCTACTATTCGGCGAATACGAACAATTCTTCTATTCCTATTAATATAATATTCTTCTTTTTTTAATAACTACTGTCAAATTTTTGGTCAAACATATTTTGTAACATCAGGAATTAGGCGATTTATTTTTTCTAGTCGTACATTCCCACCAGTTGAAAACAATCTTTCTGAGGCAACAACAGTAGGCTTTATTGAAAAAATAGTTTTGGGACAGCTTAAAAACATTTTTTATTTAAATATTAGTGTACCACGCATCATAATATTATCTATTCTAATAATTTTCTCCGGAATATACCATGGAACTACAGAACCTGATTTTGTCATCCTCTTTTAAACAACGCTTATCTAGAAGTTGTAACCTTTCGTTCTACAAATCCCCACATGCCGCACTTCACGATTTAGATCGTCATTTCTTGTAAAAACAGCAGAGAAGTGGAACTCCTTACATTTGGCATCTTCTCTTTCATTATCATTTTCTCTTTCTCTTTTTCATCCCCGTTACGTGCGAATAAGCATCAGTTGCGTTAACATCGCGCGCGCGCAAATAACGCGGGTTGATTTCGACATGATTCCGTCATGTTGACATTTCAAAGATAATACCAGCGATTGTAGTTTACTAAAACATTCTGAGTCAGAAATTGAAATTAATCGTCCATTATGGTGAGATCCTAACGCAATTGGGGTTTAATATTCATGTTTGGTAGGAAAATATCTGTAAACCGATGTGGTCGAGTGTCGTATTTATGTCACCCTACACTGCTGGACTACGATAAAAGGTTTAAAGCTATGTGCCCATTTCGGACGTCCTAATCCACAATTTGCTTTGGAAATTCAAGCTTTCATTACGCTCGCTAATTTGGAAATATTCATTAGGTTATTAAAGTTTGGAAAGAGCATTGTTGGCCTAGAGTCTAGACCAAGGCTTGCGACCTCTGAGCCCAAAACCTACGGTTTTGATAGAGGACAAGTCTTTGTTTTAATTTATTTTATTATTATTTATTACTTAAGATGTCATGTGGAACATGGTGTAATGGTTGCAGCTCCTTACAAACGTTGTGTAAAAGAAAAAACTTGGCGATTAAAAAGAGTGGCGGAGAGTTTATTGCCAGTTGTTCTCTTCCGTTCTACGCCCTTGATTTGAGAACAGCAGTAAATGTAAAATTAGAAGCATTTAATCTATATTTCTTTTTCGACGTTCATAAGTGTACATTGTGTTACCTATATGAATAAATGATTTTGACTTTGAACATCGGCACTTCACTAATGGACTTCAGTGGTTTGATCACCTACTTATGAAAAAAAAACAAATGATCACAATAAGTTTTTATATTATAGTTTAATCTTGAAGAAGAATTTATTAATTTAATTACTAATTTTTAAAATTCAAATTGTAGTGAGAATATTAAACAAATTAATAAATTAAATTTATTCGTTGACTGATCAGTTCTGGGGTCATCGGTACTATATATCAGGTGCCAATTTAATAAAAAAAATAGATATTTAATAAAAATATGTATTTATAATATAGATTTTATTGCAATTCATAAAAACTACTGAAAAGCAAGCTAAGGCTTTTACTATGGAAGCTTTAATACAATTTATGCATCCTATCTCACGGGTTAAAACTTTGCCTATTAAAAGGCAAGATAAAAGTGCGCCAAAATATTTTTATCGGAAACTTGGACGAACTTTGTAACGTCTAACAAAAGCAACTTTTACATAAAACATTTTCTGAATGATTTTATTACAATAAGAAAATATAATGAGATCAAATTAAAGAAAAATAATTTTATTTAGAATTTCCGTCATTGATAGCCATATATATAGCAGAACTAGCTGCTTACTTTAATTTAGTGGTCCCTGAATTTGGAAATGGATTCTATTTAAAAGCATCTTGATATACTTGGATTTGTGGACAACATTAAATTAGGAGCTAATAACTTCGATACGTGATCATTTCCACATTGGGTTTGAGCCGCTGAGTCTGACAGTCTGACATAAATCAACCCAGTGAGTGACCCTCAACCCTGAGGTGGAGGAGGTCGTAGGTTCGAACTCTGGCTGTGCACCAATGGACTATTCTTTCTCTCTCGTACCGTTAAGGAGAACAACGTAAAGAAACCGGCTTGCCTTAAACCCTTAAATCTATGGCGTGTGACAGGCACAGAAACTGATCATCTACTTGCCTAGTATATTGACAAATGATCATAAAACAGATACAAAAATCTGAAGCACAGACCTAAAAAGGTTGGCCACTGATTTATATATTAGAACATTTATACTATAAAAAGTATCATTTTAATAACTGGTTTAATAACGCCGTAAGTACTTCCTCATAATAATAAGGATTTTTATATTCTTTCTAATAGCCTATTAGCCAATTAGAAAGAACAGATATAGAGATCTAAGGCCAAGATCTAGGGTGTAGCGTTCTTTAAAAGTTCAAGTACTAAGATTTTTAATTGCTTCACAGACCAATTTGTTTATTATCGTTATGAATTCAAACAAAGAGATCGTTTACAAGCAATCAAATGGCTTTTAGTAATTAAATATTCTCGAGACTCTTGATAAACGTTTGTGTACGCTGGTATCAATTAAATCGAACTTAAAATTATCTTAGCATTTCAGGCTTTTGACTTTTGAGCAAATGTAAGAGGCTACTCTGAGGCTTCAATAACATAGCCCAGTCTAACTTGTGTTATTGAATATGTGAGGTTGTGATTATTTAAATTATATACATGACACAGGTATTTTTTACTTAAAAGGGCTCCCAAATCTTACACATTGTCATTCATATTATGTACTTATAACGAATAAACACATTTTTTTATAAAATACATTGTGACCAGTATGTAACTGGAGGCAAACGTGCTAAAGGCTCACCTGATGTTAAGTGATACCACCGCCCATAGCCACTCACGTTGCCAGAAAACTCGCAAGTGCGTTGCCGGCTTTTAAAAATTGTTGCGCTCTTTATTGAAGGACCCTAAGTCGAATTGGTTCGGAAATACAACCATTTTGTATAAAGATCTTATTGAATCATAGGTTATTTTTTGGGAGAAGTTGCAGTAGACACCGCACTATCCTAAGAGTTCTCCAAGAACTCGGTACTATGTATCTATGGGATATATGCGACGGCGAAGGATGCTTGTTTGCGATGCCAAGGGTATCTGATACCAGTCTGTTACAGTCGGATTCCCGTTAGCAAAGACGTTGCGCCTACTGAATGCTGTCTCTGACACTATCGCGATATTATACACTTTTTGTTTATAAGTAAACAAAAAGTTATGATTTGAGAAATGTTTATATCGTATAACTTAATATTATCTTCAATACACTCAATAAACACCTATAAATAGTATGTCTAACGCAAGGACTCATCAGTACCAATCAAGTGGATATTATGAAAAAGATACAGGAGGTAGATTTTTTAGAATTTTATTAAGAATTAGTAAAAATAGTCAATTTTCTTATGAAAACGCAAAATAAATTATAACTCTGCAGGGGTTGAACTTAGAGACCTCCCGTAGAACAATTTTTGCAGCTGATGACCTCTTCTATCCCCTATTTGCGTTTGATCCACGACTTTTACCACCCTATATTCGCAGTGTGTTCACTATGTGTTTCAAAATTCAAAATCATTTATTCAATGTACACTTGAATGAACGTCAAAAAAAATATATATATGAAATGCTTCTAATTTTACAGAACTGCCAGTTCTCAGGGCTGTAGAACGGAAGAGAAGAACTGGCAATAAACTTTCCGACACTTTAGTCAAGTTTATTATATACTTCATTATTTTCCTCGACATTATCGTATTGGCTTAGTACTGTATGGGTAATGTATGTATTTCTGTAATAAATAGTCATTGATTTCCATCATAGTTATTACCGCTCACAGAAACAATCCATAGGTGTGTGCAGTGCTTTGAAAGCACGACCGTTTAGATGCGCTTTGGATACAAAAATTCCCTAATAAATTAATCAAAGTTTAGCCTTAAACATTTTTCGATGCATTCTCATCCCAAGTATCCTACGGGCTTAAGTGACTCTCCGGACGTTGTCAATTAAGAACTTGACACTCTCCGGCGATTAATTGCCCGACAACTTTTGTCAATGACATAGTGCTCCACGAAGCACTTAGCTTTTTGTAAAGAGATGCTTTAGATAAAAGACAACTTTGCTATAAAAAGGTCTTGGGTATACGATGTTCAAACCAGGTTTAGTATCTTGTATGGGATAGGCAAGAAAGGTTATATATGACTATATTAGCGATTAGTTAAGAATTTAGGCGAATTTTTTAAATAAATTGACTAAGCCTTAACATAACTAATCTCAAAACAATGATAGAGACAATTACGGGCCATTGTCTCCTTAATAAACATATTTTTGTCTTAAGCGCGACAGACAGCCCCATGCGCAGAGGCTGTTTCAGCGCATAGGAGACACCCACGTAGTCCTGGAATTCGAGGCTGTGGGTAACCAACGTACAGAAATCCTTGGAGCAGTGAGCTCGCTCCGTGAAGCCTTTGAAGTGCCCAGGAGACTTCTGTGCTTCTGGAAGGTTCTAGGCTGGCTTAGTTAGCCAGGATTTTACGTACAACGGACCTAGTGAGACCCTAAGTGCGGAAACTCAGTCCAACAACCTTTAACCTTTAATAAATTAATACATGACAATTATTACCTTCAAAGGAGTATATATTTATGAACCCTTTAGTGGATTAAAACTGAGATACATAATATTATTTGAGGACGTCACCACAGTAATCAAAAAGATTGCTGGAACCCACAAACAAAGGCTCCACCATCTCGTGAATGTCGAGGCTATTCAACTCCTTGACACCACGGGCCTAGTGAGAAGGTGGGAAAGGACAAAACCATATGAAATAGTGAATTTGTGTGAGTGTGAATTAGTCTTAAGTGCTAAACCGTAATGAAAAAAAAAAATACTACACAAGAACAGAGTGTCTTGCCTTTAATATAGACTATAATTTGTTATATTGGACACACATTAGTAAATAAGGTTAGTTTTAGAATTAGGCTAGATCGTAATGTTAAAATTGATGTCTTTGTGCAGAGACAATTCATTTAAAAAAAACACATTATATTATCACAAATCATTCGTTAGTCAATTACAAATTGTGTTTTGTTAAAGAAATTCCATTGTTGCCGGGAATCGAACCTACGACCTAGACGAGAGTCGCACTAAAGCTACTAGGTCAACACTGCTCTAGTTAATAGTAACATGGTAACAACATTGCGTATAACTTCGATTAAAAACAATCTAATTGACTCCAAAATGCACAAAAATTAATAATATTTATTGGCTTTGAAACATCGATATTCAAGACATGTATTATATGCATTCCAATTTATGAATTCAACTTGATAAGTTTAAGTTCAACTAGATCAACTTGTCCCATGAGTACCCGCGTCAATTGACTCCTAAACCATGAGGGTCAACCAACAGCGGACAAGAAAAACCCGTAAATTCGACTTCGACTAATGAAAAAAGTCAGGATTTTAAGTGTATAGGCTCTCATAATGTGAAGTGGTTTATTTCGTGTACGAGCGTGTTTGGAGTACAACCCTTTGAGGCGGTCAAAGCCGCCGGCTTTTCTGCCGGATTACTAATCAATTAGTGAATTCGATTTCAATTCTATTTGTGATTGGTAACCTCTTAGTCAACCTCTGTTGGATTTCTATTCTTACATCCATTGTATGAGTTGTAGAATTGCCGAATTAATGCATTGAAAATATAAAATTAGAATAATCCACGTACATTGTACCACCACGTACGTCTGCAACACTTTTGGCCTCAAGAGAGTTTATGTAATTTCGTAGCTGATCACAGTAGAGCATTTCTTCTGGATTTCGAATATTGAGGTCTCTATACAATAAATAGTTCTCTATTATTATATGAACAATAATAATGTTAAGAGTGAATGAGTTTAATTAAATAAAAGTATGTTGCACAAACAAAAATGGAAACGTTTGTTCAATTGTTCATCAAGTGATATAATATGATCAATACAACATCACAAATTACATAGTACCTTATAATTTTATGAAAAAGTAATGTTTATTAATAAAAATCGTGAGAAAATAATGAGCATTTTTCAAACATTTTATTCAATTATAATTAAATGTTGCAGAAATAAAATGGCAATATTATATTAAACTTTTTCATTATCGGATGTCGAGTCAGAATGCAAAATTCCACCCGTATCACCTCAACGTACGTCGTTCCACAACTGAGCGTTTTTAAAGGCAGTTTTTGCCGCGAACCAAGTATTTCCGAACTAATTCGATTTAGGGTACTTCAAGAAAGGAGCGTGCCAATTCTTAATAGGCCGTCAACGCACTAGCGAGCCCTTAGCCACTGAGAGTGTCCATGGGCAGCGGTATTAGTTAATATAAGATGAGCCTCCTATCCGTTATATATTAACAAAAATTGCCGGAAGTTGGCAGAACAGAGATACGACCTCAACTATTCAAAATTCGAGTGTACTCCTCCCTCAAAGACCGGCAACTCACCCACTTAAAATGGGTGTCTATGGGCTGCGATGACTGTACTTTTTGGGCGTCCCACAGGCTCGTTTGCCCCCCGATTATATAAAAAAAAGAAAAAAAAAGAACATTTTACGCTTGTAAAAAATACATAATCGGGACTTAAATGTCCAGTATTCTTTCTAAAAACTATCAGAAACCATAAAACTATTCTGTCTGTTACCAGAACTCCAACTGTCTCATGCTCTGCTAACTTCACAGACACACACAATCAAACATATTATAAGAAGTGAAATATGTCCTTAAATACATTGAAATTGTAGTCACTCGTAAAAATGGACATATCCGTTTATAAAGAAGCCTTTCAATTGCAAATGGAAGCACAGTTGTCGAATTTACGACCCCGAATGGGAAATGTGTTATTTGCCGTAGTATACGGAAAACTTCTTTCGAAAACATTATTTATGATGTGGGGATGGATAGATTTTTATAGGTCGATAATGTAGTTATTATGCTAGTAGTGACATCCGCTATTCTAGTATATTTCTGCCGGCACATGCAAGAGAGTTTTCTAGAGTCTGCCCGTGCCCCAGTTCTATAAAAATATATCTTACATTATAATAAATTGCTTTTTAACACACATAAAACTTTTTCCCAAGAGACTATAAGTGCGTGCACCTATTTCATGCCTCCTGCTGATGGACAAATCTTTGTTTTTATTTTTTTTATTATTATTTATTACTTAAGATGTCATGTGGAACATGGTGTAATGGTTGCAGCACCTTACAAACGTTGTGTAAAACAAAAAAATTGGCGATTAAAAAGAGTGGCGGAGAGTTTATTGCCAGTTCTTCTCTTCCGTTCTACGCCCTCGATTTGAGAACTAGCAGTAAATGTAAAATTAGAAGCATTTAATGTTTATTTATGTTTTGACGTTCATAAGTGTACCTATATGAATAAATGATTTTTGACTTTGACTTTGAATATATATGATAATTCGATGTTCTTGCCTACCAGACTCACATCAACATCAACTATGCAAAAAAAGTGTGTGCGTGTAACCTTTACACGCGATTGAAGTAAAACTTCTTTGGCGTTGACGGCATATATCACTGAAATGATTAAATATTAACTTAAATAATAAATATCATATTATAATTAAATTAATATTTATAATTCTTGTGTTTTACAAAGATTATTCAAATACGAAGGTTTGATCAGCACATGTCAATATAACCTTGTTAATGAATATTATAGAATGTCGCCATCGTCAGTAAATATACTAATAATAACATAATTACAAGAATCAGTATCACATGAAACGAGTGAATGCTATCCTAAATAAACACTACCAAGAAAGTGACTTAAATCACTTAAAATAATGCAACACTAGATGGCGCTGACGGACTTATAAAACGCGCTATATTTGTTATTTTTAAAAAAGCGGAAACTACAAGAATATAGTCACCGTTACTTCCGTCAGAAAAAAAATCTGAGTTACTCCCTAGTCGCGCCTAAAGAAGTTTTACTTCAAAAACTCAGTATTGTATCGCGCAGCCCGGACACAACGGCCACTATTTTAGCCTCGACATTTTTAAGCAATCGTGGTGTTGAAAAGGAGTACTAAGAATATCCATAACGCTTAATCACCTGAGTCCAACCCCACATACACACCATCACGTATATACCCAAAATACCCAAATATACAAAAATACAGCCAAATTAGGTATTACTTAGTTAAATGTATTTCATATTTTTTAATGATTGACATCATGGCTGTCATTGGACGTCGAGGCAGAATACGAAATTCCATCCGTTACACCTCGACGTCCGCCGTTCCACAACTGAGCGATTTTTAGGCACCACTATGTGGAACCAGCTGCCCACTGAAGTATGCCCGAACCAATTCGAATTAGGGTCCTTCAAGAAAAGAGCGTACCAATTCTTAAAAGGCCGGCAACGCACTCGCTGGCCCTCTGGCATTGAGAGTGTCCATGGGCGGTATCACTTAACATCAGGTGAGCCTCCTGCCCGCTTGCCCCCTGTTCTATAAAAAAAAACCATTTATTTTTACTAATAACAAGAATATGTTCCATTCAATACATCCACATGTATATTGGTGAGTTTTTTTTAATTAAGCTCCGAATGTTAAGATAGATAGACTTTATATACAAATTCAAATTCAAAATTCAAAATTCAAAAGCCTTTTATTGCCAACCTTAAATAACATTACTTTAGCTGTGTTAGTATTTAGTTTTCTTAATTTATTGTTAGTATTATATTTAATAGTATATTAAATAACTAATTGTTTATTTAGTTGGGTACCCGGTTATGGGTAAAGGCCTCCTCCATATTTTGCCATCTGTGTCGGTTCTGAGCGTCCCTTGTCCAGGTGTTGCCGGCCATGTCATGTATCTCATCTCTCCATCTCATAACGGGATGACCTTTGTTCCTTCGGCCGTCTCTGGGATACCAATGAAGTACGCGTTCACTCCATCTTCCGTCATTTACTCTTGTTATGTGTCCTGCCCATTTCCATTTGAGTTTGCAGTACATTTCGGCAGCATCTATTAAGTTGGTTTGTTTCCGGATCTCTAAATTTTTTACTCTATCACTTAGTCATACACCCAGCATCGATCTCTCTGTTGCTCTTTGGAATACTGACAGTTTTTTTATTTGTTTTTTTGTTAGAGACCATGTCTGGCAGCCGTATAATAGGCATGGTAGAATCGTGCTGTCATACAGTTTTTTCTTTAAGTGAATTGGTATTTTTTTGTTTTTGAATATATCTTTGTTTGCCCAGAATTTTTTCCATGAGATGGCGATTCGTCGACTTAGCTCTTTTTCTGTGAGATCGTCCAGGGAAATGAGTTGGCCTAAATAAATGTATTCATTTACATACTCTATTACACATGACTCTATTGTTGTAATTATGCGGTCGTCATTGGTCATAATTTTGGTTTTTGTCATGTTCATTTGTAAGCCTATATTTTTACTTACAGTGTTTAGTGTTGAAAGCATGATTTGTAGGTTTTCATGAGTATTTGACAGTATTACTATGTCATCGGCAAAGCGTAGATGTGACAGGAATTCTCCATTTATGTTAAGTCCACAATTTGCCCAATGTAGTTTCCTGAACATTGATTCTAATAGAGCTGTAAAAAGTTTTGGTGAGATAGGGTCGCCTTGTTTGACTCCACGTTTAATTCGAAATAGTGGCCCATAACTCTCTAGTTTTATTTTGGCGTTATAGTCGTCATATATAAGTTTTAATATTCTAATAATTTTATTATTTATTCCTTGTTCTTTTAATGCTTTCCATAAATGTGTTTGTAAAATCGAATCAAACGCTTTAGTATAATCAACGAATGCCAAGTAGATAGGTTTGTTATATTCTCTGCACTTTTCAATGCACTGTGTCAATGTAAAGATATGGTCAACAGTTGAAAATCCTTTCCTAAATCCGGCTTGCTCTCGTGGTTGCTGTTCGTCTAAGCTTTTACTGATTCGGAAGAGTAAGAGTGATGAGAAAAGTTTGTATAAAGTTGGTAGTAAGCTGATTGGGCGGTAATTATCTATTAGTTTGGAGTCTCCTTTCTTGTATATGAGTGTTATTATTGAATGTGTCCAATGATCGGGTATTTTTTCTCTTTCAAGTATTTTATTAAAAATATTAGTCAGGTGTGGTGCCAATTGTTCTGCCGTTGCTATTAACATGTCTGTGGTGATGCCATCTTCGCCGGGTGATTTATTTTTCTTCATTCTTGAGATAGCGCTTTCGACTTCGTCTAGTAAAAAGCAAGGGACCTGTTCTTGATCGTGTATCTGGTTTATATTTAAGTCGACTGGGTTCGTTTGTTGGTTTTCCGAATATAATTTTTTATAAAAGTCAGTAGCTGATAGAAGGATGCTTTGTCGATTTGTTATAGTTTCTCCTGATTTTGTTTTTATTGAGTGCATCCATTCTTTTTTGTGGCTTTTCTGGCTGTTTTTAGTAGAGCCTCTTGTTTCCAATTCACTTTCAATCAATTTCATTTTTATTTTATTTTTCCTTTCAATTATTTTTTTCTTTATTTTTCTATAAAGTTTCTTTAGCCTTTTTTTCTCTATGTCTGAGCGTGGCCATGTGTTCTTAAGTTTTTCTCTTTCATTTATTAATTTTAGGATATTATTGTTTATAGTGTTGCTTTCTTGGTCTTTTTTATCGCATTTGTTGGTAAGTACGAAGTGCTTTTTTGTATTGCAGACACTATAGTTTTATAGTGGTTATTTATATTTTCAGTTGTAGGATTTCCAGCTAGTTCTCTTGTTACTATCATTCCCATCACATTTGATTCTATAGGTAGAAACGTTTTATTCTTAGTTCGAAGAAATTTACGTTTTTTCTTTGTTTGTTGTAATTTGTAGGATATTCTCAGCATTCTGTGATCAGACGGGAATTTTGGAGAGAGAATTTCAAAATTTGTTATGAATCTTTTATCTTTAATCAATATGAAATCTATCTCGTTTTTAGTTTTGCCATTGGGTGATAGCCATGTCCATTTCCGTTTTTGAGGTTTCTTAAATATGGTATTAGATATAACGAACTTGTTTGTATAACAGAATTGTAGTAGTCTTTCCCCTCTTTCATTTCTTTCTCCATATCCATATTGCCCACAGATCTTGTGTTCTTCAGGTAGAGGAAGCCCAATTTTTGAATTGAAGTCCCCTAGTATAATGACGTGTTTCCCAGTGTTTGAGAGAGCTTGAGTGACTTGGTTGTAAAATCGTTCCACCGCTTCTTCTTTAGCTCTTTCGATAGGTGCGTAAGCTTGTATTATGTTTAACACAGTTGTGTCACACTGAATGTCTAATCTTACGACTCTGTCTGAGTAAGTTGTGAAATCTATAATGTTCTTTTTTAAGTTACTATTGACGATAAATCCTACTCCATTTGACCCACTTTTGTCTCCTCTATACATTAAGATATAGTTTCTATATTGTTCTATTTTTATGCCTTCAATTTTTACTTCCGATAATCCAATAATATCATATTTTATTTTATCTAGCACTTGATCTAATTCTGGTAATCTATTTTCTGCGAGCAGCGATCTAACGTTGTACGTACAGATGTAGATAATATTGTTTTTTAATTGAGTTTTATCCTCATAGCCTTGTGGAGGGTTGTGGTCATACTCTTCCGCGGTGACCAACCGTCTTGGAAAGGTTTTTGTGTTAAGTGTTCCAATTTTGAATGTTTCACATCTTTTAGCTGGAGGGTTTTGGTCTAGTGCTCCCGCGGGGACCAGCCGTGTTGGGAGACGTGGAAATGAATTTTGTGGGAAGTTGGTTGTCTTTGATTGTTTGTTTTGGTTTTGGTTATGAGTATCAGCGCGGGTTGTTAGTTTTTTGAGGGTTCTGATATTGACGCTGATCGTCCGCGTTGAACATAGTTAAGTATGCCAGGTTTCCGGATTTCTTTAGTTGCTCCACTTTTCGGCTTTTCTAGGTTGGATTTTTTCTGTGTTGACGGGATTGGTGAATTAGACTCCTCTCTTTTCTTTTATCACGGTTTTTGTCTTGTTGCGATGGTGCTTTAATTATTATTTTGTCGTATCTCAGGAATGCGATATTTCCTTTTTTCTTCTCTTCCTCGACCTGTGGCTGGAGCTGTTTGCGTATTTCCAATACTTTTTTGGGGAAATCTTCTTTGATGTAAATACCTGATGGAAGGTTTGATTTGCATTTCATTATTGTATGTTTTTTCCACAGTGTTGTGAAAGATACCACTACTGGTCGGTTTTTGTTACTAGTACGACGTCCAATCCTATATACATTACTGATTTCTTGACTTTCCATGTGGACACCTGTGTCTATTATTATCTCTTTTATGTAGTCTACGAGCTCACATTCTGTTTTTCCTAGCTCTTCGAGTCCAAAAAAGATTAGGTTGCATTTACGCTTTTCATTTACGGCATTATCAAGTTTTTGTTCCAGTTCGTTTACCTTTGATTTGAGCATAGTGTTTTCTTCCATCATAGTTTTTATTTTCTCATCCATTGCTTCCAAAACGTTCTTAGTGACTGATGTTGTTATGGTTAAAGTTTGTTGTTTTAATTTTTCGTCAAGCTTCGAAAATAGCAACTGCATCATCTCTAAATTGTCCATGTTGCGGTACTTTTTTGTTTTCGTGCACTGGCAACCCTCTGATCGTCAGTGTCTATGAAAGTTTGTTATTATGTTGGTAGGTCTTTCTGTTTTGTATGTTGGTACCGGGTTGTGACTTGTATTATGTTGGTACCAAGTCTATTTACATTGCATTGCACTTTTTAGGTTATAGTATTAGCAAGTATTGTTTTACACTTTTCTGGTTGAACTGCGTTATTCACACTATGTATTTAATCTTGTTATGATCCTTTTTAGTTGTTGGACTGTTTTTTGTTTTATAGTCACTTGGTAGATTCTTAATAGCACAAGAGAACAATTAATATAGCGGAGATCACTGACGTACGTGTTACTGTTGCGATACTCAAACCGGACCTTTATATACAAAGGGTATCCAAATTATAATTAGTTGGACAATCCTTATTCTTCCGAATGGTCATCAAGGCAAGTTTTATCATGCGGATGATCGTAAAACACATTCATCGTCAAAAGACCTAGGATAATTTAATTTCAAATATATTTTTTATCTTATAATTTTGCTATTAGTACCGCGTTGGATTATATATAACGTTTGTGAAGGTCCCATCTTAAATTAAATTGTTCATATTTTTAATTCTGTAAATATAAAATGATTAAATATGTTTGTTGCATGCTTCAATCAAATCATAAAATACATTTATTAACCATATTAACGCCTAGAACCTATAAGGTTTTATTAAACATGTACCTCATAGAGTTGACCATGCAATATGCATCTACTTTTTTATGACTCAGATCACGGGAATGTGTGTCGGAAACTGCAGTTTTAAAATTTTTACACCATAAACAACAAACTACTCTAATCAATCCCAAAAATCAAAAAGTTAACCTAACAGAACAATAGCAATAGGTTTTTGTATCCACTCAGGGAGCGTTGAACAGGGCTTCGTCGGCGCATATGGAACTAACCGCAAACATTTGTTTAACAACTATATATATACTACTACTATATATATGAACTATAGAACATACGCGTCAATAGTACGAATATGTGGTAAAAGTATCATTCAATGCTTAATTTTAAGCTAAATACTATAGCCATAATTAGCCCAGACATTAATATGGATTGAGCTTACAGTGGCAACCTTAAATATTCTGTGCAAATCATTTTTATATATATATAAACTTAAATACTTTTAAAATACTTTTAATTTTTTAATCGTAGTAGTAGACCAAAGTAATAGTGATCTACGTGAGCAGAGTGGCTTAAAAGAGGACGAAATTACAAGAGGAAAGGGAATGCTTATAAGGTTTTTTTTTCTTTCTTTGATTCTAAGTGGCGTTTGTGTTTCGGATGCGCTTCTAAGCTAAAAAATAATGTTACACGGAAGGATAAAGACACAAGGAAGAAGTGGCTATTTAATACCGTCTTCGTTACTTTGTAGCTTGTTGCATGGAATGCTTAGGAGGGATGGTCGTGTAGAACGGATGATTGAGAAGCGGCTAAGTAAGATATACAAGTCGACCGTGGATGGTGGACCGTGGACCTCGTCTAACTTCAAACCAAACCTTGGACCAAATCCAAGAGGAACTAGAGAATGGAGTATTTAAATGTTCGTATAACCAACGTCCATACATGGTGAAAGTCATGAAAGTGGGTGATGCAAGAGAAGTATGTCAGGACCGTAGCAAGTGGAGATCCGTGGTCTCTGTTCCCTTCGGGAAAATTTTAAATTTTTAAATTATTATACTTCAAAATGTAATTATTTTATTTTATCTCACACACTGTTTTTTTGTGTTTTTCTATTATTTTGATTACTCTTTAATGTATAATTTTCTACGGTTTCGATATTTGTAAATATGTGAGGAACATGTATACTAACTTTTTTAGTATAGTAGTTTTATTCTAAGAGTCCTTTTCTTCACATATAATTATTTAAGTAATGTAAACAAAATATTGTAAACCTATTTTAAAAGAGTAAGTGTGGAGTTTCTTGCCAATTCTTCTCCACACGAAACTACCTTTTGGAAAGGGAAACTAGAATCTTCTTTGTATTTTGTTTGACGTTCAAAAGTGCCATTTTAGGTGGTCTTATTGAAATAAATGATTTGACTTTGACTTTGAAAAATCAATATTTTTTTTTTCTTGTTCGACACTTGTATCGGCTTAGGGTTTAAGGATAGTTTGTATGTATTTTATAAATAAAATAAATGAACTAAAAATCTGACTCCTAATACTATATTTATTATCTAAACAAAAAGAGTTAACTTAAATTAACCGAAGAGAAAGATGTGGATGTATACCCCTTTAGCCTAAGTATATGTGTGTATATTTTAAACAAATTAACGAAATTAGAATACAAGTATTATAAATGAAAAGCAGTGAAAATTCTTCAAGTGCGAGCGGAGCGGTGGCGTTTTCATGGCAAGTGTCTTCACTGACACCTCATTAACTTTTGAACAGCGTCACTGGTTTTGAATGAAGAATTATAATTATTACATTTATGTTCCGTTTTTGAAAATGCCAAAATGTTTATTTAGCGCTCTGTACCTTCTCGAAATATTGAATTATGCGTAATCGTTCTCAGCGTGATCGGTAAAGGCAAATCATAGAATCTTGTAGATTATGAATAATAGTTTTTGTAACAGTAATAATAAAATGCCAAAGTAAACATAATGATATTATAATATTTAAAAGATAATAAATAGCACTAATTATTATCTGTACTAAATAAATTGCTAACTAGTTTGCAAGAACCCCTCTGAAGGTTCTGCGGGTATCTCTGTCATGGGCAAACTGCATCCAGTTCGAGCCAGCCTCTTTGATAATGTCATCCGCCCATGTCGTGAGCGATAATCCTCTGTATCGTTTTGCACTAGGGTCTCCCCACTGGGACGCCATTATGATCCAGTTACAAGCTTTGTCTAGCTCTAGTCCCATGCCCTTTTATCAACTAGATAATCGTTTACTTTACAGTAAGCCATTTTACACAGTTTTCTTTAATAAATTTATTAAAATTAAAAGGCAGAGATAAAAGAGCCTCTGGGATTTTATTAAAGAAGAGTATCACTTTTCCCCAAAAAGAATTACTAACTTTAGATAGTCTAGTACGGGGAAATTGCAGCCTGCGTTTGTTCCGAGTATTAACATTGTGCGTATGTTCTATTCGCTGCTAAACTTATCACTATTTTTGCATACATACATAATATTTTCATGAATATATTGCGAGGGAAATGAAAGTATATTAATTTCCTTGAATTTATCTCTAAGAGATTCCCTCCATTTTAAATTATTATACATTGCACGAATAGCCCTCTTCTGCAGGATGAAAATAGTTTCGACATCAGCAGCATGACCCCATAAAGCATACATACAATATCATATATGACGATCACTACATGGTATTAATCTTTACTGTACGATTAGATGCGAATGAAGCCACGTAGACGTATATATGTAGTAGATGATAAATTGGTTTTTATGATAAAAATAGTTTCCTACAAACAGGTTAAGAAAATGTGGAAAAAATATGCGGAGTTAACATTTTTATTCTGACAGCATAATTTTTCTTCTTCCATCAATCCAGTGACATAATACAATTTTTCTTCCCCTGTCGTTACGTGGCTGTGTAACATTATGGGGAATATTCTTAGTAAACATGTATAGGACAACAATTTTAAGGGTAAAACCTTAGTTGGGTGTAAAAAAAATCCCCTCCAACTTGGGTCCAAGTGCCCAAGTATATAAATATATTTCTGTCTTTTTCGCAAATCACCAGTAGAAGGTGATAGGTCTCTTACTAATCCTTATTTTTCGAATGTATAAATGTATATTGTTGAAACGTATGTTGTTTGTTGTAGGTTCGATCCCCGCTTGTGACTTTCTGTCTATGTACATATTAAAATTCGCTGGAACGGTGAAGGAAAATATCGCGAGAAAACCGGCTTGCCTTAGACCCAAAAAGTTGACTGCGTGCACACAGGAGGCTGATCACCTACTTGCCTATTAGAGTGACAAATGATCATGAAACAGATACAGAAATCTGAGGCCCAGACTCTGGTGTATATACATATTTATAAATTTAGTTTTTTAAAATAAAAAATAAATAAAATAAAATATGTTTATTATGGAACATAAGATACATGTATCACTTATTCCACGTCATTAAATTTGAAGGCATCCCTACTCATCGGCAAAGAAGACAGAGGGTGTAGGCCGAGAGAAAAGCCGGCGTAAAAAACTCTCGGTACTCTTTTAAAACAGCAAATCATCAAACAACACTTATTTAAAACAAATATCGCAAATTAATTAGAAGTAGCCTGTCTAGCACTAGTCCCAGGCCCTTTTATCAACTAGATAATCGTTGACTTTATAGTAAGCCTTTTTACACAGCTTTTCTTTAATACATTTCTTAAATTTATTGAAAGGCAGTGATAAAAGAGCCTCTGGGAAACTTTTACTCAAATCTCTTCCTAAGATATCCAACACTTGTCGTTATACGATTGGTTAGTTACAAAAATCTAAACCCAGAGTCGTTAGAACAAGCCGTTACCAACTAAATATTCTTCATTTTTAGTTTCAGTCGGTGGTTACATAAAAAATACTAATGTAATGTGGAATAAATTTCGCCCATTCAATTAAATGATAAATAATTGTTTCTGAGTGATTTCGTGTATAATTAATCATGAGCACCTGCTTACCCCAAGCTCATCGCAACTAGATTAATCATACGCTAGACATTGTACTTAGCTCATCACGTGATCTGAATTTAATGCAATTTTCGTGTTTTTTTTGTCCTAATACATCGTCAAATTAAGTAATACAGGGTTGAAATTTCGTAAAATGCTTCTATTGTTCCGACAACTAACAATATTTATTTTACTGTACAAATAATTGTTAACACGTCACCCTAACAAGTATTAAAAATAATTGCTACAACATATACAAAAAAATACACACACACGAATGAGGAAATAAGAAATAAAATTATTGTTCCACAACTGAGGTTTTTTAAGGCAGTTTTTGCCGTGCACCATTAAGTGGAATCAGCTGCACCTGTAAGGTATTTCCGAACCAATTCAACTTTTCATTCAAGAAAAGAGCGTACTAATCCTTAAGTGGTCGGCAACGCACTCGCGAGCCCTCTGGCATTGACTGTCTATGGGCGGCGGTATCACTTAACATCAGATGAGCCTCCTGCCCATTTGTTTTCTAAAAAAAACAACATTTTATCATAATAATTAATCAATGATTAAAATATTCATATAAGAGAACAGTGTATATTAAATATTCAGTATTTAACTATTTTGTAAAAAAAATAAAATTTGCTAGATCATTATCAATAATAATACGAGTTGTTGTTTTTGTTTTTTGAATTTGTCATGTGATTTTCAAAAAGAACATGTTTTGTAAGAATAAATGATTTTTGTTTTTCTGGGATAACATTGGTTACACAGCCCGCTAACATTGTTAAGTCCACTGTCAGTCAGCGTGGAAGGGGTTGCCTTCGGTAAATTCTTCTGCTTGCCCCGAGATCAAAACCGGTCACAAGTTTTTGAGCGCAAAGTTGCCCGTTTTAAAGTTACGCAGATTTGACCCACCCCAGAATACGACGGGCAGCTTGTGGTCCACCAACGCTGAACGTCCACCGTGGGATTCTCCACAGCGGGTGCGTGTATACTACACGTACCCTAAAGCTGGGCAGCTGGCACATCATTGCTTTCCACGCTTAACCGATAGGTCAATACTATGCCAGTTCATCATTGGAACGGAAGTTCTTCACATAATCCTATAAAATCCTCACTGGCCACTATAATGTTCCAGGAATTGAGAAGCTCTTTATTTTAGGTGAAAATACACATTTGAGGGGTAGTTCTTTAAAATTGGATAATTTCTCAAAATCCCCAAATACGCGCGCATCAGCTTAGTAAATTGCTAGTGTGTTTATATATGTCGGCGGTAGTTGATAGTTGGTACAAATGAGAAGGCGTTATCAAGCGCTATCGATACGTGCACACGCACCTGAACACGCACCTGCACCCGCACCTGCACCCGCACCTGCACACGCACCTGCACACGCAGCTGCGAATACACGTGCACATGCACGTCCACATGCACGTGTACAATGCACGTGCACATGACGTCATTGCATCACTACGTTTCGGGTGTATAAAAACCCGCCTCGCCGCTGTATCAGCACGCATTGTTTCTGAATGCGTCCAGGTGCATGGACCGCAGTCTTAACTGACTGTCACGGGTAACCTCTTTCCCTCACTGCTATTGCGTTATATTAATTAAATTATTAATAATTGTATTTCATAGTTTACTTCTGATGTCTGGGCCTATTCCTACATATACATAATAATAATATTGAATATGGAATTCGTGCAAAAGCAAGCAAATAAACTCCGTTGAACTGAGTAGTAGGCTGGATGTAAAACAACCACGAGCCACAGTTTGCGGGAACCCAATGTACTGTGAAGTGTATGTATGTCGGTACGTTACATCCGAAATATTCGGTTATTCTACTTTACTGCTCGCAGCGAACTATGAGTGTAGTTAAGAAGTTTATTTGGTGATTAAATTGATGGCGATACCGGCAGGGTGAAAAGAACGAATGTGTAGAAAATGTATTTCCCTCTTCCCACTTACCCCTATCAACCTATACATGTCAGTCCTACTACTGGTGGGAGGCTGCGAACTGGATGGTTTATGAGCTCAAAAACACAAAAATTGTTTTACGTGCAAACTGGAAATGCTGTTGTCCAATTTTCATTAAATATAAAGTCTCTGTAATAGTTATAAACTTCAAGCCGGTATTTTTATTATATCGGAAATTGGAGCGGATAATCCACAATACTGTAGGTACTCGTAGCAATGGAGAGTAAAAGTTAAGCTAGTATTAAAATTGTGCATATTGCTAACATACTGCGGAAATGTTAGTTACCTTTGTGTTAGTACCATGTATAAAAAGTCAGAATTGATATTTATAAATTAGAATGATGTGAAAGGCATTATGCAATTATGTGCAAATAATTGTTTACTTCTATCAAAATATAAATGATACTATATTAACATTGACATTCAATATTCCTCTCTATAGCCAGCAATATCTGCTGTCTAAGATATATATAATGATTGAAATAGATCTCTCAGGTCTCCGAAGTCGATATCATGAACTCGGAGTATGGCAGTTAGTTTATTTCATGTCAGCAGTGTTGACCTAGTGACTTCGGCATGCGACTCTCATGCCGAAGTCACTAGGTCAACACCTGAGGTTGTAGGTTCCTTTCCGGCTGATGAACTTGTATATGTGCATGTAACACTCGTACGTCCAAGTAAAACGTCGTAAACCGAAATGCCTTAGACCCCTAAGTCAACGGCGTGTGTCAAGCATACAAGGAATATTGTCCATTAGGAATATCAAAAAACAAAACGGAAACAGATACAGAAATCCTAGACCTGAAAGGTTATAGTGGAACTAAATGTTTTTATAATATACCAAACATTTTCTTTTGTATACGCGACTACTAATTTAAATATCGAATAAAATTTCCACTTCTGACATCTATGTAATAAAAACCAACGCAAAATATAATCATTTTCAAAGCACAATCTTTATGAAAAATAAAGGATTCATTTCCACGCGACGTAATTACAAATTCTAACGCGAAAACAAATGACCGTCACCCGCTTGATAAATTTACAAGAATCATCCGCTTCCAACTGACACTTTTTACCCGTTGATATATGTCTCTATATTTGGCAATGTATTTATATAAAGGTACCTTTACAATGGTTATAAGGCTCAACGTTTAATACCCGGAAACAAATCCTATGAAACATAATATTCATAATAAACATTATATTCACATATATATCGATAAATCAATAATGTTCGTAAATATTTTAGAGATAAATATAGTTTATTAAGTCAAGAACGTACGATCCTAATTTTGTTTTTTTATTAATCCGTCCAGTAATTTTTAAATTGGTTCCTTTCAACATACACATTTTTCCTCTTTATAATATGTCAGAGATAATGTAATAAGAGAACACGATGTGTTTGTGTGTGTGATAACGTAAGCTTCATAACTAAACTATTCCGTGTGACAGCTGACATTTCACGCCGCTACACACCAAAAATGTCAATTCAAAACTGCTTATAGTTTTTATCAAACAGATATAATTGATTCGTTCGATTTCCACGTGAGATGGTCAATATAGCCAAGTTGTTCTCGTCAGTGTATATAGTGCATTAGTGATGCGTGATACAGGATTAGGGGATAAAACGATCACTCTACGTTGTGAACAGTTAGTGCGGAAAACCAATAGAGTATAACTTATAGTTTCACAGCCCACGAGCGTGGCATTACGAAGGCTTTGGGGAGAAAATCTGAGCACGAACCGTATACAAATATATTACAATCTGAATGTAATAACTGCGATCTTCCAATATTTCTATTCGTAGATTATTTGGGTATATACAGATTTGGCTTAGTTTTAATAAGGCAACGTTTTCTCGTCTTTCGCTGAAAATGTAAAGCACTTTAAATGTTAAATTATTTAAATACAATAAGCACGTTTGTATTGATTGTGTTGTATTTAAGTATTTACTGCTCGCTTAAACGCAATACAACACAACTTCTTTTTAAACGCCATTCGTTTGATATTCATTACAGTTGCAAACATTTAGTTCATTGGTTATTGCGAACTAGCTAACTGTCGGATCGGCACCCAGTTGAGATTTTTCCAGCGAGCTTCAGGTATTTAAAAAGAGAACGTACTTCTCCTTTCGTCCGGCAAAGCATTCACGAACAAAAAGGGTGTGAAAGGGACGCGGTAGCCGCCCTTTTATGACTTGTTAAATCCCTTTGTGGGTGGACCATGACTATTATATAGACAGTATATAGTTATGAATCGGGAGTGAAAATTTTGTTTTTGAGAATGTGGTTAAAGAGAATGGGCATTGCAAGAAGAAAGTGCATTTTTTGGGTGGTTTGTATGTAATTTTTCGTTGTGTATGATAGTGTGGTCGGTTTGTTTCCAAATAAGTTGGCATATTGCTATTAAGTATAAATGTCTAACCATTAGATGTTTTGTTTTAACGATAAAGTGTAAGTACGAACTTACACGCTCAATTTTCATCATCTAAGACGATGCTCTACCCCATACCGAGATGCAGTATGCTATCTTGATTGTATGTGGGTCGAAAGGTTTTCTGACTAAAATACACTTTATGTTTGCGAACTCAAGAATAAAGGTATTTGAGGGCCCCAATAAAGACCCGAATCAATCATTAAGCCCACGTACTTTGTCGTTTAGTGAGTTCCAGGAAGGGTTGGTTTGGTGAATATATGAAAGCATATGTATTTGGTTTTTGTCGTTATGAGGGAAAGGTCATGTACATTTTTAGGTATTGAAGGATGTTATTACAGAAATTTCGATATTGCGTGCCTCTTTAAAGAGTGCTTCGTTATTCTTGATAAGATCATTTATCATTTATCATTTGATATGAAGATAACCTCGCCGACTAATACAACGTAGCAAGCCAGATGTTATCCACGGCTTTCTAAAACTTTTAGAATTTCGTTTATACATTTAATAACACAAAAGTTATATATATAACTTTTGTGTTATTAATTTGAAATCGTTTTTATAAGCAGCAACAATATCATTTATATTTTTAATTTTATATAGAAAGCTCGAATAGACCCTAAATATTATTAAATAATAATAATCAGTGGCGCTACAACATCTTTAGGTCTGGACCCCAGATTTCTGAATCTGTTTCATAATCATTTTTAAATCTAATAGGCAAGTAGGTGATCAGCCTCCAGTGCCTGAAACACGCCTTCGACTTTTTGGGTCTAAGACATGTCGGTTTTCTCACGATCGAACCTACGACCTCAGGTATGAGAGTCGCACGCTGAAGCCACTAGGCCAACACTGCTCACTATTATTTAGTAACTTTATTTATCATAGCAGAGGCTTTAACAAAATTATTACTGATGTGTTTTGGCTGATCTATTCCTATAACAGACAATGATTCACTTGGGATGGGGCAAACAGCCACGCGTGATTGCGAATGTCTGATCTGATCAGTGCATGATCTAGACAAATAACTCCACGGGTTGGTAAGAAGTGTCCTTGTGCCGTAGAAATTAACTAATTGAAGATTTGTGAGTTCGGTGTTCGTCAGTCGTCTCCTTATGTCTTCAACTATACAAATAGGGTATGCGTTATACGATAAAATTCGGTTTTTGAGAGAATCAAGAAAATAATAAACATTGTAATGGTATCTGTATATTGATGACAGTGTTATTATTTAAAAAAATAAAAATTTTGAGTCTATGAAAAATTACGATTCCGTCGTATTTGTTTATAAATATATTTGTTTGTTTGCATACCTATCAATGTGAAAAATTAAACTGTCCCTGAGATCTAATACTAAATACATATTAATTTAACGAGTGAGTGACGCGACAAACCTTTTCTCATAGAACAAGGGTCAGTAATGATTCGAGTGGGTTACATAAACATAGTTATAAAGAAAATTGATTATATATTTTTTAAACAAAAGGGCCGTAAGGGCCTATTAACACCCATTTTAGTAGCTTGTCGGCCTATGAGGGAATATACTCTTTCTTTAAACAATTGGATGTCGTATTTACCAGGAATCGATTTCATAGGTCGCTAGTTTGCAAAAAGAAATGAAAAAAAGCGGACCGTGGAAGACTTCCAGCCATCAACGTGATGCTGATGGAATTTTGAGTTAATACGGCTCGTACGATGTTAAAACGAGGCAACATAACTAAAAAATATCGTCACCCATGCGAGCCTGGAGTACTAGCTAGTATCGTATAAAACAAATAGAAATTGTAGTGGGGTGGAAATAATCCGCTGTTTATATTTTGCCAGATTTTAATTGGATTGTGGACGAAATGAAAAATGTTGGCAGCATCAAGGAATTATTAAAAACGGAATTCGCACTCGGGGAGCGAATAAAACTGCAAAACTTCGTATGAAACACTATGAAATAGATATGAAAGGCTTAAATTGGCTGCGCTAGAAATAGTGATTTTCAAATATATTCAGCGAAGAATTTTAGATAAAGATTTCCTATGTAATAAAATTTTGGAATACAAAATAAGGTTGTAATATATTTACATAGTTTTTACAAAATGAGGCCATGGAGTTTATTCGAAATCGCAGAATTTTGACATTATTATTTTCCTATGACATACATTAAATTTGCTTATTTTTTTCCTATGTCAAGTAGTTGCTTAATTTTGTCTTACGTCAAACAGTTTGCTAATTTCTTTAAGCACAAATAGAAGAGGATTTCTTATAATAATAAATCATTTATTTGTAAGAAAGTGGTACATTTATATCGATCAATTATAAAAACCCGCACAATAAGCCACAGAAAAATAGGTATGCAAATGTCACATTAATTTTCATGAAGTCATATAATAAGAACATCTGTCATAATAATAAGTCAAGCTATTTATAATTAATTGGGCCAAATAATACAAGCTATAAAAACACCTTGACTTTAAAAATTTAATATTTAATAAAATTATCTTGGTCAAATAGAAACACACAGGTACAGGTATATCTCTCTTGGATAGGTTACTAAAAATTATAATGAAGTGAATTTGTAACATATAGTAAATTTGTAAAATAAGCGTACGTGACAATTTCAAATCTACGTCTCATGATCCAATCAAGTTGGCTCAGAATTGTATTGGCGATGCGTAATGTGCTGTCAGAAGCTGTCTTACGGCTTGTTTTGTTAACGATTAATGAGATCCTGTCTTCTATAATAGTGAGGGATTATGTTTTGATTTACCTCTTAATTTACAAGTGTCAAAGTAAATTATTTGTCCAGTAACGCAATATGACTCGAGATTCTAAAAATATCTGTTCAAGAATATTTTATCATAACAGGATTTTTTATCATCATAATAAAATGTGAATTAAATTTTGCTTATAGAAATAATAAAATGATGATTTTATTCTAGGCCGATCTGTCGATATGTCCAATAAAACATACACGAATGTATACGAAACACAATATTTCTACAAAACATTACTCTTTAATAAATAAATAAATTACTGGAGTAAAGACTTTGGTCTTCAAATTCATCCTGCCAAGAGTCAAGTCATCATCATCGGAAGCCCTTTCTTTATTTCAAGAGTCAAATGGGCTCAGCTCCCTGGTGTTTACCTTGATGGTGTGGCCTTGGCCCTCAATAAGACTGTTAAAAACCTTGGGTCTTCTTCGACCAAACGTTTTCCTGGGGTCATCACGTAAAGGAGATCAGCCGTAAACTTTACGCTGCTTTTTTTACTATGAGACGTCTTTCTAATTTCCTTCCTATCCGCACTAAAACTATGTTAGCGCAGTCTCTTCTGCTTACTATTCTCGATTATGCGGACTCATGCTCCTCTGATTTGAACGAAGAGCTACTTGACAAGATCGAACGCCTGCAGAATTTCTGCATACGTTTCATATTTGGTCTTAGAAAATATGACCATGTGTCTAAATTCCGCAGGCAGCTGGGGTGGCTACCTATTCGATTCAGACGTCACGCTCATCTTCTTCAACTTCTATACTCAATTCTTTTCAATCCGAAAACCCCTTCTTATCTCAAAAATCACTTCAAATTCTTAGGTCCTTCTAACTATATGTTACGCTCTTCTAATAGATGTTTATTGGAAATTCCATCCCACACTTCATCCTTCTTAGGCAATTCATTCACGATATCCGCTATTAAGTTGTGGAATAGGCTGCCCGACTCCGTACGATTGGCTACCTCTCTGTCATCTTTTAAAACTCTTCTGTATAATCATTTCTTAACCTTATCAGTTATCGTATCCTGATCAATCGTGACTTGTATAATTCTTATGTTTCCTTTTGCATCACTATTCGCTGTTCATGTATTTGTAAGATTAGCTTTTAAGTTTTTAGTCTGTTACTAATAGTTTCTTTTGTATTACTTTAGATTATGGTTCTATATATATATTTATAATTATAACATTTGGTTCTGCACTTCTCGCACGCATCATGTTTCTTTTTTTTTAGATTTTCTCTTTAACTAGGGTTGCCTGGAAGAGATCGCTTATTAGCGATAAGGCCGCCCGTTGCATCCCTTATAATCATTATGTATTGTGTTTCTTTTATTTGCAACGAAGTATAAATAAATAAATAAATAAGAGTTTATTGCCAACATAATATATTCTTTCGAATTTTCATTGCGTGTAAGATGTATCTTCTGTTCCTACTTACTTATTGCTACAAAGATGAACGAAGATGCTGAGAGTTTCTTGCCAGTACTTGCCCGCTCTACGCCCTTGACTTGCGAACATTTAGAATCAATTTAACATCTGTTCTTTTGACGTCTTTAGTGTACTTGGTTACCTATATGAATAAATTTATTTTGAGTTTGAGAGTTTGAAAGGTTTCTCGTTTCTGAGGTTAACACTTTTTGGGTCGCAGAGCCAGCGTATAAGGAAGTCATACTTAGGTGGTCTTAATAACAATAACGAGGCGTTAAACTTCATCCAGATTCTATATACTACTGGCATTATAATCAATGAAACTTCAGCGCATTCTATAATGGATAACCAAATTTAAGAATTCCATTCGTATTGCTTGCTGCAGGTGTCTTCGACTGCGCAGCATTAAAATGATGTAGTGTGAAAGACATATTTTATCTACTTTAAATTCCAAAAGCGACATTAGTGTCTATTTTCATGTAGGAATCAATTTATTATTACCAAATGTGCATTTGAAATAAATTATAAATTTTTATAGTACCTAGTTTATGGTTCACTATTTTGGCTATAATAGCTTACACATGGTGGGCTTTTTTGTATGACTATTTAAGATAAACATTTCCATCATACATTACATATTATATGTAACTCTAGCAGTTTTGGCAGCGCACGCCAGAATAGCTCGCAGATGGTAGATTTTTACCTATTTACTTGATATTTTGGAAAATTCACACAACATTTTTATAAAATGTTGCCTATGTGTTATTCTGATGTAACGGGTGTCTCAGTAAGAGTGCACTTTTTCATTTTCTGAATCACTATCTTCTGCTCCATTAGAGTTATTTAGATAGATAGATAGATCCATCATTAGTAGTTGTCCAGTTGTTTATAAGTTTTGACTTTGATTTGAAGTCCTTTATTAAATCCTGAGACACTTCAATAACTGTGTATGTATCTAAAAGCTGTATATCATTGATCAGGCATATAAAGCTTTTTATCTTTGTCTGTCTTTCAATTAAAGCGTGCATACTGTCGCCTTCACTTTGTGAATGATCCACTATTAGAAAGCGATGGCTAATAGCTACACTACACTTTAAACTACCTAACATATACATTAAGAAATAAATCCTATTTCTATTTTGGCCTCCACAGTTGTCTGACTAAAACCGGTAATCATTGACACCTTCACCACCCGTATCTTCTATAAACTTAAAATGATAGTTGGAAATTTCAATTGCACCTCTCTTTGCTGTCTGTTGATACCATCAAAAGCAATCACCTTGGCGAGATCCCAGAATGAATATCGTGAAATTATACAAATAATGTTTCCGTTTATAATAAAAAGTACTCACGCTCTCGTGAGGTACATACATTAAGACACTTTTGAAGATCAGATGCTGATGTAAGGATTTCATTATTTTGTAACGCTGATTTTTTATCTTTTGTTTTAATTTTTCTAGCTTTCTCTTTTTTTTAAAATGCTCTTCATGCTTTTCTTTATCTGTCTGTAGAACTTGCTTGTTATTTTCATAAATGTGACATTGTTCACAAAAATCTTTTTTGGGTTTATAAAACCTATATATAGATATCTCGATATTGTCTCACGGTAGTCCATAAACCATTCGATTAATGAACAGTTTTGGGAAGGATAAAAAGCCTTCCAGATAATTTTTACTTGATTTTTGGCGAGTGTAATGTGACTCTACAGGAGAAAATGCTTCAACGTGATCTATAACACTGTGAACGTCATCGGATGGATTATATGTTCATCCAAAGACCACGCTGATCTGATTTAATAAATCCATTACCTTTATCGGACTTTTCTAAAGCTGTATAAGCAAAATCAAAACTAATAGAAAGAGTTCTCAAGAACATAGTTTTGCAAACCGATATTTTTGTGGTCTCAATATTATCTCCTTCACTCCTTTTTTATCGACAATATTTTTTCTCTTTTTTTCCAGCTTTTACAGCATATCTTGCCAAAAAACCCATTGTCTTGAGTGGTCCAATAATCCAAAACATTCTGTTAATTTCTCACTGCATTTTTTCCATAAGTTGAGGGGCAAGAAGTTTTCATAATTCTCGTAGCATGAACTCTTCCGTTTCTACTGACATATTCCAATCCTCTATTAAGCTTATATTTCCTCTCCTTATCCATACATTTTTTATGAAAACTCTTAGCCTTTCTTTATCTTTTTTCGCAATGGAAATGCGCTTTTGGCGTTATTGGACGATGAGTATGTGATATCATTAATGTCAGAAATTAACAGGAGATGAGTCAAAAGAATTATACGGCGATGGTACTGGAGTAATATCACAATAATTTTCTATAATGCTATTCTGGATGAGCGAATTACCTGGAGTGTTCTCTATGACTGATGGCGATCGATCTCCTTTTTGAGTTCAGTTATCAACAATCGATACCCAAGGCGAAGAGCAAAGAATAATATAATCTAGGAATAATATGTAAGCATTAGAAGGGATATTCTGCGATACTTCCTTGCTATCATTCTAATCAATATCATCAAGTATTGATAGCTCCTCTTCCATAAATTTGCAATTTTTTTTTGCAATTTGCATCTTCCATAAATCTTCCATAAATTAGCAATTTGCATCCGGTGGCAATGGAGACTCTAAAACAAACAACAATTAAAAACACAAGAATTCATATTTTTATATTTAACGTGCCAATATCAAGTTATAAAATTTATAACACATAAAAAAATATATTATACCACAATTAAAACAAATATATCAAAAATTTAATTAGTACATTATTATAGCCAGATAAGTCAAGTGTCTTCTTTATAAAGTTTGTTCGTTGTAAACAGGTGTAAATATAGTTGTATCAGTATACGGCGTACTAAGCGACGTGTAACAATTATCAAACAAGAATGGCAAAATCACACTATATGTAACATAAATAAAGTATATCAATGTAACTTACCATATTCATCCCTGTTTTGCATTATATCACCGATTCCTGAGATATTGCTAATTGTATCATTAGTATTATTCACCTTATTATTGAGAAAATTACAAAAATTTCGCGCCCTCGCTGTCATTTGTCGTATACTGAGCCATAATAAACTTGTATCAATGCGTCCCTCCTCACGCCCCGCGAACACTGATACAATGTTATTTGGATCAGTATACAATGTACGATTTTAACTGATGTTGAAATTGATTTAGTATACGTGAAATTATCTCGGTAATTATAGGTCTTTTTAAAAAAAAAATAACACTAATATTAAGATCATGGTTTATTATGTACTTTTGTATAAAAAAAAACAAAATACCTAAATTTGTTAGATGACTCAGTATACTTAGGAGGTATCGATATATTCTTTCGAATTTTCATTGCGTGTAAGATGTATCTTCTGTTCCTACTTACTTATTGCTACAAAGATGAACGAAGATGCTGAGAGTTTCTTGCCAGTACTTGCCCGCTCTACGCCCTTGACTTGCGAACATTTAGAATCAATTTAACATCTGTTCTTTTGACGTCTTTAGTGTACTTGGTTACCTATATGAATAAATTTATTTTGAGTTTGAGAGTTTGAAAGGTTTCTCGTTTCTGAGGTTAACACTTTTTGGGTCGCAGAGCCAGCGTATAAGGAAGTCATACTTAGGTGGTCTTAATAACAATAACGAGGCGTTAAACTTCATCCAGATTCTATATACTACTGGCATTATAATCAATGAAACTTCAGCGCATTCTATAATGGATAACCAAATTTAAGAATTCCATTCGTATTGCTTGCTGCAGGTGTCTTCGACTGCGCAGCATTAAAATGATGTAGTGTGAAAGACATATTTTATCTACTTTAAATTCCAAAAGCGACATTAGTGTCTATTTTCATGTAGGAATCAATTTATTATTACCAAATGTGCATTTGAAATAAATTATCAATTTTTATAGTACCTAGTTTATGGTTCACTATTTTGGCTATAATGGCTTACACATGGTGGTGCTTTTTTGTATGACTATTTAAGATAAACATTTCCATCATACATTACATATTATATGTAACTCTAGCAGTTTTGGCAGCGCACGCCAGAATAGCTCGCAGATGGTAGATTTTTACCTATTTACTTGATATTTTGGAAAATTCACACAACATTTTTATAAAATGTTGCCTATGTGTTATTCTGATGTAACGGGTGTCTCAGTAAGAGTGCACTTTTTCATTTTTAAATAAAGACAAGTATTTTATGACAGAGTTCTGATATTTTTATTGCATTGTAAAGAAGACATAAAGAAGACGTAAAAATAAGATTAAAGATAGAAATACTGCTAATATTGCTAGTATGTTGTTTTAGGTGAATTAAGCAAGGCAAATAAGTGCAGTGTGTGACTTTTCAAAGTTGTTGTGTTAATAGGATAATCAAATTTACAACATAATAACAAGCGCTCTGGTGCAGTGGTCAATCAACAATACGCCAAATGGAAAAATACGCAAGTGAATCATAACATTAACATTTGCATTTGCACTTGATAGTTTTTGGATTAATTTTAATAATCATATCCATAGATTCAGTGAAACAGTGTCGAGTTTTTGTTCAACGTGGTGACGCGTTGTGCGTTTGCACTCCGCTATTTGTCTGGAATATATACTATTATTTTGGCTAAGTACTCAACTATCCGATCGGCTCAGTGTAGCAGAACGCTGCCAAGACATCGTCATATAGTTTGTGACGTGGTTCCAATCCAGGCAACTCACTTGTTTTTTTGTTTTTTCTTTTTATTAAAAGTTGCTATGGCGCCTTCAAATTGTTGTGCTAGCTGTCATACTGAGCTACCAAAGAAGGATTTTTTATGCTGTCATATCTGCAAGTTAAAATACGACCTAGTATGTGCTAATGTCTCCCGCAAGCGCTTTGTTGAGATGGTCGCAAGACAAAAGGCGTCATTTAGATGTCCCGAATGCTCTAGGAAACCGACTAATGTTAGCAATGCAAAGACGTCATTGCTGACTTGTGAAAATTCCGATGGAAGCCCTCTTAGTATGAGCTCACAAGAAGCAAGTCCGGAGAGTGAACCTCCGTGCTCTGATAAAGTAACGCAGCGAATTAAGCCGTCACACGGACCCCCTTCACAACTACCAGAACCAGAACTAGAATCATATGTCACTGAAGATAAATTGCGAGATATCTTACAACAGGAATTATCTTCAGTCCTCACTGTGACAATTAAGCGATTGGTGACATCGGAACTTAATAATCTCACTGAAAAGGTTGCTGGATTCCAGGACACAATCTGCTTCCTGAGCCGACAATATGAGGATATAAAGTCTTCTCTTGAGGAGAAGGACATCGCAATAGTGAATTTAAAAAAAGATAATGACAGGTTAAAGTCTAATGTGGCTGACTTAACGAATCGGCTAACTTCTGTTGAACTACATGCCCGGGAGAATAATATACTGATTAATGGGATCCCTGAGAATAGGTCAGAAAATTTATTTGAAACTGTCCTTCGTATAGCCAAGACTGTGGACTGTCCCCTCACTCAAGTTGATATTCAGCACGTAACAAGGGTTGCTAAAATAACTAATAGCAGTGATAGGCCTCGGTCCGTGGTGGCTAAGTTATGTAGCCCGCGTACACGTGACTTTGTTCTGGCTGCTGTGAGCAAATTTAATAGGAAGAATCCACAAGATAAATTGAACTCTCATCATCTTGGTATTGGAGGAACTAAGAAACCTATTTTTGTATCTGAACATCTAACATCAGTTAACAATGCTCTTTACGCGGCCACACGCTTGAAAGCAAAAGAGAAGCAGTATAAATTTGTATGGGTTCGCAACGGACGAGTTTTTTACAAGAAAGAACGAAAACTGCCAAGCCTTGCTTATTAAGAATAACGAAACCTTAAATCTTTTAACATAGTATAGCATAGTATATTAGATTGTAAGCTTTTTGTATCTTTAGCCTAGTAACACACTGATTTTTTACAATGCTTGAAATTTATTATCAAAACGTACAAGGGTTGAGAACTAAAACGGCAAGCTTTCTCAAATATTTGTCAACTTCTAATTATGGGATCATCGCTCTTACTGAAACTTGGCTGAAATCTGGTATTTCAAACATGGAATTATTTGACAATAGATACACTGTTTATCGTAGAGATCGTTCAAGTTCTACCAATACCAAATCGGATGGTGGAGGTGTCATATTGGGAGTCTCCAAAGAAATTTCTTCTTTCAGAGTTGAGGCATGGGAATCGGATGTGGAGGACTTATGGGTCACCTTACATATAAATATTAATAAAATAATAAAGAAACTTTCGATATGTGTAGTATACCTACCTCCTCCTGTAAAGATTGGGACTTTGACACATTTTTTAGACAGCGTTGACAGAGCTTTAAACTTAAGCGATGACGTCATTATTCTAGGTGATTTCAATCTAGGGTTCATTGATTGGAGATCGTTAAATAATGAAGTTTTTATGACACCTTGTAATTATAACAATACACTTGGCTTTGCCTTGATTGATTTTATGTCTATGAATAGCCTAAAGCAATTTAATAGTATAGGTAATAGCGATGATCGTTTCTTAGATTTAGTATTAAGTAATATGTCTAGTATTAATGTATCAGCCCCCTCCGACTCGTTAAGTAAAATATACGCGAATCATCCTAGTTTATTGTTAAGTTTTGAATATTCTAAAATATCCTTTTTGCGAACGAGAGGTAACACTAAACTAAATTTTTATAAAGCTGACTATGTGTCTATAATAGGGGATCTGAAAACCATTGATTGGAATGATAGCCTACGCGCCCAAGATGATGTTAATGATATGGTATCTAAGTTCTACAAAATTCTTAACACCACTATAAGCAAATTTGTACCTAATACGACCATCACGAAATCTAAGTATCCGGTGTGGTTCAGTTCTTCCTTAATAAAATTACTTGCTGAAAAAGAAAAACACGTAAGAGGTATCGAATATACAAGAATCCTCGAGACGAAATAGAGTATCACATTATTAGAAAACGTTGTCACAAACTTTATGATGATTGCTACACTAAATATAAGCGAAATATTGAGGCAAGTATTCCTAATAATCCTAAATGTTTTTGGAGTTTTATTAAAAATAGGAAAGGTGGTCACTCATCGCTTCCCTCTTGCATGAAAATGGACAATGTTACAGCCCTGTCATCACCTGATATTGCTAATCTTTTTTCATATCAATTTTCATCTGTATATACTTGTGATGAATCACTTGTTGGCAGTTCCACTCCAGACGACATTGGCAATGTTGACGGCCTAATGTCCCTTAGCTTTAGAGAGGATGAAATATCTAAGAAAATAAAAGGTCTTGATACTAACAAAGGAGCTGGGCCAGACTCGATTCCTCCTATCTTTGTAAAACGATGTAGATTTGTGTTATCTTTGCCCCTAACTATTATTTATAATAGATCTCTTAAAGATGGTGTTTTTCCTGAAGTATGGAAAAGGTCTCGTGTTGTACCTGTGTATAAAAGGGAGATATCACCGACGTAAAAAATTACCGTCCTGTTTGTATTTTATCTTGTTTTTCCAAGCTCTTTGAGTCTGTCCTGTATCCCGTAATCTCCAAATGTTTAGACGGCTGTATCGTTGATGAGCAACATGGTTTCAGAAAAGGCCGTTCAATTCAAACGAACCTCATGTCTTTTGTTACTGAAACATGTCAGGAATTAGATCGTGGGCGCCAGATTGATGCCATATATACTGACTTTAGCAATGCCTTTGACAAAGTCAGTCACGCGTTACTGATTCAGAAGCTTCGTGGTTATGGAATGGGAGAGAATTTGCTAAACTGGTTTAGGTCCTATCTTCGTAACAGGCCTCAGTCAGTAGTTGTTGGAGGCGCTGAGTCTACTCCCTATATTGCGCGATCTGGTGTACCGCAAGGATCTCATTTGGGACCGTTGCTATTCTTACTATTTGTAAACGACGTTAAGAATCATATAAAGCACTGTAAATCGTCTCTCTTCGCTGATGATTTAAAAATTTATAAAGTTATTGACACTGTCTGTGATGCTGCTCTAGTGCAAAGTGACCTTAATGGTATACAACATTGGTGCTTTTTAAATGGTATGATCCTCAATATAAATAAGTGCTTTCATATTAAATACACAAGAAAAAAAAAACCACTTGTTACTGTGTATAAGCTTGACGGCGCGCCATTGAAGGAGGTTCAGGAGATTCGTGACTTGGGTGTTATTATTGACAAAAAATTAACGTTTACATCGCAGGTCAATAAAGTAGTCACCACATCCGCACGAATGCTTGGATTTCTTAAACGGAATGCGGATTGTTTTGGTTGTACGACTAAAACAATTTTGTACAACGCTCTGGTGCGCAGTCATGTTGAGTTTGGTAGTATTATATGGAATCCACTATATGCGATCCATTCGCAACGCGTTGAAAGCATACAAAGATCTTTTACGCGACACCTAGCTTTCATAAGCAGAGGATTTTCACATAGACAACCGTACCATCAGCGACTTAAAAAATTTAATATGTTATCTCTTAACAATCGGAGAGCTCTAGCCGGTGTTACATTCTTGTATAAATTGCTCAACAACCATTTACAGAACAGTGACCTTTTACAGGAAATCAAATTTGTCGTCCCTTACTCATTCCCTAGGTTTAAAATTAACAATATATTCCAAATTCCATCTGCCAAAACCAACCTAGGAGTTCAGGCACCTCTCGTTCGAATTCTTCGCGATTTCAACAAACTGAACACAGCGTATCCAGAGCTGGATATATTCGGTAGTGGGCTGATCGGTTTTAGAGAAAGCATTGTGGGGTGCCTTTCTAGAACCTAATTTCTTTTTTTCTGATGATTTTTCTTTTTTTTTCTGCACATAGTTGTTGAAAATTTTATTTTATTTTATGTTTATGTTAAAAAATTGATTTTATTTTAATGTGTGCTTGCATTGTCGTGTGTGTTTTAGTTGTGTTTTTTTTTAATTTCTATTTGATTTTTTTACTGAGAAACTTATGCTTGCATTAACTGTCACACATTTTAGATGTGGGATTTTGTGAAATAGTTGGTGGACTTATGACTGTGTGTGATGTTGTGGGCTTTATAACTAAATAAATAAAAATAAATAAATAAGACATGTTCCGATTAAGTATGGAATAAAATGTCCGGCAAATAACCTCCACGGCTCCGATGACAGGCCATTACACTTTTCATGAAATTTTCCATGACTTTTGCACAGAGATGTGGCAGTATCTCACCGATGACGCGTTGGGTTTCCGACTTGAGCTCAGGAATGGTTTCGGGTTTATTCGCATAAACTCGAGATTTCACAACACCAAAGAAAAAATCGCACGGCGTTAAATCACACGATGTTGGTGGCCAGTTGACATCAGAATTTCGTGAGATAATCTGTTCAGTTCATCGGATAAAATGACTTTTTTCGAAAAATTGGCATCGACTTCCCTTTGCTCCATTACTCATTGAGCAAATTGCCAGTGCTTTCCTTGGTCTGCTGGTTTGAGCTCCTGAGTTAACTGAATCTTGTACGCATGAAGGTGGAGGTCTTTAGTCAAAATTTGTTGCGTCGAATTGATGTTTTTGGGTATTCTGCGACACTCTCGTTTACAGCAGCAATGTTTTCAGGAACCGACCGGTACGTTGACGCAAAGGATTCTTACTATCCATAATTGACCCAGTTTCTTCAAATTTTTTGACCACTCTTCGAATGGTTGACACATTAGGTGCACTTTCTCGGCTGAAAATTTGGTGAAGTTTTCGAGCGTTTTCAGCGTTACTTTTGTAATGAGTTTTCACAATTATAACGAGTTGTTCTTTAAAAAGCGCTCCATTTTTAATAATCGGAATAAACAGAGGTGACAGCTGTCAAATTTCAGAGTTGCCACTTGCAGGACAACAAAAATATTAAAATTTTAAAAAGTGCACTCTTACTGAGACACCCTATATAAGCGATATTATTGTAAAGTTTAATTAAAATCCATTTAGTAGTTTTTACGATAAAGAGTAACAAACATCCATCCATATTTAAAAACTTTCGCGATTATAATGATAGAAGGATAAAAGGTGAAATAACCTGTAACAGAGGTTATTTTACCAGTGCAATCAGTCAACCCCCATCCTAGTGGGAGTGCCATGCTGTTGCTTTAGGGCTTCAGCCAAATGGGCAGGCACGACCGGAGCAGTACCACTGTCTCACAGAAAACCGGCGTGAAGTGATGCAATAGGTTCACCTTATTGTACTCGCGTTTCGTGCGGTGAGTGAGACTCCCGGAGCCCATCAATCCCCCCTTAAAGTATGAAGATGCAGTTCAAACAGAGATCACCTCAGGGGGGTACCACACGTTTCCGCTGTGGAGAATCCCCCTCTGGGCGTCCATCATCGGAACAATTGGTATTCTATGGTGGATGCACAGGCTTCGTATTCTGGGGGGGCAAAAACTGCGCTAAAAACTTAAGTTTTAATAGGTTTCGATCTCGGGGCAAACGGAAGCATTTACCTAAGGCAACCCCTTCCATGCTCACGGTGGATTTTACCAATGTTAGGGGGCTGAAAACTAACCTAAACACGGTTCACTTTTACCTAGAAACTGCGAAGCCGGCCTTATTCATCCTTACTGAGACTCAAATATCCTCCCCGGCTGATACTTCTTACCTCTCCTACCCGGGGTACAAATTGAAACATTCATTTGTGCCGCGGGCGGGAGTTTGCGTGTACGTCAGAGAGGATATCTGTTCTCGTCGCCTCGGGACGCTTGAAGGAAGGGACCTATCTAACCTCTGGCTGCGCGTAGACTGCGATGACCATCCGCGATTCTACGCATGCCTGCATAGGTCCCATAGCGGAAATGACGAAACTAACCGACTCATCGAGCACATTCAAACGGCTACAGATTCCCTGCTTGAAAGGGTTCCTACCGCTGAAATCGTGATACTTGGCGATTTTAACGCCCACCATGCCGATTGGCTTGGCTCTGATACCACCGATCACGCGTGAAGATCCTTTCACGACTTTGCTTTAGCCTACGACCTGACACAAATGGTCCCTGCGATTACGCGAATACCAGATGTGGATGGTCATAAACCCTCTTTGTTGGATCTTCTGCTGACTTCACATCCGGAGAACTATCAAATCTCTGTTGACCCGCCATTGGGTTCATCAGATCATTGTGTGGTCCGAAGTACTGTGCCTTCTACGCGCCCTTCACGGCCCCGCTTTTTGGGTTGTGGCCGTATTTGGCACTACAAGTCAGCAGATTGGGACGGGATGCGGTCTTTCTTTGCGTCCTACCCTTGGGGGCCTATGTGCTTTTCGTCGGAAGCTCCAAATTCCGTCGCCGCCTCTGTCGCCGAAGTGGTTCTGCAGGGCATGGAACTCTTAATTCCATATTCTGCGGTGCCGATCGGTGGCAAGTCTCAGCCCTGGTTTAAACGTTTTTTCAAGGTGGCCTCGTGTCGAAAGCGATAATGCTTTAAGGCATGGGCGGAAGCGTCAAAATCTCGTGATGCCAATACCAGCGAACTTAAAAAAGCATATAACTCAGCCTCCAGGTCCTTCAAACGGGAAATCACTAAGGCAAAGTCAGAGCACATTGCCAGATTTGGCGAGAGATTGGCCCAACTCCCTTCAGGGACTCGAGCCTTCTGGTCTCTCGCCAAAGCTGTCCAAGGGAATTTTTGTCAGCCCGCCATTCCGCCACTGCACAGGGAGGATGACTCGCTGGCCCACACTACGAAGGAGAAGGCCGACCTTTTGGGCTGTCTCTTCGCTTCCAACTCGTCTTTGGATGACCGAGGAAGATCACCACCGACCATTTCGCGGTTATATTCTTCGATGCCGGAATGTGATTTCCGGCATCGAAGAATAAAAATTACGCTGGATCTTCCTTGGACATTCATAAGTCGAGCGGGCCGGATGGTATCCCCCCAATTGTGCTGCGTACTTGTGCTCCTGAGTTGGCTCCGGTCTTAACGCGCCTTTTCCGGTACCTGTACTCGCTCGGCACTGTCCCGAAGTGCTGGAAGACCGCTTCGATACATCCGATCCCTAAAAAAGGCGATCGCTCTGATCCGTCCAACTATCGCCCAATAGCCATAACCTCCTTGTTCTCCAAAATAATGGAATCCATTGTTAATTGCCAGCTCTTGAGGTATCTAGAGGGCCACCAGCTGATTAGCGATTATCAGTACGGCTTTCAACGTGGTCGTTCGGCTGGTGACCTTCTTGTATACCTTACACATAGATGGGCAGAGGCGATTGAGTCCAAGGGGGAGGCGCTAGCGGTTAGTTTGGACATAGCGAAAGCCTTCGATCGGGTGTGGCACAGAGCACTGCTCTCGAAGCTTCCAGCCTATGGGCTTCCCGAGAAATTACGCGATTGGATCTCCAGCTTTCTGGCCGATCGGAGCATCAAGGTCGTCATCGACGGAGCATATTCCGACCTAAAACCCGTAAACGCTGGGGTCCCACAAGGCTGTGTTCTATCCCCGACCCTATTTCTTCTGCATATCAATGATATGTTGAAACTTAGCAACATTCATTGCTATGCGGATGACAGCACTGGGGATACTTTTTACACTGGCCGGGCAGGTATTTCTCGGGCAGTTGTTGATGAGTACCGGAACAAACTTGTGTCTGAAGTCGAAACTCTACTACGTGGAGTCTCAGATTGGGGCAGACAAAACCTAGTCCAATTTAACCCCAAGAAGACACAAGTTTGCGCGTTTTCCGCTAAAAAAACACCCTTTGTCGCTACTCCTCTTTTCGAAAACACTCTTCTAAAAGCCACAGCCAGCATTGAAATACTTGGCGTTGACATATCGAGCGACGTTCAGTTTCGCGGTCACTTGGAGGGTAAGGCTAAATTAGCCTCCAAAACGCTTGGTGTGCTCAGCAAGGCGAGACGGTACTTCACTCCGGGCCACCGCATGCAACTATATAAAGCGCAAATTCGGCTCCACATGGAGTACTGCTCTCACCTCTGGGCGGGGGCTCCCCAGTAGGGTCAAGTGGAAGGAGCTCCACCAGCTCCTTCCACTTGACCCTATTCAACGCAGAGCGGTTCGAATCGTCGACGACCAATCCCTCTCCGAGCGGCTTGATCCTTTGGCGTTGCGTAGAGATGTGGGGTCACTCTGCATATTCTACCGCATTTACCATGGAGAGTGTTCAGAGGAGTTGTTCGGATTAATACCTGCAGCTGAGTTTCGTCATCGGACGTCGAGGCAGAGTACAAAATTTCACCCGTATCACCTCGACGTCAGCCGTTTCACAAATGAGCGTTTTTCAAGGCATTTTTTGCCGCGCACCACCACTTTGTGGAACCAGCTGCCCACTGAAGTATTTCCGAACCAATTCGACTTAGGGTCCTTCAAGAAAAGAGCGTACCAATACTTGAAAGGCCGGCAACGCACTCGCGAGCCCTCTGGCATTGAGAGTGTCCATGGGCGGCGGTATCACTTAACATCAGATGAGCCTCCTGCCCGTTTGCCCCCTGTTCTATAAAAAAAAATGAAAATTACTGAAAAAGGTTTTGAGATCAATAAACCTTTTTAATTAGAAGTACGAGATCGAATTAATTCTGTCAGGTAATTAAGGCCGAGCTTTGTATTCGATCAGAAGGAAAAACCGTTTGCAGATCTAATGATACGTTACAATTCATAGATAGCAAATTGTACGAGCTCGTTCGTAATTAATGAAATAGAATTCTTTATGACATAATGATGGAAATTGATGTGTGATTAAAACTATTAACTTTAGGCTTAGCTAGAAACATTTACTATTTTAGTAGTTAGTTAATTTTATGTACTTTTTTATAATGTAATTATGTTTTTCACAATTGATTTCTTATATTTGTTTCGTGTGTAATTTTTGTTCATCGATTTTGCAATCTTGTTGATTTAGGGACACCTGTTAGAACAGGATTGTGTTTTTATATAAATAAATAGCTGACCCGGCAAACGTCGTTTTGCATGTACATTATTTCTAGGAATCATGTTTTTAGTTCAATAAAAATAACTATCTTCTATAATGAAAAATAGGGGTTGATCGTAGAGGGGTGAAAATTGAGGGTTGTATGTATTTTTTATGCTGTATCATAAAAAAATACAAACAAAAAAAATTGTCTTAAAAAAAATAGGGGTGGACCCTTAACATTTAGGGGATGCAAAATAGAATCGCAGACCTAACCGGTATGCACACAAAAATTCACGAAAATCGGTCGAGCCATTTCGGAAGAGTAGTTACAAACACCGTGACACGAGTATTATATTAGACGATAAGGGTAGATATCAGATACAAAGTTTTTAACAGCGTAATTTTAAAACATTTTGTGTTATACCGTCATAAAAACACTTTACCGTCGTTACAAAATTTGAAAATCGAATTTGAATGAAATCGAGCTGCTTTTGTATTCCTTTTCAATGTAACGCTAAGCGAACGTTGGAAATTATTCAAACATTGATGAGGCGAGACGTCAAAGATAAGAAGCCTTTAAAGGCAGAATTTCCACGCTCATCGGTTACTCCCAAGGGGTCTATAACGTGAATTTCAACAAGGGACTCGAGTGATCTTGCTCGTTCGAAGGGTTTTGATATTTCTCACGTGTTATTGTAATTGAGTTTGCGACCTGTTGAGCTTTTCATATGAGATAAGGAGCTGCAATTTAATGCCTAATAAATATAGTTAATACCTTTTTTTTAAATAAATAGTTAATTGAAAAGCGTTGAGAAGAACTAGGAGAAACCTGCAAGAATGCTTATTACTCTTATAAGGTACGCTCTTTACTGAAGGCCCCTAAGTCGTATCGGTTCGGAAATACCTCTACTGGTAGCTGGTTTCACAAAAAGGTGATGGGCGGCAGAAAATATATTAAAAATCTGACAAAAATATAAATATGAATTCAAAAACTATTAAAAAAATTCAATTAAACATGCCACTAAAACCCCAATCCGACAAATAAGAGTTCCAAAATGTAACTTTTTTATATTTTTTTATACGACAGGCAGCAGGGACTCGTTATTGTGTCATGCATGGTAATCTACGCTGTCAGAACACTCGCTAAGGATTTTTGACAATACTTAGTAAGTACAAAAACGAGATAGATATGTGTGACCTTTTCAATTTTCAAAGGGCTCCTCCAAATCCCGCCATTTCCACCTGCTGTTTCCTCTATCCTCCCTAAATTGTCTTTCTCTTTTACTACTTTTATTCCATAAGTTTTATCATACAAATATTTTTGTGAATTGTATACAAATAAATAAAACTGTCCAATGTTTTATTTAGTTATATAAAATGATTATTAACACTGTTCACTCTATGTTAGCCTCAGTTTGAAGAGTGATCTTGCTTATATGAAAATTATTAATAAAACATATAGTCTACCCAATCTGGGGGTTGCGGAATCTGAATTAATTAATTTGACGTACGGCAAGCTACTTGGATACAAACTGCAAATAAATTGAATTACAGTGTCTCTTTATAACGTCATTCGTTATACTGAAACACTCTCTATAACGAAGAAATATTTTCATATTTAGACATTAACAACATACTTAAGTGTAGTTGTTTTTATAATCAGCTTACAAAACTAAACTATTGAGGTGCCGAAATTTCTAAGAAAGACACGTCTGAGGTCATTGACAGCCGTCTCGCCTTTGTTATTGTTAATTGAATTAACACGTGTTCCATTATTCTTAGATTACATTGCCAGTAGGAAATTTTGGTCTGTATATATATAAATTATTGTAATTGGTTAAATTTGCGGTTTTTCTCTCCTCCCTATAACGCAAACTCTCTATGACGAACAAAAATGTTCGGTCGTTTGAAATACGGTATATAGAGTTTACACTGTACATAAAAAAGTTGATAAATTTGCAACTATTTGTTGAAATAACTTGTGTTATCCCAACAAAAACGAGTCATAAAAAATGATCGCCGAATATAACAAATCCACCCTGAAAACATAATATTTGATGAGAGGGTTCATATTATTCGAAACATAAACAAGTCCAATATTTCCCGATTCGATTTCTAAGTGGAACAATCATTCAATGACCAGTAGGATTATTTTGAAATAAAGCTGGCTCGCTGGTATGGATCGTGTGCAATTTTCAACGATACATACATTTCTGTGTACAAGGGTACAATGACATAAGGCTCGCGAGTACGCTGCCGGTCTAATAATAATCGATACGCTATTTTCATATTTGACCCGAAGTTGAATTGGTTCGGTAATACCTAATGGGCAGATGGTTCAGAATAAATGCTAAAACTGGGGTAGAAGATGCAGACAGACTCCACATATCTACAACAACGCCAAGGGATTGAGCCTCCCAGTTTGTCAAAGATGAGAATAGCTCTATGTTGAATATGGTCAATTTGGAGGAGTACTGGGTAGCTAACGCCCAGAGGTGAAAACAATTTTTTTATGACATCACTTACGCGTCAAATTGCGTGCGTTATTCTTTGTAACAAGCATATTAGTAACAAGCTTGTAACTATTAGCAGACAGAGAGTCCAGATAAGTAGTACCTATTAGATTACCAAATGAGCATGAAACAGGTACAGAAATCTGAGGCACAGACCTAAAAAGGTTGTAGAACCATTGATTTTTTTTTTAGTTAATGATTATTTATTATTTGTTTATTGAAGTTTTCTTCATCACACATAATTAAAAACGTATATTTAATAAACTATCATTATATTTATATACAAAAAATAAATATATCAAACTATAGTATTGTTTTGATAAAGCAAGAAAAAAAAATACCAGCAACACAGCGGATTATGTAAGAGATACGGAATATATCCAGCTCCGGATAAGTGTTTAATCCGTTATAATCGCAACGAATTCGAATGAGCGGTGTCTGAACTCCTGGGTTGGTTTTTGCAGACGGATTTTAGAAAATTCTCCAGATTTTTATAAATATACACTTAATATATTCCTTGAAAATTATGGTTTAATAAATAACAAATGTTACTAGTACTGTGCGACTTTCTTTTAGCAATAGTCAACGAGAGACGCACGAGCGCGTGATAAATTGGTACGGTTTTAGCTCCTTGACGTTTTTTGAAAACCCTATTCCCCATAATGGATAGTCTTGGCCGAAGTAATTCGCCGAACTTCACCGATGAATGCCTTTAAATGGTTTTCAATTTAACTTTCACATCCAATCAGAACTTTGATAAGTTAATTTTGAGTCGTAAATGTGTTAATTTCGAATTCGACACCTATGTAAGAAGTCGAGTTCAAAACTTTAGAATTATAAACATTAAGGTGAAGTTTTAATGAAACCATAGTGAATTAACCTAGCCTTAAACAAAATAAAGACATTAGAACATCCCAATAAGGTGCTTGCTTATCTTGTTGATACATTTTCACGTCTGTTTCATTAATTATTTTATGATGCTAGATGAGGGGTACCGGGTTTGATTCCCGGTTCGAGGGCAAGTTTTAATTTAATTTAAAATTTGTTCTCGGCCTTTGGGAGGGCTGTGCGGTACCGGGCGAGTGCTTAAACCGTGCATGGAGGACACGGTCGAATTTCTAAAGACAAGCACGAATTATAAAAAATCCAATACTTGACGCTGGCTAATGCACAAATCGTGCCAGAGCCATTAAAAAAAAATATGATAATAATAATAACAATTGATTTCAGATACATTAAATTTAAACACAGTCATATTTATATTATCTCATTTGTTTTAGATATATGTGGGCCCTTTTTTGCTAAGGCCTCCTCAGAATCCCGCAATTTTTCTCTGCATTGCCATCCTCTGCTACGTACCTGCTGTTTCGTTAATATAGTTTATCCTCTCTAAATTGTCTTCTTCTTTTACGTTTTTTTTTTTATTTTTTTTTTATTTTCTTGTACCTTGGGCCCCAGTTTAATTCTTGTCACTTTTCTGTTCCTCTCGACATGTGCTTACGTATGCTATAATACTACTTAAGACTTTTTAAACGTAAAACAATTGACATTTCATCAACAATCAATGTTAAAAAACCTTACGCCTATTTTTAACTGGGAAGGCACACACACAAGAGGCAACCAGAAGGAGTCATTTGTTATATTAAAAACAAATGCAGTTTTAAACTAATAACATTTGTAGATTATACCGTGGTCTAATACTGAAAACCTGCCTTGCGATTCTGTAACTCACTTTTCGAACTCACACAGCGGTTTTCGCAGCGGCGGTCACGCTCAAATCAGTCGTAAAGCAGTCATTTTACGATTTGGCATTCTGATAAGGAGGGAGCTTGTAGTTTATTGTTTATCAGAATGCCAAATCATAAAATGACTAAAAGAATCACTACAGAATCGCAGGGCTGACTTGAAACTTCCTAAATGAAATCATTAAACGAATCTTTACTCACCCTCCATATGCCCATAAAGCCTCTCATTTTCAAGTCTTACCTCTCAGCGAAGATTAAAAACATAAAGTAGAATTCCAAGACGTTAACCACACTTATCGAGGCACGCGATAGGGCGATTAAAATTCTAAATTATATTTTTATAATTGGCTACTAAACATTTTAAAGTTCAAAGTCTTTTTATCAAGTTACGATTTTACTAGTTAGTTCGCGTGCGCCGTCGGCTTATTTATGATTTCCTGTTTTAGTTATATATTCGTTTAACTGACATGAAAACGTATTCATGTATTTTGACGGCAAAAAAATAATATGAGCGCAGAATGGAAATAAAGAGTTTTCGGGATCTGGATAGTGGAATTTGCAAGAAAGCATACAAAATAATGGGGTTTGTGCTTCGCAAGGGCAACAACGTTTACTAACATTAGAGCCATCTCATGTACAACGCAATTGTTAGAAGTATGTTAGAGTATAACTCGTCTATTTGGGCTCCGCATGAAAATAAATACTATCTTATCTTGGAGCGTGTACGTAGCCCTATTCCATGGAATCTGTATTTCCCAATTTATAAGAATTACACGTACCTCACTTTACATTGTTTCAGCATTTGTTGCCTCTTGGGTCCTTCTTTTGATATTTTATGCCCATTCAAATTCCTAACATCGAATTGTTTAGGCGTAACTTTTATTTTTTTATTTTTAATTAAATTAGTTTAAAACATTTGGTTTTTTAACCTTCGGTTGTGGCCTTCGTAGTTAACACATACAGGATACACGATTCCTTTATTACAGAATGTATGGCGTTTTTATCCTTTAATGTACCCAACATTATTTGTCTTAGGGATGGTGTCCCTATAAAAATCGCGTCGCGATCGCTTTCAAAGTAGTAACAAAGTGTTTACTATCAACAGGGCAAAAAAAAATATTTGTTAGTCAAAACTAATTGTTCCAAACTAATTATTTACCCTCAAATGTAAGCCTAAAAATTGCAGAGCGTATATGTAAGAAGTTGGGATCCATCGTTCAGATTGGCCAGCTTAACGACTGTACCGACCTCAAACCAATTGACCATGTTTGGCATGTTCTAAAGATCACTGCAACCAGCTCCACAAAGCATCAAGGAGCTAAAAAGTCTCGCAGAAGAGTGGGAACGTATTTCTCAAAACGTTATTAAAATCATCGTGGAAAGCATTCCCAGATTTAAATCTGTGATTTGGCAAGAGTCACACTTGTTATAGTTTCAAATATTTTTGTCTTTATTGCCGACCACTTTTTATTGTTTGGCCGTTTAATTCAGTTCATAAAATATTGCCAGAAAAAGTTCACGTTTATTCATTTACACTATATTAAGTGTACACTACGTGTGTGACTAAGTCAGGTAATTAAATTTCATTTAATTAAGTAAAATCGACCTTAGAACATAAAGTTCCTTAGGAGCCCGTTTTTTGCAAAATAGTTTATATTTTTTTCTTTGTGTGTTCAATCTTTCTGTTTTTTGTCAGTTCTGTTTCTGTTTCAGTTTTAAGTAATTAAAAATATAATGCAGTATGGTCTTTGAGACACCAAAACGCAGTGGTTTTCGGTCCCTTTATGTAGTGACCGGAATGATCCCTTGGCGTTGCCTAGAGATGTGGGGTCTCTCTGCATCTTCTACCGCATTTACCATGGAGAGTGTTCAGAGGAGTTGTTCGGACTAATACCTGCACCTGAGTTTCATCATCGAACATCAAGGCAGGATACAAAATATCACCTCGACGTCCGTCGTTCCAACTGAGCGTTTCTTAAGGCAATTTTTGCCGCGCGCCACCATTATGTGGAACCAGCTGCCCACTGAAGAATTTCCGAACCAATTCCACTTAGGTCCTTCAAGAAAAGACCGTACCAATTCTTAAAGGCCGGCAACGCACTTGCGAGCCTTTTAGCAATGAGTGTCCTTGGGCGGCGGTATCACTTAACATCAGTTGAGCCTCCTGTTATGTATAATAAAAAAACTTTACTTATACTTTTAACTAAAAATATTTAAAAAAATAATCTGATATATACGCAAAAAATAATATCGAAGTAAAGAATTGTCTGCGCATTGAACGTCTGCGAAGAATGTAATAATTTGTAAGAAAATCAGTTATTATAATTATTTTTAAATTAATTTAATTCTTAAGTTATTATAATACTGTATACTTCAAAAAGGGAAAATGTTGTGGGTGCGATTTTAACAAAAGCCAAGCCAAGCTAATTATACAGTAAAGTCTTACGAGCTTGAAGAACATTACGCCTAGTTGTACAAAGCTTGCGTGATTAATTTTTGTGGTATTTTTAAGTCTGTTAAAGTAATTTTCTAAAGACTGTTGGACTACGTATAATCAACAGTATTTCTGAAGAAATAGTAGGTAAACAATTAGACACGACCTAAAACAAATACATTTACTAAATAAGCTGTATAAGAGAGAAATATATCACATATTAGAAATGTCCTTATTCGTTCAACAAAAACATAAAGATTTTTAAGTCAACGGGAGAAGACCACAGTCGAAGTAGACATGAGGACAAATTGGTTATGCCAAAAATTAATCTGGAATTGTATAGGAAAAACACCTTTTGTATGACAATCGAGGTTTATTTAAATAATTTACCAAAAACATTCAAAGATCTTCCTACTAGAGCTTTTAAAAATCGACTTAATGTACTACTTTTGTAAAAAAAAATATTCTATTAATGATTGTTTGCGTGAAACATTATAATTAATATTAATTTGATAACTTTTTTTTTTTTGGTGCGGCTTGTGAAGCGGCTGAAAAAACCCTTTTTTTACCCTTGGTCCGTGGGGTCCTAGCGCTTAAAGGCTTTTTAAAGAAATATCAAAGGTTAGTCGACATCACAGGAGACCGAAGATCTGGCAGCTACCTCGGACAAAGAATTAGTCTAGTGATTCAAAGGGGGAACGCTGCCAGTATCTTCGGAACCTTGCCTAAAGGGACTCCTTTTAATAATATATTTTAGTTTATGTTAAGGTTAGTTATTTATTTCAATGTATACTGTATAGAATTTATTAAATATAATTGCTACTTATAAACATCTTTAATATAATAAATTTTAATAATGTGATGATGTAGTTATAAGTTAATAATATAAGGACCAATCCCATTATATTATAGTCAACTATAATGACTCATAATGTAATTGTAACTTCTATTCTACGTTCTATTTTGTGTGGCAGAATATGCGAAGTTTAGATTGTACCACGCTAACATTTTTATACAATAATAATTATTTAGAAATGTTTACATATTCTTTGAAACAAAAATATCAGTCATTCGAAGAAATTGTTAAAAAACAGAAAATCCTATTTTCTTACGAGTTCAAGGTCGAGGCAGCAAATATTCCAAAATTACGAACCATCTCATAAAACAAATACTTAGAGAGATACGAAGATACTTAGGTAATTGTGGCATCATTTGACTTTTATAGAAGAACGTAAATTGAAGTATATATATACGGTAATATATCATGAAATGAGAAAGGAAAATATAACATAAGGATTGGAATGTTGTGGCGAGGATGAGAGACAAGTGGAAGAATTTGGAAGACATGGACTTAATGTCTTACTTAACTTCTATTTCTGTCATTAAGTTTAAGATAAATGTAATAGTTAATATTAAGTAAACCAGCACCGAAGATTCCACTAAAGAGCTGTGTATATAAAAAAGGCTGTTTCTTAATATCAAGAAAAGTATGTGTTTCAAATGTGAAAAAAAATACGTTACAGATAAAAAGGAAAAAGAATTTATATTAACGTCTTGAATATAATTTTATTGGAACATTGTGATAATTACAAAGTTATAATAGGTTACAATAAACACTGAATAAATTGGGTCCATATGGCCCTTAATGTTGTAAGTACCCTTAATGCTGGCACCATTTCATTGTATTATAGATGTTGAATTCGTGTATGCGGTGATGTTAGTTGTTTCGACTATGTATTTGCGTGTTGTTCCCACGAGGATGTAAGTGCGTGCTCCTATTTCACCATGCCTCCTTCTGATAGAGGACAAATCTTTGTTTTTAATTTATTTTATTATTATTTATTACTCAAGATGTATGGTGTCGGAGAGTTTATTGCCAATTCTTCTCTTCCGTTCTACGCCCTTGATATTAGAACTGGAAGTAAATGTAAAATTAGAAGCATTTAATGTATATTTCTTTTTTGACGTTCATAAGTGTACATACCTACATGAATAAATGATAGTTGAATTTGACTTTGAATAAATTCTGGAAATATTCTAAAATTGTATATCTGTAACCTGCGGTGGGTTAGTCTTCGCGCAGATTTCCAGGGTTTTATAAATATCTTAGCACTTTCAATTTCCGAAACATTTGGAAATGTCGTTACAACGCAGGAAATTTGTGAATAAATTCCATTGACCTGCCCTATTGGTTGATCGACGCTTCGCGTGTACACGTTATTGCTAACCTGTACTGGAGTTGTGACCGAGTTTTTTAAATTTAGTGACAGATTTTATCAAAACATTTAAACGGCAAGTGAGTCAGCAAATTTGTTTTATAAGCTCTCTACGAAGAGGTTATATATTATTTAGAAATGTTTAAGCAAGTTTTTCTTTTTTGAGTGCTGGCTGGTTTGATATAAAAAAAAACAAATAAAATACGAACGGAGGTTTGACAATTTACATGTTCCTTTCCCCGATTGATTACTAAAAGAAAACAGGTTTAACGCATTAGAGCGTAATCAGGGGGCCTCATAGCCAAGCGGTATTATTAAGTGGCAGCTAGGTGAGGGGTACCGGGTTCGATTCCCGGTTCGAGGGCAAGTTTTAATTTAATTTAAATTTGTTCTCGGCCTTTGGGAGGGCGGTATCGGGCGAGTGGCTACTGCACAAATCGTGCCAGAGCCATAAATAAATAAAAAAAGAAGAGCGTAATCAATTATTAAACTATGAGCTCGTGTTGAGGATATATTAAAAAAACGGAGGAAAAACGAAATCAAATATTCAATTGTAAAACGCGTACAATATTATGTCTTCATCATCAATTCAAATGATTAAAAATGCAGAAATGCTTTTCTCAATTAGAATTTAGTCACCCGTACTAGGCTAATTTTGGAAAGAACATTTTAACATAAATCATTTTAACATTATGTGAATATTTTTATCTCAAAATTCTACTTTTGTAAGGCGTAATTAATATAAATTTAAAGTGGAATTTACAGCTAAGTTATTATTTATCAAAATAAAGTTGTAAGTATCTCCACTCCTTGGGGATGTAAAATAAACTGTGGGCGTCAAGAGCAGCCCAGTCTAATATTTCACTGAAGAAACAAAATTATTTCGTTCTTTCCAACCTTTTATGGTTCGCTTATATTTTTAATGTGTTTTTAGTAAAAGTAAGTGAATTGTTACAGTCGAGATTCAAACGATACGGTTGCGAATGACTATCAAATGATTAAATAAGTTATAATTCAATTGAACAGATGATGGATTTGTTCGTACCTTTCCCGTTTATATTTGGTATTGTGGTATATAGATAGTACCTGAATTTTGGCGCTTGATACCAAACTCCGATGGAAGATTCATGTTAAAGAAGAGTTTTATTTATTTAACTCTTCGTGCTTCTTTTTAAATTAATATAATTTATTTATTAATTTAGTTCACTACATCATACAAAATGATATATCTACAGTATATGTTACAAGCTTTCTAAAATATATGACAATTATGGTAAACATAATTTTATAATTAATTTTAGGCGTCGGGACGTGACGACCCCATCGCCCACTGGTGAAATAACCTGTGACAGAGGTTATTTCATCAGCGCAATCAGTCAACCCCTTCCTAGTGGGAGTGCCATGCTGTTGCCTTCGGGCTTCAGCCAAATGGGCAGGCACGACCGGGGCAGTACCACTGTCTCTCAGAAAACCGGCGTGAAGTGATGCAAAAGGTTCGCCTTCTTGTACTCGCGTTTCGTGCGGTGAGAGAGATTCCCGGAGCCCATCCCCCCCACACAAGAAATATGAAGGTGCAGAAAAAACAGAATCTACCCCAGGGGGTACCACACGCGCTCGCGGTGGAGAATCCCCCTCTGGGCGTCCACCACCGGGACACTCAGCACCCGGTGGTGGACGCACAGGCTGCCCTTCGTATTCTGGGGGGCAATTCTGCGCTCTACAAAAATAGTAATCGTCCTCGGGGCAAACGGAGCAATTATACAAAGGCACCCCCGTCCACACTCGCCGTGGACTTCACAAATGTTAGGGGGCTTAATTCTAACATCAACGCTGTCCACTATCATCTAGAGACTGCGAAGCCGGCCTTGCTTTTTCTTACCGAGACTCAGATATCCTCCCCGGCTGATACTTCCCACCTATCCTACCCGGGGTACAAATTGGAACATTCATTTGTGCCGCGGGCTGGAGTTTGCGTGTACGTCAGAGAGGATATCTGTTCTCGTCGCCTCGGGACGCTTGAAGGAAGGGACCTATCTAACCTCTGGCTGCGCGTAGACTGCGATGACCATCCGCGATTCTACGCATGCCTGTATAGGTCCCATAGCGGAAATACCGAAACTGACCGACTCATTGAGCACATCCAAATGGCTACAGATTCCCTGCTCGAAAGGGTTCCTACCGCTGAAATCGTGATACTTGGCGATTTTAACGCCCACCATGCCGATTGGCTCGGCTCTGAAACCACCGATCACGCGGGAAGATCCTTTCACGACTTTGCTTTAGCCTACGACCTGACACAAATGGTCCCTGCGATTACGCGAATACCAGATGTGGATGGTCATAAACCCTCTTTGTTGGACCTTCTGCTGACTTCTCATCCGGAGAACTATCAAGTCTCTGTTGACCCGCCATTGGGTTCATCAGATCATTGTGTGGTCCGGAGTACTGTGCCATCTACGCGCCCTTCACGGCCCCGCTTTATGGGTTGTCGCCGTATTTGGCACTATAAGTCAGCAGATTGGGACGGGATGCGGTCTTTCTTTGCGTCCTACCCTTGGGGGCCTATGTGCTTTTCGCCGGAAGCTCCAGATTCCGTCGCCGCCTCTGTCGCCGAAGTGGTTCTGCAGGGCATGGAACTCTTTATTCCATTTTCTGCGGTGCCGATCGGTGGCAAGTCTCAGCCCTGGTTTAAACGTTCTTGCAAGGCGGCCTCGCGTCGAAAGCGAGAATGCTTTAAGGCATGGGCGGAAGCGGCGAAATCTCGTGATGCCAATACCAGCGAACTTAAAAAAGCATATAACTCAGCCTCCAGGTCCTTCAAACGGGAAATCACTAAGGCAAAGTCAGAGCACATTGCCAGATTTGGCGAGAGATTGGCCCAACTCCCATCAGGGACTCGAGCCTTCTGGTCTCTCGCCAAAGCTGTCCAAGGGAATTTTTGTCAGCCCGCCATTCCGCCACTGCACAGGGAGGATGACTCTCTGGCCCACACTGCGAAGGAGAAGGCTGACCTTTTGGGCTGTCTCTTCGCGTCTAACTCGACTTTGGATGACCGAGGGAGATCACCACCGACCATTTCGCGGTGTGATTCTTCGATGCCGGAAATCACATTCCGGCAACGTGCTGTCCGCAAAGCACTATCTTCCTTGGACATTCATAAGTCGAGCGGGCCGGATGGTATCCCCCCAATTGTGCTGCGTACTTGTGCTCCTGAGTTGGCTCCGGTCTTAACGCGCCTTTTCCGGTACCTGTACTCGCTCGGCACTGTCCCGAAGTGCTGGAAGACCGCTTTGATACATCCGATCCCTAAAAAAGGCGATCGCTCTGATCCGTCCAACTATCGCCCAATAGCTATAACCTCCTTGTTCTCCAAAATAATGGAATCCATTGTTAATTGCCAGCTCTTGAGGTATCTAGAGGGCCACCAGCTGATTAGCGATTATCAGTACGGCTTTCGTCGTGGTCGTTCGGCTGGTGACCTTCTTGTATACCTTACACATAGATGGGCAGAGGCAATTGAGTCCAAGGGGGAGGCGCTAGCGGTTAGTTTGGACATAGCGAAAGCCTTCGATCGGGTGTGGCACAGAGCACTGCTCTCGAAGCTTCCAGCCTATGGGCTTCCCGAGAAATTACGCAATTGGATCTCCAGCTTTCTGGCCGATCGGAGCATCAAGGTCGTCATCGACGGAGCATGTTCCGACCTAAAACCCGTAAACGCTGGGGTCCCACAAGGCTGTGTTCTATCCCCGACCCTATTTCTTCTGCATATCAATGATATGTTGAAACTTAGCAACATTCATTGCTATGCGGATGACAGTACTGGGGATACTTTTTACACTGGCCGGGCAGGTATTTCTCGGGCAGTTGTTGATGAGTACCGGAACAAACTTGTGTCTGAAGTTGAAACTCTACTTCGTGGAGTCTCAGATTGGGGCAGACAAAACCTAGTCCAATTTAACCCCAAGAAGACACAAGTTTGCGCGTTTTCCGCTAAAAAAACACCCTTTGTCGCTACTCCTCTTTTCAAAAACACTCTTCTTAAAGCCACAGCCAGCATTGGAATACTTGGCGTTGACATATTGAGCGACGTTCAGTTTCGCGGTCACTTGGAGGGAAAGGCTAAATTAGCCTCCAAAAAGCTTGGTGTGCTCAGTAAGGCGAGACGGTACTTCACTCCGGGCCACCGCATGCAACTATATAAAGCGCAAATTCGGCCCCACATGGAGTACTGCTCTCACCTCTGGGCGGGGGCTCCCCAGTACCAGCTCCTTCCACTTGACCGTATACAACGCAGAGCGGTTCGAATCGTTGACGACCAATCCCTCTCCGAGCGGCTTGATCCTTTGGCGTTGCGTAGAGATGTGGGGTCACTCTGCATCTTCTACCGCATTTACCATGGAGAGTGTTCAGAGGAGTTGTTCGGATTAATACCTGCAGCTGAGTTTCATCATCGGACGTCGAGGCAGAATACGAAATTCCACCCGTATCACCTCGACGTCCGACGTTCCACAACTGAGCGTTTCTCAAGGCAGTTTTTGCCGCGCACCACCACTATGTGGAACCAGCTGCCCACTGAAGTATTCCCGAACCAATTCGACTTAGGGTCCTTCAAGAAAAGAGCGTACCAATTTTTAAAAGGCCGGCAACGCACTCGCGAGCCCTCTGGCATTGAGAGTGTCCATGGGCGGCGGTATCACTTAACATCAGGTGAGCCTCCTGCCCGTTTGCCCCCCGTTCTATAAAAAAAAAAAAATAATAATTAATAAAAATTTAAGTAATGTTTTCCAAGTAATTTTTGCTTAAAAATAAGAAAAAATTGCTTTTGTTTAAATTGAGCAGCCCACTACAGAATATGTCAAGCTTTGGATAAATAGTGTTTATTCTGGTATATTTGCGAAGAATTCGAATTCGGATCTTCGTTACAGTACTGGCTCCTCGGAAGGCATTCCACGTAATTAGTACAAAATAGATGATTAATCTATAAACAAATCCCGATGCCTTTATGAACTTATGGTGGCTAGCTGTACCAGTAAGAGCTCCATCCAAATAATCCAATGACAACCTCTATCGGGACCTAAATCAAGTACGTCACCACAATCAAAAATATGGCTAGACGAACAAAGACTCCACCAATACGTGAAGTAATGCTATTCAACTTCTTTTATTTAATAAAACACTATTTTGACCGGATTGAAGTTATGTATTATTATAAATTTACAACTATTTAACATAATTTTAAATTTATCCGACGTTTCGCGTGCTTTACAGCGTGCGTGGTCACGGTGACATATTATAATAGTGTTTTATTAAATGAATAAAAGTTATGTTAATCAAAGACAATACTAACTTCTTTTATTTTACTAAGCTTGAACGAGTATCTACAGTTACGAAACAATTGTATTAGATACAAAAATCTAATATATAAAATTCTCGTGTCACAATGTTCGTTCCCATACTCCTCTGAAAAGGCTCGACCGATTCTTATGATTTTTTTATAAATGGATGAAAATCTATATTTCATCCCCCTAAATTTAATTTTTAATTTTTAGATAAAACTTTTTGTATTTATTTTTTTATTATACAGCATATAAAATACATATAACCCTTAATTGTCAGCCCTCTACGATCAACCCATATTTTTTATTATAGTAGATAGTTATTATTATTAAACAAAAAAAATGTTTCCTTTAAATAATATACATGGCAAAACGACGTTTGCCGGGTCAGCTAGTTAAATATAAAATTATATAGCATACCATAGCCATTGTTGCATTAATTCAACATTTTAGTCTGCACTAAATGTTTGTTCAATTGTATAAGTGTAGTTTAGGCATGCGAATTTGCGAATGGAGGCTTTTCACTTAGCCAGGTTTCAAAATTTAATTGTAAACATGCAAACAAATGCAGTGGCGGAGTGAATTTTATAGTACGGTATAGGGTTTTAGTGTACATTGTTTTTTTTTTTATAAATGAATTTTTCTGTTTCTGTCATTCGTGTTTGTGGTACCAACTACGATGTATGGTAGGTATGAGAATAGGGAACGATATATTTCATACTACTGACATTTTTATATTTTGCGCCCACTAAATGCTGTCTTTGACACTATCGGAGTGTATATGTTTTTTGACACAATAAAAAAACAATGTGACAACATTATTCAATTGTAAACCAATTGTGGTTTTCCGTGGCTCGGTAATTACTTGCAAGAGCGGAGTCTGCTTACTGTGAAATTAAATGAAAACACTCCATCTCGTCCGTCCGACGTCAGAACGGAAAAATATTAGTGAATAGATTATGAAAATAATTTCCGCCAACAATGGCCTTCAAGGATAGTTCATTTAATATTTTTTTTAAAAGCTTTATGAAATTAAACTTCATAAATGTAAAAGAGGTATGAAACGATTTAAACTGGCTTTGTACATAAGCAATCTTCATATACGAAGTAGGAACGTTAAGGCAAAAGCAGATTATAATTTAGAAATGTCATTTTGAGTCCCGGCGAATATTTTTTACTAACAAAGACCCGGTAAGTACAATACACTTCTTAAGACCAAATGTGTTATATTAAAATCATAACGAAATACTACACTTTTAAGGGTACGTTGGACAAACAGGCAAAGGGCGAAGGTGCAAATATTGTTCAACATAGCGAACGTAAAGCGATCTCTATCAATCCATCCGTAACATTCTGTGCCAAATATATCTAGAAGCATTGGAAGCTTGATACCGCCGTTCTACGCGTTTGATTTGAATTGGCGTACAAAGTACCCTGCAGCCATAAGTGTACTGCTGATATTAATATTTCACGTCACAGAAGAAAGACGCTGACTTAAGGCCAGGCCAACACTACTCTACTATATATCTATGGAAACATCTTCTTTTAGGGCCATCTTCTTTCGAAGGTTGGTTGTCTATTACGTCTTATCGTAACCGTCATAAACACTTCTTCTGCATTCTGAAACATAATATAATAATAATCATAATATAAAAAGCCAATTAAATTTCCAACCATGCCAAAAAAGTATTAATATACAGCTTAGTTTTTTACATTATTTTTATATTGTTATCCTATATATTCTATATCCTAGCTATCTTCAGTGCCGTTGATCGGAACCCCTTCACGGCTAAAGGCCTCCTCCAGCTAAAACATAACATATTCAAGCATAATCAAAATTAGAATTCTCTGTGATAGATCAGAATCCTAAAGCTACACGAAATCAACAAGGCTTTTATATAGAATATACACTAACAAGACCGTAATTAATTACGAAGGTTCGTATTCCTTTCTTGGAACCATAAATTAATAAATACCCGTAATATGATATTGGTTTTGTTCAAAGGTAAGGCAAGCGGTCACATTACATCAAATGTAAGGACCTATATTCTGTTGATCTTAATCAGGAATATATACGATTATGTATATAGGACACCCATAGCTAATTTGATTGGTAACTGAAATATGACCGTCATAATACCAAAACAGAATATTTTTAACGTTAATAGGTACGTAAAATGAATACTAATTATTACAGTTATATATAAAAAGTACAGCCTGCTAGCCAGTGGACTGTGATATTTGTTTTTAAATATATACTAGTGGACCCCACAGACGTTGTCCTGCATGATATTTAAAGCGATTAGGATATTAAGCAAATTATGAAAGTACCGACTGCAGTGCCATCTGCCGGGCTGATTTGTGAATCTAAACCATTCCCAGATCCCCTTGAACACACACAAAAAATTTCATCAAAATCGGTCCAGTCGTTTGAGAGGAGTTCAGTCACATACACACGCACAGAATAAATATATATATTAAGATGTCATAAATTTCAGGAGTATCTGTATATTATATGTGGTGTTATAATTAAATTGCGTTAATTAAATAACTTATTGTTTTAAATATAAAATATATTTAAACTAAATTATTACGTTAAGTGTAAGTGTACACTTTAGGTAGGAATACTTTAACATCGTCATTGAAGTTTTTATTTACTATATAAGTTCATCAAAAGTATAATCATACAATGAATAACGAAAGAACTACTACCAAAACATACTTATAAAATACCAGTAGACTTTTTAGTAAAAATAAAAAATCAGTGGCGCTTTAAAAACAAACCTCTTTAGGTCTGAGCCTCAGATTTCTGAATATTTTTCATGATTATTTGTCAATCTAATAGGCAAGTAGGCGATCAGTCTCCTGTGTTGAAACAATGGAATTTTTGGGTCTAACTTCTATTAATATCAAAGCAAAAAAATACTGCATTAATAAATAATTATAATTACATAAGTTGATAAAAATGCTATGCAATAGCTTTACCGCGGCAGTCCCCGAGTGCCACACTTTTTTTTTTGTTAGTAATTCCATCTCTTCATCCATTCCATCAATTTCACATGTTTTAAGTGAACGAGAAACGTTATATCAATGAGTGCTGAAACTTCGCAAATCTCCAAATTTTTTACCATTATCACCAGGCTGAGATTTATGACCAATAATTTGGGGAATGTAAAGGCGCCGAGGAACACATACATCACAAGGTAATCACTTAAACTCCGCAGAGCTATGAAATATTCAAATGAAGCCGCTTGCGATATTGCTTGAATATTTAGTCAGAGTTTTTAGTGTTACGTTTTTCTATGTCTTTCTTAGACAACGAAGTGTCAATAAAGAACAGATGATTTATTGTTTTACTTACAATTTTTTTCTAAAATTGGATTACAAATCATATTTTGGTTAGTGCCTACATAAAAAAGCAGTGGCCGTCTACATTTTGATTTGCCTTAATCAATGAATGAATGTTTTACGAATTTTTCCTTGACCGTACAAGCGAGTGCATAATGTGTACAGAGAAAGTTGCTGCATTGTATGCTGTTTAGCCGGGATTCGAACCGAAGTCACTACGCTCTCGTTCATAGGGGGTAAGCCTGATAAGCTCCTTTTAGGGGTGACCTAGGCATTTCGACAGCTTTTATACAATATACAATTTCTTTTGACAATAATCATTCACTCTAGTGTAAAAAAATATTTTCATAATTAACGAGCGACCTTCGCACGGCCAACTGACCCGTAAACTTTACAAAATTATATACCCAAGCATTCCTCATGCATCATTCTAGATATTGGTGAGAAACGCAAAACCGAGAAGTTAGCAGAGCATAAAAAATGGAGTTCTTGTATCACACATAATAGTTTTATGAATCCTGATAGTTTTAAGAAACAGTTCATTTAAGTCCAGATTTTTTTTATAAAAGCGTAAAATGCTCTGCTAGCTTCCTGGTCACAGCAGAACATTTCTTCTTGATTTCGATAATTAAGGTATATCACATACAAACGAAATAGTTCCCTATAATTTTTATGATAAAATAATATAGTTTAATGATTAAAAAAACGCTTTAATAATAATTTTCTGGACTATACAGACAACTCCGTGCATTATTTTTGAGTTCATCGCGAACAGAACAGTGATTGTTATTATAATATAAAAGACATATATCGCTGATAGCTTTTGTAGGCATTATCAAACTCAAACTCAAAATATCTTTATTCAAGTGGGTAACCAAGTACACTTTTGAATCGTCAAGTTAAATTAATCGTAAATTTACATTTACTACCAGTTCGCAAGTCAAGGGCGTAGAGCGGGTAAGAAGAACTGGCAAGAAAATTTCCGCCACTCTTTTTAATCGCCATACAAATTGTTTGAACTGGAGCAATTCAATCCCAAGGATTAGGATCATTTAAGTAGTCCTCAAATTTATAAAAAGCTTTGTTGATTAATTTTCGTTTAACGTTTTCAAGCTCAACTTTTGTCTAGAACTCAATGATATCTATCATCGTTATGGCAGCGTTCGTAAGAAGAGTTTTTTACGCCGGCTTTTTCTCTCGGCCTACACCCTCTGTCTTCTTTGCCGATGAGTAGGGATGCCTTCAAATTTAATGACGTGGAATAAGTGATACATGTATCTTATGTTCCATAATAAACATATTTTTTTTTTTTTTTTTTTTTAGAAACGTTTTCGTTAGTCCGTTTTTTCTTCAACTTTCTTTGCAAATTGGACTTCCACAAAAAAGTATTTTGATTTTGCGCGTTAATATATAGCCAGATGGGAGTGTATCCCAAAAATGTGTCTTACTACTGGTAATATAATTTTCTTAATTAGTTTAGTAGATAGACATTATCTACTACAACATTAGAAACTTGACTTCTTAGTATTGATAGTTTTTTAACAAAACATTAATAACAATAAGAGATACAAAATAAGATATAAGAACGTGTCCGATATCAGTTATAATTTACGTAAAAACACAGAAATTGTATTCATATGTGCTTAAGCTCGCAAATGAAAATGCTTTGGACATCTCCTGCCCCCAAAAGTTTCAGGAGTATTTGGGACTCGACCCACACCAGAAGCTTTGCTATTCAGAGACTAGGTCAGGAATACCTACTAAAACCACCTCGACTTGTTCCTACAAAGCCGCGTTACAGAGGCTCCGGTCGCTCTTGCATTGTACCGGGTCTTCAACGGCATGTTACACTCAAACACCTCCGATACACACTACATAGGAAGTAGGAGATGGGCATATCTTCTCCTATTTAGTGCGCGTCTTCTAACCCTAGGATTCTGATGTCTCCTTCTGTAGCCTTACTTGCTTACAGAAGGATACCACTGCACTCCTAACATCAGTTAGAAGGAGGACAAAACCATTTGAATTAGTGAGTGCATGTTAGTCTTAAGTGCTAAACAGTGGTGAAAAAAAATAGTAAACATGAACAGAGTGTCTTCCCCTTAATGGAGACTGTAAGTTGTGTTATTGGACACTTTCTTATGTTAAATATCCTTTTAAATTAATTAGGTAAGTTTTAAATGACATATTAGTCTTAAGTTAGGATAGATCGTTTTCTTTAATTGTGAAGTAAAAGATCTTCCGATTCTAAAAATCGACTCGGTGTATTACTTTTGGAAATAAATTATAAATATATTTATAAAAAATAATAAAATATGATATGTACGATACAAATAAAATAAGAATTGACCAATTCATATGACTAATAATGTAAAATGTTAAATTCCTTTAAAGACAAATTTGTGCGCCATTGTGTTTGGCAGAATATGCGAACTTATGATTGTACCACCTTACACATTTTTGTAACATTATATTCTTGCAAGTAATTATTATTATTGTTCTTGTGCAGAGACAATTTAAAAATATGTGTCTAAAAATTTATTAGTATCTCGTAAAAATAGTAATAAAGCAATAACATTTGTGTTCACTAACAATGTATCCAATTGAAAAACTTGGTGATAATTTTTTCATCGTATAAGTTGTTCCGAAATTCCATATAAATCTCGGGTTGTTTCAAACTTTTCGAGCCCAAAGTAATCTAAAACAAATAAAGATGAGGACCGCTGTATGTCCCTTTATGTTCGTATGAATGTTAACAAACTCGCTTTACGTGAAAATTGTATTTGGGTTATTCTTTTATGTTGTCTATATGAACCGGTACTCCAGTGAGTACCATAACTAGGAAAAGGTTGTTTCTGTGAAGGATACAGATTGATTTTTGTTAAGTTTAGTGGAGTGGAAAGCCAATGTGGACAAACATCTGGACTGTCCAGCGTAAGGGGTACGAAATAAAGCAGAAAGAAATAAAAAAACTTTAATACATAATCAATAAGGATGTTTGGATAAAAGAAAGTGCACTAGGATTCCCTGTGTCGTAGGTAGTCTTCCATTTGACATATTAACGGTCCTAGACGTAATAATTACAAATTTCAAGTTTATTAAAGTAAACTACTTTTCCACAAAAAGAATACTTTCCGTTTCAGTATAGGACAGATTGCAGCAGTGTTGTTTGAGGTCGTCGGTTCGATCCCCGGCTGTGCACCAATGGACTTTCTTTCTATGTACGCATTTAACATTCGCTCGAACGGTGAAGGAAAACATCGTATGGAAACCGGCTTACCTTAAACCCAAAAAGTCGACGGCGGGCGTCAGGCACAAGAGGCTGATCACCTGCTTGTCTATTAGATTAACAAATGATCACGAAACAGATACAGAAATCTGAGGCCCAGACCTAAAAATATTGTAGCGCTACTGATTTCTTTTATAGGACAGATTGAGAAGATGTTGTTAAAGATTGTTAGTAAATGTATAAAGTTTTGAAGAATGACATTATGTTTTTAAGAAAGTGGTTAAAGATGAAAGGTTTCTGAAGGAGAAAAAGCGTAGGGTGAAGATAGTGCGTCTTCTGGGTATATGTAGGTTTGAGTTGTTTATGATGTGGTGTGGTCGGTGTTTGTCCAAAAAGTCAGCATGTCGCCATCAAGTATACTTGTCTAATGGTTAGAAGTATTGTTTCATTGTACAATTTTGAAGTTGAGTAGTGAAAAGGTTTATAAAGGATATCTTTAGGCACGCACAATGTTCACACGAACGTTGCTCTGACAAAAGCCGCATTGCCCCATTTAATGACACACCTCGAACACAGGTGTACCTAGAATATATACGAACGGATAGTTCAGCAACTTCAAATAATAAATAAAAATGAAACAGTGCTGCAGCCTGCGACACCAGGTGGTTCGGCATCCCATGGAATATAGTCCCAACAAATCAAAGTAGATACAAGTTTATAATAAAGTATCTTTTGTGTATAATTAAAAAAAGCAATGTCGCTCACGTACAAAGTCCAATTGATTTAGAAAAAGATTGCCGTGCAAATTATTGCTTGTGTTAAAAAATACCAGTGTTAAAGTTACACTAAAGGTCATTTTAGCATAATTTGCCATCGATTGAACGAGTTCAGTCTGAAAAGAGTGTCTCTATTAAAGAAATCGCTAATTTTATTGTTTTCAATCACTTTGATTATGGAGGAGGTATGGGCACCAAGAATGCTTATTAAATTCTAGGTTTTATTATAATGTCATTAACATTTTTTACAATTATGAAACCTACTTTATCCTTTTATCAATAATCTGTTATGAAGTCATTATAAAGTTCTTCTTCTAAAATAACTCAAAACTATTTCTTAGAATGATAGGATCAAGTGTTTTTTTTTAATGATTGTCGATGTTTAATAAACATCTTATATGTATTCTTTACTGCGTTCCACTTCAGAAGGTCGCGTTGGTGTGGCATAGCTTTCATTACCCCCTGTCTTGGGCTTAACGCCTGTGTATTACTGGACCTTAACTTGGTCTAACAAATAATAAACAGATTACGTATGCGCCACTATTCATAAAGATAAGTTCTAATTGCATAGTTTTACCTAAAGTTCTCTTGTCTCTTTTCATAACAGTGTTCACCCAATTTAACAGAAAGGAGGAGTTAGAATAATGAAATGACACCGTATGTTTTTATAGTAAGGATATTACTGTATGTTTAAAGTTTATAGAATGTCGTAAGCAAGTACATTGAAATGTCGTAAAATCGCTAATATGTTCGCCTATAAAAACCTCTTTTGAAACTTAACTCATAAAAATCAAATCTTTAAAAAAGAAAACACGGAAATTTAATATCAATTTATGAATGGAGTATTAAAAGGGCGATAAAAGTGTTAGGGCAGGTCATTCGTGAAGTTATAATGAACTTTTTAAATAAACCTGGCGTAAAAACGTAGGGCGGGCGGCGTGGTCTTCCTTTAATTTATGGCTTAGCGGCGTTTTGAGTTACGAGCAATATAGAAAATATTTTTAATAACTTTTAAAAATAACATCAAATCTATTTTAAATTTGATTTAATTTTGTTCCCTTTGTAGTAGAGATTCTTGGGGGCGTGCACAGGCGCTCTTTTAAGTTGGCGCCTAGTAGAAGTTACCATACACAGAGCTGGTGCTTACCTCGTTTAACGAATAAATATCGCAATCATTATTATTATTACTATATAGTTTAAGAATATTGTAATATAAATATCAGCTAAAGTAATCTTCTCACGTGTTTTAAATTTATATATTTATAACATTACATTAGGGATAAGATTCAGAAATGAAACTTGGCGATTCGTCTGACTTTGAAAAATGTTTTCTTGTTAAATATTTTGACAAATAGAAGACATTGATCGCTTTTAGTTTCTGAATCTCTTCGTATCGTCTTATCAGAGTATTTCCTTATCGAACTTTAAGTAAAAATGTACAATTTTACCGTATTAAAACAAGAGCTTACAATTATTAAACTTGTGTTAGGTATTTCGGTTACTTAGCTATTTCACAATAGTATAATTAATACTTTGTTATATTACAGATAAAGTTAAATATTTAACTATAAATAGATATGAATCTAATATATAAAATTCTCGTGTCGCGGTGTTTGTGGTTAAACTCCTTCGAAACGGCTCGACCGATTCTCATGAAATTTTGTGTGCATATTGGGTATGTCGACATATGAGAATCGGACAACATCTATTTTTCATCCCCCAAAATGTTAAGGGTAGTCCACCCCTAAATATTTTTATTTTTATTTTTAGATATTTTTTCTGTTTTTATTTTTTTATGATACAACATTAAAAAATACATACAACCCCTAACTTTCACCCCTCTACGATCAACCCCTATTTTTGTATTATAAATGATATACATGGCAAAACGACGTTTGCCCGGTCAGCTAGTATTTCTATAAACAGCGTAACTTTAAAAGAAATTTAAAATTTAAATAATCCGAGACTTTCATATATTCCACATAAATTCCCGTTTATGAGAACGCGATGTCTGCTAGTTTCAAAATATATTCATAGTCTGGTCTAGTTCTGTGTAAACGTGAGTCCCATTCATATTATCCACCTATTGTATTAACTCTTTAAATAAAAGATCGAGAAGCTTCCGTGTAATGTACTATTTATAAAGCGTTTGCAGTTTTCACGTATACTTCGATGCATTTTCCATATGTTTCATAATAGCGATACGGAGAGCTCGCGGAATGCTAACCTGCACACAGGTCCAGAGCTAACAATACTATATTTTCCCACACAAACGTAGACACACTGAGTGCATCGAATCACCTCATATAAAAGTAATTTAAGGAATTCTCACAAACAAACCAAGGGTTGTAGGTCTTCAGTATTTGCTTCCTGTTTTCTGTTATATTATTTCTAATAGGCAAGTAGATTAGTTCAGATTTCATTTGAACATTGGTGAACCGCTGAAATAGATAGGCCATACACTCCCAAGGGATCCCAAGCAGGCGCTTGATTGGAACCCGCAAGGAAAGCGAAAATGTGGCCGTCCCAGAAGAAGAAGAGAGCAAGAGCCGGAAAGACTTGGAGTGACGTGAAATATGAGGCTCAAGACCGAACGCGATGGAGACTCTTATCTTACTTGACATTAAGAGCGCCCTTCCCCGTCCGACGAACGGCAACGCAAGCATGGCCAAAAAGCTTGTTGTTTCATACAGCGCAATGTCGGAACAAGAGGTAAAGCGAAAAGAGATAGCATAAATAGATAGCGAGCCATTCATAAAAATGGCTAACAAGCAAGTGAGAACGCGATAACATTGAAAGAAAAATAGTGTGTGGAAATTTCATAAAACTTGTTCCAAGAAATACGTGTTTTTTCGTAAGCTTTACAAGATTATAAAAAAAAAGTTTTACATTTGCATGGTTTCTATGCAAATATTTATTTCCGGTTACAATTAATGAGTACATTATAAACGCCCAAATTGTTGAAAAAATTTGTGCATACAAGCAGATTTTTGGAGGTTTGTACTGAATTTGTTTCTTAAAATTTTGATTTCGCGTTTTAATAGAAACCTAGATATAGTGCACAAGATGCCTATTAGTTCAAAAGTTTCAAAGAAATATCTGTTGCAACGCCATAATCACGTACGAGCGTTTGTATGAAAAGATAGACGGGTTGGCCGCTCTTAAGTCAAGTAAGTGAAATAACATTCGAATAATTGTAATAGCTTAAAAATAATCAGCATGGTTAAATTTTTGCAAGCTCATCTTGTGCATATATCCTCACTTTAAATTATGTTGACATAAGAATCGTACGGAACAGGATTAAAATCAAAGCGTCGAAATCTCAGTATAAACTCCGCTTTCTTGTACAAATATGAGATATATAAAAACGCTCTTACAAGTAGTAAGTAAGCATTACCGGATTGAGAAGGAATAATATACGATTTTATAAAACACTATTTTGACCGGATTGAAGTTATGTATTATTATAAATTTACAACTATTTAACATAATTTAAAAATTATGTTAAATAGTTGTAAATTTATAATAATACATAACTTCAATCCGGTCAAAATAGTGTTTTATTAAATGAATAAAAGTTATGTTAATCAAAGACAATACAATAATATACGATTCTTTAAGTTATATTAATAAGACTAGCTGCCTCGCGAACCTTATTTTGCCTTAATATGATTTTTCTTAGCTACGAAACCTACCTGTTTACATACCAACATATGGAAAATGTATGCTATCCCTATTCTACGCTTTTTTCCAAGGTTTTTCAGTTATTTCTCTCCATAAAAATCTTAGAGTAAAAAAAAACTCAAAAACAATAAAACTCTTTTTTGAATTGTATTTCTTTAATGATTATTCGTTAAATCACAACTTATTTACCATTAGGTAAATTATATGAGTAATATGGGTTATTAGTTTCCAAAATATTCATCACTACATTTGTCTTCGTCGAGGAAATTGTTCGCGGAAAAAAATCCATTGATTGACCCAGGGCGGCACGTCTAACTAAATTAGGATGAAATAATACTGAATAAATCTACACATGATGAATATTAAAAAACATTTGACTAAGTTTCACCGTGTCCAATTTAATTAGGTTGACCAAAAATAAATTGTACGTTAGAAAATTATTCATACAACTTCAACTAAGCGTAATAATGTTTTTAAGCTTGACTCAATATGTACAAACGTTTTTCCCTTAACTACGAATTGTACATTTTACTAATATACTGAAACATAGACCATAAACGTCGCAAAGCTTTTTAATAAAGTTTATATATTCTCGTCCAAGGGTACACATCATTACCTCGACATCCGTTGTTCCACAACTGCAGTGTTTTATAGGCAGTTTTGCCGCACCACCACTATTTGGAACCTTATTGGATAATTTGACTTAGGGCCCTTCAAGAACAGAGCGTAGCAATTCTTAAAAGGCCGCCAGCGCGAGCCACTTGAGAGCCCTTGGGCGGTGATATCACTTAACATCAGATGAGTCTCCTGCCCTCTTGCTTTTATAAAAAAAAATACAGTTTTTTCAAAACAAACAGGGTAAAAATTAAAGTAATAAATTAGGGTAAAACAAGTGACAATCAAACAAGACACATATATTCCAAGTGGAATTCTAATGCAACTGTCGGTGTCAGCGATTGCAAACTGCATGCATTTACCAAATACATGACAGCATGACAATATCTATTCTTCGTGTTTAATTCTACAATTCGTACGTAATATTTGCAACTTCTGTAACGTAGATTGGAACACCTTTTAAGTTAATCGTGTAGCTTTCTCGTAGCTCCGACAAATGGACCGATTTTTAGTTAGAAGGCTCAAAGCTATGAAATTTTGTTTGCTGCCAGGAAACTAGAACCGCCGTAACAGTATTGGCCTATTTAATAATAATATACATATTCACACATCGTAATATACAGCCAACTATTATTTATATGGTATAATATATACAGCTTGTTAGGATAAAAATATTTCTTAGTCGATATTCCACCGTTATAAAGCTAAAACCTCTTCTTTGGATTTAAAATTTATCAATACGCTGCTTGGACGATCCGATGTTCAGCTGAGTTATTTAAGTTTTAAAGCGCTATATTGATATTGTGGCAAGATGCTAAAAGTCAAAATTACATAACGAATATATTATATATAAATAAGCATTTTAAATAAAAGGTATGTCTATGTGTACACACATATATCAGCAAGCAGTGTTGGCCTAGTCGGTTCAGAGTGCCACTCCCATCCCCGATGTCGTAGGTTCGATCCCCGGCTGTGCACCAATGGACTTTCTTTATGTGCGGATTTAACATTTGCTCGAACGGTGAAGGAAAACATCGTGAGGAAACCGGCTTGCCTTAGACACAAAAAGTCATCGGCGTGTTTCATAGGAGGCTGATCACCTACTTGCCTATTAGATTTAAAAATGATCATGAAACAGATACAGATAAACAGATAAATCTGAGGCCCAGACCTAAAAATGTCGCGACTGATTTGTTTATTTTATTCTCTCAGTAAAGGAGAGTTAGCTGAGGTCATCAAACCCGACTGTACGCAAATGAACACACCGAGAGAAAACCTGTATTTCTAAGAGCTTCGACATTTATTAGGCATTTATTACCAAAGTAATATAAATTATTTCCTTCAATAAAAATTATCACAGACTCAACGTTCATCTCACACATAAAATGTTAAAACACAAGGAAATTGGAACAAATATTTATGACTTAAGCGATTTCCGAGACATGTTATAAACGTTCATAATTGTGCTTATTCCGGTCACGTTTGAGAGGCACTCGAAGACATTTCGATAGAATCTCGAGACTTGATTCATTTTCAATAACTTAGGCTAATACCTACTTGACATTTATATTATCAATATTTGCTGAGAAGATATATATAGAATAAAAATATAGGAGTATTATACTCGTAGAATAGAAGACAAGTTTTTTATAGGCGCATTTGATTTGTAAAAAGGAAAACAACTGGACCGAAAACATTAATTCACCATTAATTAAGTAGGTGCCTGGAAGATAGCACAAGTGACCCCAGAGCTGGTGCTTTCCAGTGGTGGAAATGCTGCAAGAATAAAAGGGAAAACACTGCCACAGGGACCAAACTTTTGAAATTTGTTTTAATTTTGTGTTTGTTAACTTTTAATTATAATTATTCCTATGTAGGTAAAGAATATAGTAAATACTGCATATTTGAGTCGTAAATATTAAAAAAAAGTAGATCAGTACATTAACCATTTAAAATGCTACATGGTTTGACTGGTGTATTTAAAACATTACCTTACGTAATACGTAAGGCCGCCGACACATCTACTAACAAAATCGCCGCCCATAGGTCGTCCTTTAGGCTCGTATGCCCCTCGTTTTTTAAAAATATGTGTTCGAAAGTGTCAGGAATTTGATAGTGTCATTCCTGGAAATTATCTATACATTAGCTTTTATGTAAATTTACTGTTATAAAATAATTACTATGATTAATATGGTTGCACAATATCTCGCCAAAATACACGAAATCCATGCGTGTGAAACTAATATGAAAATAAATATACATATCGACCAAATCTTTATATACAACATATTGTTACGAAGACGGGTTGACTGAAATGTTTATCGATTTTTCCACAAGTTAGAGATTTTCAGCAAGGTGAAATAGGATTTATGGCCGATTCATGAGAGGCTCTATCACATATTAGAAAATTGTAATGTGCATAACGTTACCCTCGTTGTCAGGAGGCTGAAACATTTTCAGAACATGTAGTCGAGTACACTTTTCGGGCAACCCGTTTTCAGGCGTTTTCCGGACTAATACCCCTTTGATGAAGGAATATTCAAGACAGAATTTTCTAGATGTGGGACACGGACGGAATGATACGTGAGAGAGAGGGAAGATAGGAGCCTTCTCGAAGCCAGACTGAACACTAGAACGCCGTACGACATGGACGGAGCAGTGCAAAAGAGATAAAGAGTACGTACGTTCTAGAATTGTGGAATCACTACTCAGTACCAATCCTGCCTAAAGAGTTCTCGAACATCGTTCAAGATTATTTCCAGGGATATATTAGCGAGCCGAAACGCGACCAATTAATTGAGTTTCAAGTGCGAGATTAACATCGAAGAGATAAACTGTGAATAGTGAAGATAAGTGATAAGTACTGTGTGAAGTGCGCATAGTTGAAGTAATTAGTGACAGTATTTTGTTTATCGTAATTAGTGTTCTTCTCGTACGCGTAATTTGTGGCTTTTTAGTGTAATCAAATTCCGCGTTGATTTATTTAAAAACCCTTGAACAAATAAAACCCTACGGCGTTTTCTAACCGATCCCCTAGCTCGTAACAATGCGAACATTATAAGCACCAGAATAGACCGCCAAGATGGGAATTATGCAAATCATGACGACTAGTATTTTACAGCTGATATCACCCGCCGATATTCAATATATATCAATAAAGATTCCATGAATTTGAAATTGTCTGCGAGTACTAAACGATTATTATTATATCTTTGACTAGCCGTTTCGCGCCCGCTTTGCTGGACGAATTAAAATAAATTTTATGTTTCATTATTTTATTTTTTTTCATATTTTTATTATTCTTCTTTTTAACTTCCCCGTAAGAAAATTGAAATATTTCGAAAATCGAGTTTTTAACAGATGTTGACGTTTAGAGGTTCTAGGAAGCCTCCCCGAATGTTTCCGCGGTGAAGTCCGTATGGATAAATTTTCATAAAAGTAAAACAGCAATAAAAAAATGAAGGAACGTTGGAATTTAATAAATAAATAGCCATAAACCATAGGAAAAATTTCGCATCGAATGGTGGTGGTTTCATGTTGATACGATCAGTGGTTTAGGCGTGAAGGAGCCTCAAACGAAGACCATTTTTCTTTTATATATATAGATTATATGAAACAAAGCTTAACCAAATAGAGCTTCCACTTACGAAAACTTTATCCACCAATGACTATTACAATTTGGGTGATATTCCATTATTCTATTATACACAGGTAGACTGAATCATTCACAACATAAACTCAACGTGCCATTTTTAAGATATCCTATAGGAAACCTTTCCGCTACTCAACTTCAAAATTGTACAAAGAAACAAAACTTTTAACTGTGAGACTATTATATTTAATAGCAATATGCAGACTTTTTTGGAAACAAATACCCGCCCCACCAAAACACACAGCAAACAAAACGCAAACCTATAGGCAACCCAAAAATCGCACTTCAACGCAATCGCCCAACGCCTTTTCTCCTTCCGAGGCCCTTTCATCTTTAACCACTTCCTTAAAAACAAAATTATCACTAGCATTTTAAAAACCACTTTACATACATTTACTAAACATTTAAACAACTCAAACAATATCTTGTTAACATGTCATATGCTGATACTGAAAATATTCTGATTGTGCAAAAATAGTGTAAATATTTACGTGTAGAAATCATTAATATAATTTTTAAAATACTGTTTACTTGTCAATAGGAAGATAAATTCAAATTCAAATTCAAAAATCATTTATTCACGTAGGTAACACAATGTACACTTGTGATTCGTCATTAAAGAAATACATATTAATGCTTCTAATTTTACATTTACTGCCAGTTCACAAATCAAGGGCGTAGAACGGAATAGAAGAACTGGCAATAAACTCTCCGCCACTCTTTTTAATCGCCATGTTTTTTTTACACAACGTTTGTAAGGAGCTGCAACCATTACACCATGTTGCACATGACATCTTAAGTAATTAATAATAATAACATAAATTTAGATACTGGCTGCCCACAACACAGGGAATCCTAGTGTGGGGCCAGTGCACTTTACTTAATCTAAACATCCTGTATATTGTGTATAATAAAGTTTTTTTCTTTCTTTATTTCTTTAAAAGAACATTGTAATCCCATGTAAATATATCGCGTCGCAAAAACTACTACCACCGCCTGTTGCCATTCAGTACTGTCGCTACCTTGTTTAAACATTCGTATACATTTTAAATTTTGCCATAGGCGCTGCAATTGTTCAGGTGTAGCCTAAAATTGTGATGCATGAAATTATGGCTCCCATTTTCATTTTAGCATCTGATTGTTTATTCTCGATAACATCATTTGGTTTTTTTGAATGTCTATCATGAGAGCTTTCACTGCAACAGTAACATCCTCTTTTTAGACATTTAAATTTAATCTACATAAAAAACCAACTGATAAGAGGACTGAGGAATGAACTTCGTTGTAGTGATAAGTTATATCATAATTAACGTTTCACACACAATATCTCAATTAAACGCAACCCCATCTGTAGATAAATAAATAACGCAATTATCAAACTACACAGACTTAACCCCATGTAAAGGCATTGATAATAAATAAATAATTTATAAAAATAATAGTCTAAAGCTTTATATAAAACAATATTTTTATGATAGCTTAAATACGTTTATGAAAAGAGACAAAAGAGTACTTACAATTATTATTTAAATTACTTATTTCAAAGGTATAAAGTCTAAACAATCTTCTAATGGTCGTTGATCAAATCTTTAAGCGATATAAAAAAAGTAAAATAAAAAAAAACATTTAATCAAATACGTAGCATAATGTACACTTATGACTTGTCAGTAAAGAAATACATAATAATGCTTCTAATTTTACATTTACTGCCAGTTCTCAAAATAAGAGCGTAGAACGGGAGAGAAGAACTCGCAATAAACTCTCCGCCATTCTTTTTAATCGCCATTTTTTTGTTTTACAAAATGTTTGTAAGGAGCTGCAACCATTACACCATGTCCCATGTGACATTTTAAGTAATTAATAAAAAAAACATACTCGTAAATTAAAAACAAAGATTTGTCCTCTATCAGCAGAAGGCATGGTGAAATACTTAAACGCACATTTTCGTGGGAACAACACGCAAACACATAGTCGAAATAACCAACATTACCGCATACACGAATTCAAGTACGACCAGTCACCACAAGCAGCACCCGTTCACGAGCATGACGCATGGCCAGATATCGGCCCCCTCGCCATATTTTAGGGAGAGAGACAACCCGACGCATAGACGCCGCCACAAGCAATGACATTTAAGCGAGCATGACGATCCTTGAAATGTGAACTTGGCTACATAAGATAATAATAATAATACTACTTATTCTGAAATAATTTGATACCACATGGATCACCAAAACCCTTACAAGTACTGTTACAAACTCTCATTTATATCCGTTAAAGTTTTATTTAATTTATGTAAACCACAGACTTAAGTCAAATATAAAAATATACTAAGGACTTTGAAACGTTTATATTTGTTTTTGGCATTTGTAATTCCCACTAAGTTCAACACATAAATTCCTAATTCTAAGTAATGAGAAATTAATTATTTTATTACACCTTCACTCAACATGGAAATGAAAAATAGCACGCGTTGAAGCAATTAATTATCCGCACCACTAATTATATCTCGTGACATAAAAACATTTTTGTTACTTTGATTATTATTATACAGTTTTTCTCTCTAAATATCTGTAGAGTAAGTTGTATAAGTATCTTCGAAGCTTGGCTGTGCACCAATTGAACTTTCTATGCGCATAACATACGTGACATGCTTGCAATGTCAAAGAAGCATATCTTAGACCCAAAATTGATGTCGTGTTGGGCACAGAAGTCTATGCCTGCTCTATGCCTCCTTCGTGTACGGAACTTCAAACAATATAAAGCATTATCTATCTCAGTTGTTGTGACTGTCGTAAAAGATTTAAGTGAAGAATAGCTTTATAGCGAAGACAAAGACAAGAGATTAATAAAGAGAATCTAAGCAGATTAATATTACTTACACATTATAATCTGTTAAAGACGAGTAACACAATAACAAGCCAAAATTAATTTTGCAAATTTATGCAAGTCGACTTTATAGGGAATACGCCAAATTACAGTCGCAAATTCGCCGCTATTTTGACAATTGTTTCATTTTTGTTAGGTTTGAGGCTAACTTTTATATACCTAGTATTTTACGTGTCACTAACATATTGTTTATTCTTTTTTTATATAGTGTAGGATTTATACACTATGACTATATCATAGACATAGACCTAACATTTATTACTAACTATATACACAGAAACACACAAAATAATAATAATAATCAAAAAAAGAAATAAAAGTAACAATTTTTTTAAGGAATAATTTACATTTTATGTATGTTATGGTGTGGCGTGTGTTGTGGTTGTAACTGGCCCTGACTCAGCATTATGTTGTGGAGCAGACGTGTTCCACAGCGCTGGTCAGACTGCCAGAGAGCACAGTATGCGCCTCAGATGCAAAAAAAGAAAAATAATGTAATAATAATAATAAATAAGAAATAGATATATTAACATTTTTGGGCAGATTAAAACTACTAGACTAACTACTAGATTTCGTGGTATTTTTGTTGATTTTTGACGAAGATTTTTCAGCGGAGGAGGGATATTATTGCATCATTACGTCGCGCTATATTAAAAACTCCCACGAAATGCTGCCGTCCGATGCTGGGGAATGCGCGAGGTCCTCAGTACACCTCCTTACTTTGTTCTTGTTGACATTACTACGCCAGAGGAGCTTTTTGTACAAATATTCAGGTTGTTTAGTATATACTACATCAAATAACAATCATGCCAAATACAATTTTTGTCGTGTTTGTTGTAATTATATTTTTGAAGTTATACTTCTTTTGGCGCCTTAACGAAAAATTATGAGAGAAATTTTTTACGATGTGCGCGCACACCGTCACAAAAACCCGACACCCAGAAGTTAGCTATAGTCGAATTTTTTAAACTTTATATAACTAGATATTTAAATGCGTTATAATAAAACCTTCAATAAGTTAAATCCCTTTTTTGTAGAAAAAATTTTTGAAAAAAATTTTTTTTTTTTCGCCCCCAAAAAATTTATTTTCCCCCCCGGCCCCCCCCCCCCCCCCTTTTTTACTAATAATAAAAAACATTCACATTGTCGTCATTTAATTTAAAAGTAAATTTCTTCCATAACTTCAAGATCAACATTGTCTTGTAATCGTTGGGCGCTTACCCAATGAAGCCTCTCGATCCAAATTCGATTCAGCGCATCATCTCAGCCGTAAAACGCTTCCACTTGCCATTTGTCGCATAATTCCTCTGAGGCCTTTTCTTGTACTTAATATTCGGGTATGCAACGCCCCGAATTCAGGTTACGTAATACCAATTCGCCGTTCATGCTAACAGTTATGATGATCCGCGTAGTCACACAAACAAGGTATATCCAACTCCTACATTCGCTTAAATTGCTTTTCGTATAGCTTTTAAGATCGTTGGTAATACGGTGCCTTAAAGCGGTATCTCGGTAGAAATTTTCTATATTGGTATTCAAGTGTGCGTGCGATATATAAACGTTAGAGGAAAGAACTTGCGTTTGAAGGAAAATGGTAAATTAAAAATAGGCCCAGCGGACTCAAAAGACCCTTTATGGGTTGGATGTATGTGATGTATTATGCTGGCAACATTAAAGGGAAATTATGGAAAAGCTGGATTGCCCTTACATGGGTTATTGCAATGGACTTCTGCTAAAAAAGTGCGTAGTTTTGTTGCTGTGTGATTATTTTATAAGTAATGGTTAATTTTATATTGCCAAATCCAAACAAAAATCATTATACAATAATAATTATTATTTATTTCTTGCAAGAATATGGTACAAAAATGTGTAAGGTACCAATCGTAAGTTCGCATATTCTGCCACACACAATGGCGCCCAAATTAGTCTAAAAAAGGAATTTTACATTTTACATTATTAGTCAAAGTCAATTCTTATATTATTTGTATCGTACATATCATAGCATACTTTATTTAATTAATATCTACGACGTTGTCTCACGCAAATAATCATTGATTTTTTATTTATGATTCAATAGACCACGGGAATGTAAGTGCGTGCTCCTATTTCACCATGCCTCCTGCTGATAGAGGACAAATCTTTGTTTTTATTTTATTTTATTATTATTTATTACTTAAGATGTCATGTGGAACACGGCGTAATGGTTGCAGCTCCTTACAAACGTTGTGTAAAACAAAAAACTTGGCGATTAAAAAGAGTGGCGGACAGTTTATTGCCAGTTCTTCTCTTGCTATCTATGCCCTTGATTTAAGAACTAGCAGTAAATGTAAAATAAGAAGCATTTAATAAATATCTATTTTTGACTAATAAATGATTTTGATTTTTTTAAAGCTAAACCGAATACACACATTAATAACCATTTGGACTTATGATTGTCTGCTTAAATAAATAAATTATTATTAAAGGTACACGGCCACGGGGACCAAACGTTATAAATTTCTTCTAATTTTCTATTTAATATAGTAAATACTGTATATTTGAGGGATACAACTTTAATTCTCTCCATTCTTAGGTGTATAAAATCTATGGCGCGTTCAATTGTTCAACATTACATTTAAATCATTTTCACCAGACCTATTTCCAAGTATTATTTATAATTCATCATTAATATTCATAATCGGATTATCAAATCAACGATTTCAATCCATTAAATTCAGGCATACATTGTTGACGCACTGTCATCGCTGCTCAAATTTCGTCATTTAGTGCCAATGACAGTTGACATATGTTCCGGTTAGTGGCGTTATTACATTTGTATCCACTTAGAGCCAGCTGCAACGGTCCAGATGTTTGGAACATATTGTGAAATATAATCTGTGGCAGAGTAAAGGTATCGATTATAATAAAGTGTCGTTTTCAAAAATAGTAATTTGTGTTCCTTTAAATGAACGGACATAGGTGCTTGTGTTACATAGTAACCAAACTAAACTTATATATATACACTATTATAATAAAAGAGCAGTGTTGGCCTAGTGGCTTTAGCGTGCGACTCTCGTCCCTGAGGTGGTAGGTTCGATTATCCGGCTGTGCACCAATGGACTTTCTTTCTGTGTGCGCATTTAACATTCGCTCGAACGGTGAAGGAAACTGGCTCGCTTTAGATCCAAAAAGCCGACGGCGTGTGTTAGCCACAGGCTGATCACCTACTTGCCTATTAGATTGAACAATGATCATTAAACGGATGCAGAAACGTTAGACCCAGACCTACAAAGGTTGTAGCGCCACTTCAACCTATAATTAAAATAACAGTCTTTCTGTAACTTTGATTTTATTCCCGTTGGAGTAGAGACTCTTGGGCCGTGGGGTTCAAGTGCACAGGCGCTACTTAAAGGTTTAAGTTGGCACCCGGTAGATAGTACCAGTGACCCCAGTGCTGATTTCCTCGCTCAACGAATAAGTATCGCAATACAGCGAGGAAATGCTGCCAGCGTTAAAGGTACACTGCCACAGGGACTAAACTTTTTAAATTTGTTCTAATTTACATTTTATTAATTTTTATTATTACATAGGTTAAGAAAATTGAAAAATACTGTTTATTAGATTGTTATGATTACTTTTAACAATTTTTATGAGACAAAAGTGGAAAAGTCACTAAACATAGTTATTTTTAATGTAATACTGCTATTGCTAAATATAGATAAATACCCTTTTGCGGCAATATTCCGTCGTTTCTTATCCGTATCTCTATGCATACTACAAATTAAAGCGACGAAATATCATAAGCTACAACATATTACTTTACACTGCTAGAGATTAGAAAATGTGCATTTGGTTGTTTGAAATGCATGAAAATCACATAAATCATACTTTGCATAACCATTCCAAACTTTCATGCGTTTTCAATTAAATACAAAATACGCCACCATTCTTTCTTGGTTTTGCTAATGAAAAACAGTTAAAAGTTTAGTATTTTTTTAATAAAATGGGGGGCAAATAGGTGGTGGGCTCATCTCATGTAAAGTGATGGACACTCTCAATGCCAAATAGCTCGCGAGTGCGTTGCTGGTCTTTTAATATAGAATAGGTAGGCTCTTTTTGTGAAGGTACCCTTAGTCAAATTGGTTCGGAAATACATCAGTCGGCAGCTGGTTGGACACATAGTGGAGGTGCGCTTAAAAAAAACTGCCTTAAAAAGCGCTTAGAAACAACAGACTCCGAGGTGATTAGGGTGGAATTTCGTATTCTGCCTATACATCCGATGATGAAGATCAGGTGCCAAAATTAATCCGAACAACTGTAATCTATAAATTTTAATAATATCATAATAATTGTCTTCTTCTTGACCTTGCATTATTTAATAATAATAAAAATTTATGTATTATAACGTAAGTAATTGAATAGTATATAATATACTGTTAAAAGTTTTTTTTAGGATCCATGTAAATGAAACTTTAATGTTCATAATTAAGTTTTGGAAATAAAGGCTATTGTTATTATTAAATCCTTTATTTGCCAAGATAGTGGTACAAAATAAAAAAATCGAACAACAAGAAAAGTCCGCACAATCAGCCATATATAAATAGGCAAGCAAATGTCATAATAAGAAGTCAAGTCATTTATGAGTAATTGTTAAACTTATGTTCTAAATATTCGGTCACGCACCACGTAATAAAAGCACCTTGACTTTAAAAATTTTAATTCTTAATTAACTATAATATGCTTGATGTACGTATTATCTGGGTAAAAAATAAATAAAATTAATTTAAATCAAGATTTAAAAGTGCATAGCTCTTAGACGCAACAATTTGACGTTGGATTTACCGGAAAAAGCTGAGGATGTATATTCGCAAAAGCTGCGGTGAGCTTGCAAAAGCTGATCCGAGTAGATTTGTGCTCTCAATCAAATAACATTTTTGTATCTGTATGAATATTATTTTTATAAACAAGACGTTTTAATATAAACAAATTATTTATCTGTTATAAATGTCTTTTAAAGGAAATGCGTGGATCTCAGAACTCCCTTACGTCCACTGAAGGATTTCCGAACCAATTCGACTTAGGGTCCTTCAAGAAAAGGGCGTACCAATTCTTAAAAGGCCCGCAACACACTCGCAAGCCCTTTGGCATTGAGAATGTCGGTAGGTAGCACTTAACATCAGACCCTGCCAGTTTCTTCTAAAAATAAAAATGATTTTAAAATTTGGTCAGTGCCTTTAAAATTTAAAATGAAAAATTTAATTTAATTTTGTAACTTCTTAGGTTTTTATTCCTGAAATGTAAGCATTTTCTATGGGGCGGCATACCAAAATGTTCCATATGTTGGTATATAATTACTAAAAAGGTAGGTAATATGTTTGTATACTTAATACACATATATCAGCGCGAAACGAAACTTGCGAGGGCCGCTTAGTCTTTTGAATAAAAAGACCGTTTCGATATCACTTACGCTATACATAGATTCACGTTTTCCTTTACCGTATGACATATCAATATTATAAATAATGTATATTAATTCAAAACAAAATCGTGATCCTATTTTTGAGCAAAATACTGGTTGCATTTGATTACTAGAGCATGTATTTTTAATGAACTGTTATAATTTTCGCATCCAGTCTTGCATGAACACCTAATGATACATCACGATATTAAAATTAAATATAGCTTGCATTACAAAATCTACAGCCACCAGATACACTCAAATTAATAATATTCTCTTTTCTTTCAACAAGGGCGATATAGCTTGGACAAAAAACTAGGAGGCTATATATAATATTTTATTATTACTTAAGATGTCATGTGATACATGGTGTAATGGTTGCAGCTCCTTACAAATGTTGTGTAAAAAAACACTGCGAGTAAAAAGAGTGGCGGAGAGTTTATTGCCAGTTCTTCTCTTCCGTTCTACGTCCTTGATTTGAGAACTGGCAGTAAATGTAAAATTAGATGCATTTAATGTATATTTCGTTTTTGACGTTCATAAGTGTACATTGTGTTACCTATAGGAATAAATGATTTTTGACTTTTTGACTTTTATGAATGGACGCCCCGGTAGAAAGAACCGCGTGGATGGAGCAATAATGTATGTTGGTGATCGAGACGAGCACAATAGTCATAAGGGGCCGTGACTTCAACTGTTGATCGCATGGCTGCAGATATGGCTACGCTGTTACCACGGCCTCGGGCGATTACTGGCGGCGTGGGGTTTTAGTGGGTGTGCACAGTAGAGAGTCCCACATAACCCTTCACCACAAGGCAGTCGCGATGTAGGACGGTATGCGTAACGCATTCGCACACGGAAAAGCAACAAGTAAGACGAGATGGCAACAGTGGTGTAACTGTCCCACAAATGGAATTGAAAAATGTCTGATGATAATGATATGCGTTGTACTGTTTCAAAACTCCTGCCTTACTGGTGGTGTGGGACTTTAATGGGCATGCAGGGTAGGCATAACGCATCCCCACGGCAAAAACGAGACAAACGGAATAGTGGAGGAAAAAAATGGAGGAAGCCAATATCCAGAAATAAATCTGAAAATATCAGATGATAATGGTATATTATACCACTGTTTCAAAACAAATCAATCTTCGAGTGGGAAACGACAAACGTTTGGAAACTTCGTATTTGCCTAATTAACTACATTCAGGACCTTTCTTGATTAGATCACGTATCGGAGGGATCAAGATGGATCTGAGTAAATAGAAACTTTGTTTTATTATTGTTCCAAGAGATAAGACGATTGACAATGTCCAAGTTTCAATTGAACATTCTTTATAGGCATTTTTCTTACTTTATTCTAGTCGTTATACTCGTTAAATAATGTTCGAAATATATTTATAAAAATACATTAATATACTTGTATGTTTGAAAAATTAAATGAATAACGTCAATTTCATATATATATACCTACAAAGATAATAAATTTATTAAAAAGAAAATCAAAACAAATTCAAAAAGTTTATGTGCTTGCCACACGCCATCTAAGGCGGCTTGGGTTTAAGGCAAGCTGGTTTCTCGATGTTCTCCTTCACCGTTCGAGCGAATCCATATAGACACAAAATCCATTCGTTGTGCACCTATAGATTTTCTGTCTATGTGCGAACCTACGACCGCCGTGGTTCCAACCTACGACCTCAAGGATGAGAGTCGCACGCTGAAGCCACGCGGCCAACACTGCTGCTTATAACAAATAAATATGTCTATTAGTTATAAACTCAACCAGGATACAACCGAATAGGTCCACCTTCTTAGAAACCTTAAAGCGTGCATCGTTCACGTGAGCGTTGCCTCGCTAGGTTAGTTTGTACCGGTACCTCCAACAGTTGTGACATCTGCCACTTGCTTGATACCCGCAGAGTCAGTCTCCATTTTTTTTTATTCAGTGGCGTTTGTGTTTTGGATGAGCTTATAATAATAAATTTGAGTTTAATTTAAGTTGATACAATACAAGTTTTTTAATAGGTATAAATATTATAAAGCAAGCGATGACATTAATTTAACAAATGTTTGACCCTCACTCTTCATACATATCCTTGTTGCTAACACCTTAAAAAATAGCGTTTAACAATGAGTAATAGCTACACACAATGCCCGAAGAACCGATGGGGCAAAAAAGTCCTGAAATGTAGGCCGAGGACCAGTCGGCGAAGTGTTGGACGGTCTCCCATTACGTGGAGATAAGACCTGTTGAGGGTGGAGGAAAGGCAAAGCGTGGGGGAATCGGTCGTAATGGAAATTTTGGGGAGAAGCCTATGTCAACAGACTAAAACGACGACGGCTAGCTACGTATAAAAGTATATTACTAAAGCGAAATATCAAAAACACAATATAAAATTTAGCTTTGTATTAAAAGTTTATTATTTAAATGACAATTTCCTCAGCAATTTTATATTCGTGACGTGTGATAATTTGACTAAAGATAATATTTTAAGCTGATCTGCCAAATTTAGGTCAGACGAATTGCCGTACCGCTGACTGCGATGAATGCTCGGTAATGAAGCGATGTTATATGCTGAATGTGAAGTTTTTCAAAGCCCGAAACCTCGTTCTTTGTAAGCACCTCGATTAGCCTTAAATTTGAAAGAACATTAGCACATTTTCGCTGAATTATTTAGTCTGTACATAGAAGTGCAAACGACTTCATTTGTGGCACGCTATGTGATAGTTTTGATTGAATGGCGTTAAGTGGATAAAAATTGGTCAAGTGATAAACCAAAATGGCTTACCTTTTTTCTATTAAACTGGCTTTAATAGAAGAATGTGTTTCTGAATGTATTATAAGATCTTACATTTCTTATGATATATTATTGAAATGTATAAATAAAACACTAATTGTTTTATTATTATAACGATTTTAATAACTTTATTTGTATAGATACTGTAAAATTGTTTTTAAATATGAATGCTTTATATACAAGACGATATGTATATATACTCCTTTCCACATATTTTCAAAATAATGCACAAAACTTTTTTTATTATCTGAAAACCCAAAATAAAAAAAATATTTTTTTTAAAGTCAAACGCTTTTATTGAAAATAAAAAACAATATGATTGAGACAATGTACTAAAAGCCAAAAAGTAATTCTGTAGGGTCTAGGTACAAGTCATAATTATTACTTTATTTTTTTTACCCAAATTGAAGGGGTTGTGGAGGGAAAAATGATCCTGCTTTGTTGGCAATACGGCCGTAGTGGATTTTCATTTTATTTTCGTAGACTATATTCTCCTAATCAAGCCCTTTAATTAGATACCCATATTTTGGTAGTAGTGATTAACTATGTAAACCACCATTTTGTAGCGGCGTCCATGTTGTATTTACAAAGGAACCAAATGTATTAAATCATATTGTTATCATAGTTTTCATAGCAACATTTTTAACGGTTTTAGTTTTAGCTTGACATGTATAATGACGTGTTATCACAGTCATGTTAAGACAGTGTTCGCTTAGTAGCTTCAGCGTGCGACTCTCATACCTGAGGTCGTAAGTTCGATCCCCAGCTGTGCACCAATGGAGTTTCTTTCTATATGCGCATTTAACAATTGCTCGAACGGTGAAGGAAAACATCGTGAGGAAACCGACATGTCTTAGACCCAAAAAGTCGACGGCGTGTGTCAGGCACTGGAGGCTGATCACCTACTTGCCTATTAGATTTATGATATTAGATAGTTTATGATAATTTACATTATATTGTAATACATTTGGTGCCATTATAAATCCAAGATGGACGCCGTTATAAAATGGCGGTATACTACTTCTAAAATATGGGTATCTAATTAAAAGGCTTAATTAGCAGAATATAGTCTACGAAATTCACGTTTAAAAATACACAAAAATTAGCAATTTTAGAACTTCAACATTTCTGCCTTTGTTGAAAATGTAATCAACATTTTCGTAACGCCTTCATCAATTCACTACAATTGCCCATTTGATTTGATCCATCGCAATACCATTTCGGTTCAGTGCCCAATAACATATTAAGCGCAGTTTTTGTCAACATACGTTGTAGGTTTGATTAAAGCAATAAATCGCGGCAGGCGGTTATCTCTCGAATTAAACCGACAGAGCTGAATTCAGTAAATTGCCTGAAACCGCTTTCTTTTGTGTCTTGTGTACTAAATAGCTGTATAGCAATCACTGAACCGTTATACAATCTTCAAGCAAAGTTTCATTATTTCAAATAATTAGTTTTTTTACAATATTGTAAAATGTTATAAATCACGTACATGCTATGAGGCTATCTCGCTCTTAAAACTTAGTTACTAACATTGATGAAAATATTGACATACCTATTTTTCAACGATCTTCAAACTTACCGTAAATTTGTTTACCATACTTTTAATGAAGTTTAACTTATTTAGTTTTAGTTATTATATATTTTTTTTTATCTTTTGTTTTTTATTTTTTGGTTGCTTGTTTAAATTTTTCCCTTGCTAGTTTGCTTATGTATATTATAAAGAGGAAATATTTGTATGTAATAGTTTGTAACGGTATGTCTCAAAAATTACTGGACCTATTTTAAAAATTCCTCCACCATTTGAATGCTACATTATCACTGATTAATATAGGCCCTACTAAAACGACAATAATGTTACCCAAGGAGTAAAAAAAATGCCTATAAAATATATTTCATCGCATGCGCTGCGTAAACTATATTAAAGAATATATCAATATCAACAATTTTTTTTTTTAATAAATGTCCTCTCGTTCGAAATCGGACGGGCCGCTAGTGTTCTAATATAATTGATGTGTATGTATTTAAAATTTGTGATGTCATATTCTGTTGTATAATTTTATGCATACACGTTGTTTTAGCACTTCGAAACAAATAAATAATGCTAATAAATACGATACTTGAGATAGCCTAGGTGCGCTTGTGGCTTTGATGATGCGACATGTAACAGACAGCTGACAGCTTCTAAAGCGTATCAAAGTGAGACTGGAAACTATCACTGTATTGAAAATGTATCTATTTGTAAATTAATCTATATTTCTATTCCTTAATTAATGTACTACAAATTCATATATCACTTATTAAAAACTGATAAGTACTCTTGTTATCATTATTTCCATTTATGACAGAACTTTGGGACCGACTACGTATATAAAAATTTCTGTTCGTTTGGTTCAGTGAAACTCGGACAGATTTGGTTAATTATGATCTTGAAATATTTGTGGAAGTTCAGGGAAGGTTTAAACAGTGGAAAACATAAGCCAATAAAAACTGCTCCTAGCTGGGAAATATTTGATGTCTTTTGTATTTTTAGAAATTAAAAATTGTCACTTGGTTGTCATTTATTAGTTTGTTATAGAAACTTGTGTTTGCATGGTAGTATGAGGTCCGAACTTATCGGTCTATTTTCAAAAAAAAATATTTAGTTTTAACACAAATATATGTAGGTGATACGAAGTGTGTATGTGTATAAGTTGATTAAATTTCTTATGTTATATTACCGTAGTAAAGTCTGCTGACATGACAGAAATGATATATCTTTGAATTCAGTGGCACAGTAACCATTTGTGCTTCTTTGGCCAATATTGGATTATTACTTCCAACATCTTTACAAATACATAATACATATTTACCAAAGTAATATACATTTCTTTCAATACTTTGTGTACTTAGGGCTCGCGAGTGCGTTGCCGGCCTTTTAAGAATTGGATACGCTCTTTCTTTGAAATACCCTAAGTTTTGTTTTAAATAGAACAGGGGGCAAACGGGCAGGAGGCTCACCTGATGTTAAGTGATACCGCCACCCATAGGCACTCTCAATGCCAGAGGCCTCGCGAGTGCGTTGCCGGCCTTTTAAGAATTGGATACGCTCTTTCTTTGAAAGACACTAAGTTTTGTTTTAAATAGAACAGGGGACAAACGGGCAGGAGGCTCACCTGATGTTAAGTGATACCGCCGCCCATGGACACTCTCAATGCCAGAAGATCGCGACTGTGTTGCTGCCTTTTAAGAATTGGTACGCTCCACATAGCGGTGGTGCGAAGAAAAAGTCGAATACACACAGTGGTTGTGTGTGTTGAGTGACACTGTTTTTCTTTGCGTAGAGTATGTATTCTCGTCTGTACGTGATTTTTTACGCAAACTGAAAATTGACGCACGTTTTCACAAGCCTATTTAGCTACATCGAAACCAGTTGAAAATCAATTCAATTATGCCTCAATCGAATCAATCAAATTTGCGCTATGATAGCAGTCTTTAACAATGACGATAATTCACATTCAAAATAATTAATTTACGTTTGTGCTTTGTTTGAATTGAGCGTAAATAAGCCCATGTAATCTAATTTAGAAGCGTATTCTATTGAAGGCTGAGCATTAATTGTGTTTGTACAAACACGAGTGGCTGATTGACTGGTGTGGATTACCGACACATCTAGATCTTGATTATCGCCTGGAATATTTCACAGTTTGATAAACATCATTATAAATGCATGTCGTTGTTATAGACGGTTATGTGACTTTAATATTAAATATTTTTATGTACACTTCGTTACATTAATTGAAAAACAAATAACATAAATTATTAGGGATGTAATGGGTGGCCTTATTGATGAAGCGATCTCTTCCAGGCAATAAGTGCATAACCAAATCAACAAAAATAAAATTAACACGAAAAATGATAATACAAAAAAAACTTAAAGCTGAATTACAATGCAATACAAAAGAATAAGAAATACATGAATTAAAAAATGCACGATTGAGCAGGATATTATACGGTAAAGAAGTGTTTAATACACAAGACAAAAAAAACGCTGGTTACAATGTAGCTATAGGGAGCAAGCAATGGATGAAAGTATCGAAAAATAAAGCTAAATGGCATACGAAGGTCTATAGTCTATAGACAAGAAGTGGTACCAACCATAAACTGAAGACCTAATTAAATATATATAAATAATAAATATCTGTTTTTCATAACGTTGGAAATAGTAAGAAAAGCTTAATAATAATAAGTGTGTACTTCAATCTGGGCCATGTAGCGCGCCTCACAGATCATAGGTGGACGAAAACAGTAACTACATGGAGTGGCCCACCAGGCAAACGACACAGAGGCAGACCCTACGCTCGATGGGATGATGACATCAAAAAAATCGCGGGTCCTCACTGGGTCCAAATAGCTCAGGATAGAGAAAGATGGCAAGCCTTGGAGGAGGCCTTTACCGGAGAGGGTTCCTGATACTTACTAACTGTAAAAGATATTCACTAACACATGAGATAATTAGATATTTTTGTATTAGGAAATAAGATAAGGCTTAAAATAAAAAAAATAAAAAAAAACTTCAACCTGGAGGACATACACATTGGATTTTTCTTTGTGCACAGTAAAGACAGAGAAATGCGGGTCAAATGATACAAACACAGATGCCATCTTAGACGTAATTATTTCTTCACGAGCTTTTCCTTTACAGCGTGAACAAGTAATCGACGAAAAGTCTAATGCTACCTGTGTTTATAGTGAAATTGTCGCTCCTAATTAATGGTTTTTATGATATTCTAAGTTGTTAAACCAGACCTAACAGAGGTTTATTTTTATTTATTTATAAAGAAATGTTAAAGTTGATCATAAAAGTTCAGTTAAATTGTTATCAAGATTTTTATATATAGCCGTAGCATACATATGCGTAACGAAAACAAAGGTAGATTCGTTATCAAATCGTCTCAAAATTAACGGCGTTAAAGGCCTCTTCGTTCGTAGCAATAAATTACGGTCAGAGTTGAGCCCATTCAGCTGATAAATCAAACGTTGGATCGAATGGAAATTCGATTATGTCATTTACATTCACATTATGTCGGGGTCAGTTTTGTTATGGCAATTTAATTTAATTGTGTTTACTTCATAATTTTTATACTTTTTTATAATAGCTGACCCGGCAAACGTCGTTTTGCCATGCATTTGCATATTATTTCTAGGAAAAACAATTTTAGTTCAATAAAAATAACTATCTACATTCTACTATAATAAAAACTATGAGTTGATCGTAAAGAGGTGACAAATAAGGGTTGTATGTATTTTTGTGTTCTGAATTATAAAAAAATAAAAACAAAAAAATCTTTATAAAAGAAAAAGAAAATTGGATGGACACTCCTTATCACTTAGGGGTTTGAAAGATAGTAGCCGATTCTCAGACTTACTGAATTTGAATACAAAATTTCATAAGAATCGGTCGAGCTGTTTTGGAAGAGTATGGGAACGAACATTGTGATACGAGAATTTTATATATTAGACAATATTTAAAGAAATCGTAAGAGCAGTTTCGGGAGGTTCCGTCTACAACTGCACACACTACAATACTTGTAATGTACACACACGTACACACTACAATACTTGTAATGTACACACACGTACATACTACAATACTTGTAATGTACACACACGTACACACTACAATACTTGTAATGTACACACACGTATAGACTACAATACTTGTAATATGTACGTTGTTTAGCCATAGCCACTCATTTCAGGACTACGTGGGAGGTTTAACAATTAAGGTTTAACATAATACTGAAAGTAATTTTAAAACATAAAGGAATACCAATAATAACTTAGTTTTATCGCCGTAACACAACTTTACACATAATTAAATAAGGACAATTGCTCTACATGTCGACTAAATATTATACAATTAAGTATGCAAGAGCGGATCAAAGTGCCTAATGCAAATTCTCCCATCCAAAAGGTACAGTCAGGTGAATTTGTAATTCAACCATAATAGTAATAAAATAATACTGTATCACCTAACACTATATTATGTCAACGCGTTCAAAATTTAAATGAAGCAGTACGTTTAAGCCTTTCTGTAAATACGATATATTATATACTTACATATTCACACACCTATTCACACACTCACTCATTCACTTCATTTGTAACACTTAATTTATATTTATTATTATTATCTTTTTTTTTATTATCATCCTTTTTTTACTAATTTAAACATGTACCACGTAATAATTGTTTTCTAGTTACCCACAACACAGGGCCTCCCTAGTATGGGGACTAGCGATACATGAGTTCTGTCACAAACCCTTTTGTCATTAATAAAGTTTTTATTATAATTATATAATCGTGTAAATGGTTAGCAAGAAATTTACCAAGAACACAGAAGTCTTTCTTTGAAGAAAACTAAGTTTAAGTATACACTATACTGGATGAGTCGTTCGAATCTTTTGCTGAGTGGACGTGTGCACGGAGTCATTGCTAAGTTAATTTATTTATTGTCGTTTGGAACTCGGACTTATTAGTTACTACGGCTCAAATGGTTTACAATTAGCATTTTGTTTTTGTGCTGTTTTGCTTATTACACCAAGGACAAAAAATCGCGAGTGTAGTGCACAGCGGCCCCCCTCACCACCTCGAGGGAAGGAAACAGAAACTATTTTTTAGCCTGCTTACACCAATAGGCAAGTATAGTTTAGTAACGAGTCAACACGCACATATTTTATAATGAGTGTCATGCGTTCACCAACACATGCAAGTGGTGGTTCACAACCGGACTTGTCAAAGTTGCGTAATATGGAAATGGACTATATAACAAATCGCAAACGAAAACAACCACTTGATCATGAATGCAAGTGTTTAAACGAAATTAAGTCTGTACGTTCCGAATTGTCCCACATAATATCACTCTTAGAGAAAAATAATGAATCAAATGAGCAAATCATGAACAAAATGCAGAACAGTATTGCTGAGGTAAAAAAACAGATTACGGAAATTAGATCATCAAATGAGCAAACAAGAATAATAATTCATGAAAATATTTCGGAAATAAAATCTCAAATAAATGAAATAAAAGGATCTTCATCTAGTATTCACAAAGAACAAACTGAAATTAAAAAACAAATGAGTCAATTAGAGAAGAAACTTATTTTAGGAGAAAATAAAATCAATACTTTAGAAACCAGCGTGAAAAAAATGAGTCTTACTGAACCCCAGACATCTTCAAAGCTTATCCAACCAATGTTTAGCGAAGAATTGATTCAAGAAGTAAACGAACGAAATAAAAGAAAGAAAAACATCATTATGGCTGGGCTACCAGAACAAAATACCAATAATTTAAGAGAAAATATGCTTAAAGACGAAACCGATATATTTAATATATTCCGAGCACTTACAGAAGATGTTCCGAAACCGATAAAAATTATTAGGTTAGGCAAATATAATCCAACGAAAATTCGTCGAGTTAAGGTATTCTATAACTCTTCAGACACAGTCAAATTTCTTCTTCAAAACAAAAGTAAGCTGCCTTCAACAATACAAATTTTCTCAGACCAAACTCCAGCACAGCAAAAATTCCTAAAAAACTTAAAAGAAGAATTGCTCCGACGTCAAAGTAATGGCGAAACAGACATAACTATAAAATATAAAAACGGAACACCAGTAATAATAAAAACTTCATCAAAAAACTGATAATTAAAGAGGCAATAGCGAATGTAAACACATATCAAGTGCTCGACAGCTACAACGACATAAAAAAAACTAATTCCAGACTGTCATTCTTTTATCTAAATGCTCGAAGTATTTGCAAACAAGGAAAGTTTGATGAACTACAATGCGTGCTTAAATCGTTCTCGACAACTATACACATAATATTACTAACTGAAACCTGGATCAAAAATGAGAGACAGGCTTGCGAACTAAAACTACCAAATTACACACACTATTACAATTTTCGTACAGATACAATTGGTGGTGGAGTTTCTATATATGTTCATAACAGTCTTGAGCACAACTTGTCAGAATCAATCTACCAGGAAGGAAATAATTATCTTTGGGTACAATTAAAAAGATATAAAATAGAAGTAGGTGTCATCTATTACCCTGGTAATACTAACTACAATCAATTCCTTGAAGCATACACTCAACAGCTTCGGAGAAGACGCAGAGCTATAGTTTTTGGAGATTTCAATACAGATTTATTAACTAAAAACACTAAATCTAAGCAGTACATTGAACTTATGAACGAAATTGGATACACAATACTCAATAAAATATCTAAAAAGTATTCCACAAGGGATTCAACAACACGAAAATCTATATTAGATCACGCTACAACGAACTTAATAAAAGATCACTTTCACATGGCTTTAATAGAATCTTCTATGTCAGACCATAAACATATATATGTAGAGTTAAAAACTGGCAAGATTCTGAAGAAAGAAATTATCGAGTACCAAGCGATCGATTACGAAAAATTGGGAAAATTAACAACAACTCTTGGACTTGACGAAGATAATGATGACTACAAGATACTGGAAAATTCTATTATAGATCACGTAAACAACTGTAAAATAATCAAAAGAAAATACTTAATGAACCTCAAAAGGATTGGATTAATAATGAGTTAATCAGCGAAATAAACCAAAGAAATAAACTATGGATAAAATTAAAAAACATGCGTGACTGTGAAACTACAAAGCAAGAATTCGAAGACTATAAAAACTATGTTTCTAAACGCATTAGGGATACCAAAGATGCCTATTACTTTCAAAAATTCATAAAATTAAAAAATAATCCGAAAAAATGTGGAACCTTGTAAATGACCTAGCAAAAAATAAAACAAATACTAGCTGTGGGCCTTCGAAAATTATAATAAATTCTATCGAAATTACTAATAAAAACAATATTTGTGAGGAATTTAACCGATACTTCACTGGAATAGGTAAAATTCTGGCTGACGAAATACCAAAAACCTATCATGATAATTTTTCAAAAGCTTTACCTTCAACTAAACAGTCTACAAACTTGATGATACTAGAACCATGTAGTAGTGACAAAATTTTAAAAGTAATAAATAATTTGGATACACATTGTAGTGCAGGCCTGGACGGTATTAGCACAAAATCTATAAAATGTATAAAAGATCATATTGCTAAAAACCTATCTAAATGTTTTAACAAATTATTAGAAATTGGAGAATTCCCAGACTCTCTAAAAATAGCTAAAGTTACTCCCATTTTTAAATCTGGATCTAAAACTAATACTGGAAACTATAGACCAATCTCGATGCTACCCATAATAAGTAAAATACTTGAAAAGATACTATATAACCGTCTTACAAAGTATCTAACGTCTATAAATTTTTATTTGAACGACAGTATGGTTTTAGACCAAAAAGTAATACTTTAACTGCAACTATTGACTTAATTACTAAAATTAGGACCAACATAGATAATAAAAACATTACGTTAGGTGTATTTATTGATTTAAAAAAAGCATTTGATACTGTAAGCCATAAACTATTACTACAAAAGCTTGAATGCATTGGAATCAAAGGTACAGCTCTCAAAATTTTTCAATCATATTTAAAAAATCGATTTCAGGTAGTTAAAATAGATAATACTCAGAGTAAACCGTTGCCTATCGAATACGGAGTTCCACAGGGTTCTATTTTGGGTCCATTACTCTTTCTTATTTATATAAATAACTTGCATGAAATTGGATTAAACGGTCACCTTACTTTATATGCAGATGATACGTGTTTATTTTACTTTGGCAGTTCAATCAAAGATATCTTCAGCAGAGCCCAAGAAGACCTTAATCTACTCTTCACTTGGTTTCAATATAATTTACTCACTGTCAACGCGTCAAAATCATGCTACATTATATTTAAATCTAAAAATAAAAAAGTTTTACCTCATGATCCATTAAAAATAAATAACACGGTCATAGAAGAAAAAAATACAGAAAAATATCTCGGTCTTAGAATGGATAGCGGTTTGACGTGGAATACACAAATTGGGCACATCAGATCTAAGCTCTGTTCACTTATGGGATCACTTCGACACATTGCTCGGTGTATCCCACGTCAGGTACGTTACACCATCTACAACTCGTTGGTCAAGCCACATCTACTTTATTTAATTGAAGTATGGGGCAGCGCCGCTAAAACTAAATTAATAAATATTCAAGTATTACAAAATAAAATTATAAAAGTACTGTTCCAGTATAATTATCTTGCACCTACCATAAATATATATCGAGACACAAACATAATGAATCTAAAACAACTTTATATTTATCACACATGTATTCTTGTAAAAAAATTTATAACAAGTTCTCTCCACACTAGTTTAGCTTTCTCTAAACCGCCACGTGTACGAAGTATGCGTCGAACGAGTTATCTTGCATTACCTAAAGTACGTACGAACTACGGCAAAAAAATGTTTACCTACGAAGGCGCACAGCTGTATAATAAACTACCCACAGATATAAAAAATATTACTTCTATCAATTCATTCAAATCGAAGCTAAGTGAATATGTTAAACAAAATTACTTTTAAATTCATTTCTTATAATTACTTTTAATTCATATTTCTTTGTTTACTTTTATTTTTAAATTTATTGCATGTACGGCTATATTTTATTGTAATTATTTTAAGAACGACTACAATGTTATGTTATCTAGAGTATTATTCTCATGTAAGTGACATTTTTTGTCTTTTTTGAGAAATAAAGTCTTTAAACCTAAACCTATACAGTATATAAGAGCAGAATTGGGTTTTTGAAAAAAAAAAATTTGTGATAAATGGAAAGATATAATTAATTATAATAATTAATATATTAGTTTTATAACGAAACTATTTTTTTATTTTTTTTTCGCAATAATTCAAAAGTTATTTCAAAATAATAAATAATTTTTGAATCCAGTACCGAAAACACGCCGAACAAACCCGAGCGCGTGTGACGTCATAATATATTAAATATACTATATATATATATATATATATAATATACTATATATATATATATATATATATAATATATTAATATATTATATTAATAGCCGTTAACGCTGTATTGTTAAATTGCTTTAACATTATGACGTCACAACATGGTGATCGATAATTCATGGCGCGTTTATAGTCACGTGATTTTTATTTAAATTTCATCAATTTTTAATTGTTTATAATAATTGAAAAAAAAATTTTTGAAGTTTTTTGCATTAAACATTAATATTATTAACAATAAAGTTTTAAAATACATAAACAAAAATCAATTTTTTTTCAAAAACCCAATTGACCTGTTACTCTCGGCGTGCGATTATCATACCTGAGATCGTAGGTTCATGCTGGCTGTGTACCAATGGAATGGAAACCCGCGTACGGTGAAGAAAAATATCGTGAGGAAACTGTCATTACTTAGACGGAAATAATCAGCGCATCTAAACACCTACTAGCATATTAAAGAACAAAAAGTCACACAGAAATTTACGGCCCAGTCTTAAAAGGCAAACATTATCCATTATATTAAAGGCCTCATATTCGAAAATTATAAACTCATTCCAAATGAACACTTCAGAGAATATGGAGACCGTAACTTTAAATTATCTCTTCGAAACTCGAAGTTGTGTATGAAATAAATAGCAAATAAACTGTTAAAGACAATACATGGACATCGCAAGTCGAAAATGTGGTTCCACTCAACTTTTCACATAAATCAGGGGTCTAACTTTATTCAAACGACTCTCTGGCGACATTCGTTTGGATTCTACGTCAAACGAACTTGGTAAGGCGAAGCCAGAAGTGACTTTGTCAGTTTATCTTAAAGAAGAGCCAATAACCGTATAGAAATAGCGGAAATATCTTATGAACTTGTACTTAAGACTTCTTAAAACTACTTTAAAGGCAAATAATGTACTTTTTTAAATTTATTATTGCTTAAACTAAAAGTACAGAACACACCAAAAAAACAGTACTGATTTTATTTCCTTATAAATTAAAGAGTTAGAAAAATACAATTAATACAAAAAACGAAACGGAAATATTACCAATAGAATAAATAAATCAGTGGCACTACAACCTCTTTAGGTCTGAGCCTCAGATTTATATATCTGTTTCATGATCATTTTTTTTAACCTAATAGGCAAGTAGGTGATCAGCCTCTAGTGCCTGACACACGCCGTCGACTTTTTGGGTCTAAGACATGTCGGTTTCCTCACGATTACGTTACTTCACCGTTCGAGCAAAAGTTAAATGAGCACATAGAAATAAAGTCCATTGGTGCACAGCCGG